>JAQHUG010000139.1:1036336-1064196 GCA_028555095.1 Dicrostonyx torquatus | reverse complement strand
CTGTAGCTCCGGGTGTATTCTGTGTTCCTGGTGCTGCTCTGTAGGAATTAGGAGGTCAGGCTGTAGCTCCAATTTGTCAAGATGGAGAATAGATTAAAAGCAAGTCAGTTTTGCCGTGACTAGCACTGCCTTAGAATTGGGGCCTCTGAGTCTAAGTTTTGCCTGTGTCTGTCAGTATGATTGATGCCAAAGGTATATGCGAGTGTTCAAAGAACCTGTGATTTTTGCAGAAAGTCCCACACACTGGGCATAGAAACAAGTAAATTTAAAATATGACACTCTTAAGGGATTTTTTTTCAATAATCAAATATATTTTCTAACTGTTAAAATAAATTGCTGGGGATAAGCATATTGCTTGGTGATAGATTTCTTGCCAAGCATATAAAGTCCTGGACTTTATTTCTGTACAACAAACAAACCAGAGAGGTTATAGAACAAACACCCACACATCCCACACAGATGCATAAATGTGTGTCCATGCAACAGGGTTGCATGTCAGATATTTATATTACAATTCATAACAGTAGCAACATTAGAGCTATGAAGTAGCAACAAAAATAATTTTATGTTTGGGGGTCACCACAGCATGAGGAACTGTGTTAAAGGGTCACAGCGTTAGGAAGCCTGAGAACCACTGTGAAGACAACTGGAGGTAGAAACACAACACTTTGTGTTAAGGCAGCCCTGGTTGTGTCAGGGATCATGAATAAAGTCAAGATATTATGTATACTTAAAACTTACAATCCTGGGGCTAGAGAGATGGCTCAGAGGTTAAGCACACTGGCTGCTCTTCCAGAGGCCCTAAGTTCAATTCCCAGTGACCACATGGTGGCTCACCACCATCTGTGCCCTCTGCTGGCATGGAGGTGTACATGCAGGAGGAACATTTATATATAATAAATAAATCTTATAAAAAAATTGTAAGCTCATATAGTAGTTCATGATAGTACTTAGTCTGAGGTGTTAAAAAGTTAGTAGTTCTGGTCATCTTTATGAATTTGTGCTCTGAAAATCAAGGTTTTTTTGGTTTTAAATTAGGTTTTCAAGTAATGAGAGAATAAAAATGCATAGGCGAACACCACATGAAGCACGTTATTATAACCCTGCCTTGGCTAGGAATGGTAAGGTCGGTTCTGAGTTCCAGGACTGAAGAATGTTGTTTATTCTGTGCAGGTTCGGAAACACGTGAATGATCTCTATGAAGACTTGAGGGACGGGCACAATTTGATCTCCCTTCTGGAGGTCCTTTCTGGAGACACCTTGGTAAGTTAGAGGTTTCCTCATTTATTTTGCTAAGCCTATAGTTCTGTGCACACGTGGCCAGGGTGTTTGCAGCACAGATGTTAGGCTTTTGTAGCATTTATTCTTCAAACTCTGAATTTCAACCAGAAGAGTTTGGTCAGTTGCTGCAGCATCCCGTCTCCACATGACGCGATGTGGACCCGAAGACATCTTTGCTTTCGTGATAGGTTCTATAATTAACCTTACTGTTTTTCTTTGTGCTTCTTTTTGGGTTGTTTTCTAGTTTTTTTTGTTTTGTTTTATTTTGGTTTTGCTTGGAAGCAGTCCCATACACAATGTAACCACACATGGAAAGACTCCTACACAGCAAGGCAGTAGATGCCCTTTCTGAGAAGGGGGCTACCCCAGGTGTCCTCACCTTCCCCCCCAGGTGTCCTCGCCTTCCCGTGTGACCATTTCTCCCTCTCTGTTATCTGCTCTCCCTCATTGCGCCCCGCTCATGCTCTCCTTTTCATTCCCGGTCTGTCTGTATCCTTGTGTCCTGTCTTCTGTCTGTTATGTTCACTAGCCAAGGGAGCGAGACTTTTTGAAGACCTTACGGTTGGTGAGTGCACCAGCAGCATGCGAGTGTGAGCAGCATGAGGATGTGGAGGATGAGGACAAGGGGGTAGGTGTCACCCCCGTAACTCACTAACCTAGCAGGGCGTGCGTGCTTGCAGCGCTAACACG
Organism: Dicrostonyx torquatus; assembly: GCA_028555095.1. NCBI lineage: Eukaryota > Metazoa > Chordata > Mammalia > Rodentia > Cricetidae > Dicrostonyx > Dicrostonyx torquatus. Next base: position 1,062,225 of record JAQHUG010000139.1, on the reverse strand, counting down.
ATAGGCCAGTAACTCACGGGCTCCAGCTCCTATAGAGGAGACACAGGCACCCAACCCCAGAGCAGGCTGGTCGTGTGTGTCGAGAAACTGGACAAAGGAAATATTTTCTCTTTAAAGGTTTCTTCAGAGCTGAAATGACTGACTTACTTAGACATTAGTTTTTTTTACACTGTATATAAACAGAATTCTGATGACTAGTATACTAATTTTTATGCATATTCATTTCCTTCTGGAATTGATATTTCAGGCATGACAACTTTTGGACGGGGATTTAGGGAGATTTTTATCCGTTTCCTTAAATCATACCCATCTGTGGGATGCAGAAGCGGCAAGATTTTAAATATTGTAGTCCATAAGACACAAGGCGATCTAACTGACACTTAGCTGACAGGGGCTGCCTACCTCCTTAGAGACAGAGCTCCTCTGGTCATCTGCATCCCACTCCCCTCTGCGATTTCCTTGGAAATCATCCTTTTATAGGATCCAGTTTGTGAGCTTTCAGCCTCATTCCTTCCCTGGCACCAAAATTATTTTTCTCTTTTATGGTCTGCTGTCTTTTATCATGGCACCTTGGATGTCAGCAGCTTTTATTTCAGAAGTGAAGGCGTCAGTTTCTTCTGCCTTTTTGCTTTTAGACTATTTCATGTGATACACTTCAGCCCCATCCTTTGTATTTTTGTGAAGTGTTTTCCAGCTCTGATTCTTTTTTCTTTCTGCTAATGTGCACCACTTCTTAAGGAAAATGGCTGTAAAGAAAATAACTATGATTTGATACTTTTCCTGAGACTAGGAAAACAATTGCATTGTATCCAATGAAACACAGAAGTAGAGTCCTTTCTGCCTGACATTAAGTCCAACTTTGTGTAAAAGCTGAAATAAAATACAGAGGAAAAGTATTGCATAGTATAAGCTGCGTTTTCCTCTCAGTCACAGCTAAATAAACCTCTTGTCTTTCTCCTTGGTGTTTTTGTTTTTCATTTTTCAAATACTAATTGCATGCTATTTTACATCATTTTCATAAATCCATATGTACAATTAGAAAAACTGTCTTGCTGATAGTGTATATTAAGAAGGTGAAATGGAGATTTATGGTTATTTTATAGCTAAGCACCAGTTGGCCAGGATTGTTCTATTGGTAGACACAGAAGGTCTCCATGGTCAAAGGTTTTTCTTTTATTTAAAACAAGCACTTGGAGTAAAGCATATGTTTAAACTAAATTTAGAAAAAGTCCCTCAGACATGAAATTCAGTCCAAGATGATAGAGAAGGTTTAAAAACGTCTTTTAAAAAATAAAAGAAACATGTATAAGCCTACCCGAACAGCAGATAATATATTTAAATTAGCATGGTCAGTAGTGTTGTAAACTGTAGTATCTTTACGCCTCTGATTTTCTGTCCTTAGCCCAGAGAGAAGGGTCGGATGCGCTTCCACCGACTGCAGAACGTACAGATTGCCCTGGACTATCTGAAAAGACGCCAGGTAGGGGACTGTCCAGACGCTAGCCTTAAAACACAAGTGATTAAATATACCTGCGTAGGATTATGTCAGGTAATGTGATGGTTTAATTGGGTCTGTACTACGGTGCATGTTGCTGAGGCAAATGTTTAAGGCTGGTTTCAAACACCTGTTCCTAAGGAAAGGGAGTTAGTCTTGAGTGCAAGCTCAGAAGAACAGGCAGTGCTTTCTTTCCCCTTGAACAAGAAGGACTGACTCTCCCTGCTGGAATTAGAAGGCATTGCCTGGGGAGTGAAAGCCATCTGAGTAGCAACAGAATGTCAGGAAAGCCTGTGGATGCAACAGTTGCTGGTAGGGGTGCAGCAACACCTCACTTTCTGCACTGCATAGATTAGAATGTTTTCATAGCTTACACCCTACATCTAGAAACAGTGCTAGCAGGGTTTGTACTCACTAGAGGGGCGACAGTCTTCTGTTTGTAGTAAGTAGATAATTGGCTTGGTCTTCTTTGTGCTGCTCTCATAGACTAACTGTATAATTCATAAAGACCAGATTCATTCCTTGTGGTTCTAGACTCTAGAGGCTGGGATTGAAGGGCAAGACAAGGACAGTTGCCCTGGCAAGGGCAGCCTGCATTCTCACATGACAGAAGGGACAGGGACAGGGTGAAGAAGGGTCGTCCTTGCCTCATCCCGCTCTATTAAATAGGGAAACAAACTGTGCAACACCATGACGTATGTCTTGGTATTTAATTCATCTGTATAAGAAGCAAGTGATGGAGACCATCACATTTATCGACCTGAATGTCGAGGTGGACAGTTGATAAGCTTGGCTCTGAGTGTTGCCCTGTCCTGTGATAGCTACTCAGCTTCTAGATACTCAGTGATTTAAGTACTTATGATACAAAGTAGTTTTTAAAAACCCTCTGTAGTAGATGGACAAGCTGTCAAAGCTGCTTATGACATTTTCTGATTGATTTTAAGTGTGAAATGAGCTCATTTCAAAAGAAGCTGTCCCCTGATTTTAAGATCACAATGCTTTGCCCAGGCCCCATCTTTTGAATTGCATTTTTGGCAAGTGGGCACTTCCAGTCCTTGTTCTAGAAAACCACAACATACCCAGTTTAGACCGTCATTTGTTTTCTAGACCACAGAAGGGAAGGGTAAACAGTTGGTGGTCTTTGCATCCTTTGTATGATTTAGTCTTTCCTTTACTCGTGCCCGGTTCATAATAAACAGTTTATCTCTCCTTCATCTATAAAACAGGTGAAGTTAGTGAATATTAGAAATGATGACATAACAGATGGGAATCCTAAGCTGACTTTGGGATTAATATGGACAATAATTTTGCACTTTCAGGTAAGTCTGAGCTTTCTTCATTGCTGTTTCTGTGTCTTGCGACTGGTTTTCATGTGGTTCACGAGAAGGTGCTTTATATCCTCTAAGTGAAAAGCAAATTTCAGGTTAATTTCAGAACAGTGCTCCAGTTACCTTTCTAGTAGCATGGAGAGCCTGGCGTCTCATCTCCTGGTCTCCGAGAGCTTCTCTATTTGCCTTTAAAGACTTTCTCTTGTAATCTTAGAGTTTAGAAGTAGAGATCCGTTTTTCCTAAATGCGGACATGTTTCTCTTGTTCTTTGGGCAGTATTACTTGTTTTCGTATGCAAAGAGTTTATGACTCAAATCCATAGTGTAAGTAAATTCAATTTTCTCTAGTAGACACTAGATGGCAGTAGACGTATTCTAAAAAGCTAGTTTAGATGAAAAGTCTCACCTAACAGCCATGGTTTCTATAGGTCTGAGGACAGCCATACGGTTTGAAAACACCCTGAAGTTGGAGTTACAGTGAGCCTTGTGCCTTGCTTTAGTTCCTTAGCTGCTCGTCTCACAAAACATGTCAGACCCTCAGTAGTGCTGTGCTAGACAGCTTACTAGCTTCAGAAAGGAAGTAGGCGGGGTTTTAAATCAAATCTTGGGGGGAGGATTAAAGTAATAATGGAAAGTAAAGGAGCACATTTAGGAACAGGATCTGAGCCGTATGGAAAGGTCTAGAAGGGAAGAATACTCTAGGAGGGAAACCCCCAGGGCTGATAGGACCGGGCAAGTGGGGACGTGGTGTTAACCAGCCTGCCTATGGGACTATTGATGAAGGTGTCCAGTCAACTGGGTTGCTGAAGTCGAGGCAAGCCAGTGAATAACTAGCTGCAAGCCAAGACTTCAGAGCACTAAGGGTTGTCATTACCAGAAGACCACACCCTGAAAAGCACAAAGAGGCCTCAGCACTAAACCAGGGCAAAGCTTTGCTTGTGGGACACAAGCCAAACCATGCTACCAGAACTGTGTAAAGTAGAAGTGACTTCAAGAATGATTTCATGTACAGTGACTTGGTTGTTATCTCCTAGACATCAGCGCACTAGGTCAGTCCTGTATACATACACAGAGTCAGTCCAATAAATACATGCACAGAGTCTTATTATTATTTATAAAAGCCCGGCCGTAGTGTGGCTTGTTTCTAAGCAGCTTTTCTTAAGTTATCCCATCTACCTTTTACCTCTGGGCTTTTACCGTTTTCTATTCTATATTCCTTTCTTTGTTTCTTACTCCAGGGCTGGTGATATTGCTGGGTGCTGGCCCCTAGCATCCTCCTCTCCTCCTTTTCTTGCTCCTTTTTTTCCTCTTCCAGTATTTCTCCTCCTTTTTATTCTCTCTGCCTGCCAGCCTTGCCTATCCTTTCTCCTCCCTCACGATCGGCCGTTCAGTTCTTTATTAAACCATCAGGTATTTTAGACGGGCAAAGTAACAACAGCTTCACAGAGTTAAGTAAATGCAACATAAAAGAATGCAACACATGTCTGCACCATTAAACAAATGGTCCCCAGCATAAATGAATGAAACACACAACACAGCACTTTTTAAATTATGGTTGAAACTGCAAGGACCCAGATAGGAAAGTCTGAGGCCCCTCACTGGAGGGGAGCCAGCTAGTTTATCACATAACTGATAAGGTAGGCTGTGTCTAATTTGACTATCACCCTAGAGATCACTGTGGGGCAGTTGAAAGGAACTTCAGAGGAGGGAAACAATTTCATTCTTGGCTTTTTTTTTTTTAATTCTTTCTTGTGATGGCCACTCTGACTGAGCTCGAGAGAAAAAATATTTTAATAAAATAAAATCTGATGGGCTAGTAAGATGATGGTGCAGTGGGCAAAGGCTCTTGTTGACAAACCCAAAGGTTTGACGCTGATTCTTGGAGCCCTCGTGGAAGGAGAGAGCCGACTCTTGTCAGTGGTCCCCTGACCTCCGGTTGTGTGCTAGCATGTGTACCCTTTTCCAATAAATGAAATGTAATTAATTTGTTAAATCTTTAGTTCTGAAGTGGTCATAGTGAGGGAGAAAAGCCAAGAAACTGAAGTGGTTTCAGAGGTGAGGGATAGAGGTGGGTGTGTGTGTGAAAATTGTATCCAAGAGGTGACATTTTGAAAACGGAAGATATAAACTTGGCCACAGGGCATAGAGAATTGAGAGGAGGACTCAGGTCAATCTCTTTAAGACATCAGAAAACACAGATGAGATCTCGGGTTGGTAGCAGGGAGGAAATGGGGAACCTTCTGGATGGGTTTGAAGGGTTAGTGAGCTATCCTGTGTGCTAGTCTGCTGAGCAGAGCAGACCTGAGAAGTCAAGGTACAGGGATTTATCAACCTGTCAGAGCAAATGGCCCCCTGTGGGGAGGGCCCATGATGGCGATAATGAAGGGGCAGGGGCAGGTCTTGCTGAGGAAACGAAAAGGAATGAATATTCAGAGAAATGTGTGAAGCAAAGAGAAAATGTGAAACCAGGGAAGGAAAACAGCAGAAGAGGCTGGGTAACAGTCTGACGTGCCATCAGAGATTGTAGAGGAAACAAGGAGATAACAGATGGGAATGTGGGTAAGCAGGAAACAGAGGCAGCATATATCGACTCGGCGTCTGAGGGAATCTAAAGCAAAGGGTCACTTCAGAAGAATTACATGTCAAGCCAGCCATTGCGGTGCTGCTCCTGTCTCAGCGTCAGGGATGAGAGGCAGGAGGAGTAGGGTTTGAGTGTGGTTGCTTGGATAAAATGTAAATGAAATGAAGCTCTTCTTAGTGCTGTGCTAATGGAAGATTCGAGCTCCTGCTGTGCCCAGAGAGAAGAGTGGTCACCCTCACCCAGAGTGGTGTAGCCTTTTACTTCCTTTACTTGTTGCGTAAATAAGACAAAGTTTTCAGACAAACCAGTGGTCTGTTTTTAAAGATGCGTCTGAGCATCACAGGTTGAATCTGGTTTTCAGTCTGGCGTTCAGAAGGTAGGAATTATACTCCTGACAGTCTCATGTCCTGAAGCACTATATGCTAGATCACGATGAGGTGTGCTCTTTGTTAAGGGACAACTTAGCTGTAACCAAGTTGTACATCCACTGGCGATATAAATACAAATCGAAGTGTGTGAAGGAAAGTTGAGGGGTTGTGGCAGGCCCAGCAGGGCATTTGGGGAGAAGACTGGAAAAGGTACCAGTTACCAGGCAGATGCAAAAGCTGAGCCATTTCTGGAAGGGAATGGTGCATGTGACTTAACCATGGACAGTTGCTTAGTTTGGCAGGGCGGGGAGGGGAAGGGGGGAGGGGGGAGGGAGGAGGGAGTGCCAATCACGGTTGCTTCTCCACCCTGTCAGTACACAGAGCAGCTGGTCTGCATTTAAATGCTGCTCCATTGCTTTGAAGACATTGAAACCTTAAGAACAAACAAGGCCAAGACTATGTCACTGGATAATGTTTAATATTTTTTAAATAATTAAGAAACCCTTTTAATACAGATATGTTACAGACAACATCTGTGTTAACCTGAGTGTTTGATTGCATATCCCTCTTCCCACACACCATGAGTTCCATCTTTGATTGGTGGAAGACTAAGACTACCTTTGGAAGGCAGTTACCAGCTCTCTAAATGACTTTGGCCTGTGTGTCAATCTCTTTCATGTCACACCAATTTCCTTTGCACCAGGTCTATGACTCAGTGTTAGAAATATGCATAGCTCAAAGCATCAGTCTCTGTACTGGCTTCTTAATTTTCAACCGTGGCCCTTCTAAAGCTGTTTAATATGTAACCCAAGTGCAATTATGGAGCAGAAAGTTGACCTGCCCTGATTGATGTATGTGTCAGATGTGCAGGAACTTCCACCTTTAAATCACTCCCTATTCATTTGCTCATGTGACAACTCTAAGGAGCAGGCAACTGAGAGAGTTATTATTTGAAATTGAATATGTCAAGCTGTATTAAAAGACTGGCTTTAGAGATGATTAAAATATTTTAGGCATTCAGTGTTTTGTCTTCCCTTCAACCAATTGTTGAATCTTATTTTTATTCCATTTTTTTTTCTGAGTTAGTTTTAACATACAGACACTTAAGGTTTTCATTTATGTAAGCCCTAAAATTAGTTGGTGATTCTTTAGGGGTGTGGAAGTCAGTCATACAGGAGAGACTTTCTGCACTGGAATTTGAAAGCACTTTGAGACAGAACTTGAAGGGCACTTTACCATTAAGTCTTTCGGCTGTGTTTACTTTCCCTTTGCTCGGCTTCAGAGGTTAATGCAGATGGTGACACTGTGTGTGCTTTTCAGAGGCGCTCTGTTAATCTGAGGGTGGTGGTCTCTGGAATGAAGCTCAGGCCTTGGTGTCCTGTTTGATTGTGAGTAGTCGTGTTTGTCTCAGAGGACTGGTGGCCAGGGATAAGCCACAGTGCCTAATAAGACACAGAGACCAGCTGGCAGGGTGCCAGGGCATTTCTTGCAAGTGATTTTCTCATAAACAACATGGCTTCAGGCTGAAGAGGATGGTCACACAGTCTGCTAGGAATTACGGGTCAGAGTGGAATCTCAGGACGTGGTGGAGCCGGTCCTGGACACTACGGATTTTGAAATGAGTGAGTTCGTGGAACCGTGAGTGCCTGTGGCTCAAATGGGGAATGTCTGTGGCTGTGTTCGGGCTGAGAAAGAAGAACAGTATTTTGATCCTGCCAAAACTCCCTTGAGCCCTGAAAAATACTCTCCCGGAAGAAGATATTTCAGAAGAAAACCATTCCAGAAAGCTGTAGGTGACACTGCTCCTGTGGGGCGAAACAGTGAAAGAGAAGGCAAGAAGGGTGGAGGTCAGCCTGCCAGGGAACAGCCAGCTGTGTCAGCCAGAGAGCTGGTGCCAGAGGACCCCGCCACAAGCCCCGCACCGGAGGGTGGTGTGCAGCCAGCCAGGACAGTTGCAGCAGACCACAGTGAGCAGAAACCTCTGCCCGGTGCTCCGGAAGGTGGCTCCTACCGAGTGATAGTTTCGTCTGCAGAGAGCAGCAGCTCAGAAGTACAACTTAGTGTCCGGGACAAGACGACTTCAGGAAAAGATAGCCCTCCCTGTCGCACAGAGACGGAGAGACATTTAGGTGATGTCAACACAAAACAGAGACCATTCCAGAGAAAAGACAATGTTTCTCTTTTCCAAAAGGCAGCCAGCTTAAGTTCCATCTGTGTCACAGAGAACACACTGGGACACAATGTGTTTGTGGGAAACCTGTCAAAAAGTTACAGCAGTATCCAAGAGCACGGCAGGAGCGTTGGCCCTCATGAAGCCCACCATCCTCAGTTTACAAAAAGGAGGTACCATTCCCTCCGTGCTAGTGTGCCCTTGGTCTCCACGGGCACACCTGGGGATGATGGATGTGAGGTAAGTGAGAGAGTGTGAATGACCGCTCCCTCTTTTCATCTGCCCCATTAGCTCATATGGAATTTAAGAGTTTTCATATGTGAACACTGTAATTTCAACTTTTGTGTTAGCCATGTCTCTTATCCTCACTTTATTTCAGTAGCATAAATGTTTTAATTGTTACATAGCTTGAGAAAGCCCTGATTGAACAGAATACTTAGCTTTAATTTCTCTAGACTGTGGCTCTTAATTTTTCTTTTGGAATAGCTGCAGAAACTTAGCTCTGTGTTAGATAAAAGTTAAATTAGAAAATAGGACAGTTGAATATCTTGATATTGATAGCATAGAGGAATTTGATGTTTCTAATGTACACACAAAAAGATCAATGTTTGAGATACTAGATTGCCCAATATTGCCTGTTAGATCATTGCCAGTTATACACATATACACTGCAGTTCCCAAATACATTCAATTACTGTGTGTCAATTAAAATATAAAGTATTATATATTATTTAAAGGAATAAGTAGTGACAGGACAATGTAGGACAATATGCAGTTCTTGGCACATTCTGCTGTTCTGGTCCATAGTCCAAGAGGCCAAATTCCAGTTCTCTATCAGTCTTTATGCACAAAACATTCACATAATTGCTTTCGCTTGTTCTGTGTGTTGAGGGTGGAGACACAGGTTAACTTGCCCAAATTCCATGGCCCTGATTTGACATCAGAAATTGTTGGGGCATCATGTCATTGGCACTGGGATATGACGCAGGCTACAGGAAGCTGAGCTCTTTTTCCCTAACACTGATATTGAGCTTTGGATAAATAATTTGTCTTTCAAAAGTAATTAGATCAGTGTCATTTACTTCTCAGGGAAGTACATTACTTAAATGTCTTCTGATGCAAGGTTGTTTTTTTTTTTCCTTTAAACTTTTCCTAACTTTATCTTTTACCCCAAAATACCCGAATACAAGCAGCATTCGTGATGTCCGACTTCATGGGCAGGGCAGGTCAGGTCATCATGTCATTGGTGTAGATCGTTGGCAGTGGCAGACAGGAGTTTGGTAGGGGTTATATGCATAGTCATTGCTGACCTTGGTGCCTGAGTTCCTGTTTACGTACACAACAGACCTAGCCAATGTTCTGCTTCATGAAGTTCTGTTTCTGTTTTGCGGTGGTTGCATTTTATTTATTTATTTTTTTTGGCTTTTTCGAGACAGGGTTTTTCTGTGGCTTTGGAGCCTGCGCTGGAACTAGCTTTGTAGACCAGGCTGGTCTCGAACTCACAGAGATCCGCCTGCCTCTGCCTCCCGAGTGCTGGGATTAAAGGCGTGCGCCACCACCGCCCGGCCTCGGTGGTTGCATTTTAAAGAAAACATCCATTTGTAGCATAGCAACATGTAGATCGGGCATAAAGGCCAGTGCAGAAGGAAGCATATTAGCTGCCCTGTGCTTATGAATATAGCTTGGTTTGGTGTCTTAGATTTATTTCCCTCATTTGGCTTCATGTGAGCTCTCTGTGTTTTTTATTGTTGTTTAGAAATCATTACAACCTGTTTAGGTGCACATAAGCCTTTTTGTCGTCATCCTCATGTCAGGTATTTTGTGATCTGTTATAGCAAATGCGTTTTTAAGTTTCCTTGGAAAATACATGTAGAAATTAGTCAGAAACCTACCACTTAGATTTGTTAAGTGGTTGTGCTACAGCGGTGTGTAACTCAGTGTAGTGTCGTCTAGAACAGAGTGGAATGAGGCAGCTATGTCTATCTGAGAACCAGTAGGCTCGGCTGTTGTCTGAGGTCCCTTCCTGTATCATTGCAGGTACCTTCTAGCCTCGGTTTGTTTCAGTGTTTGAGTAAGACTGACTATAGAACTCTGTGTCACAAGGGACAAGATGGAAGTGACAAGCCCCAGCCCCTTCGTTAGTGTCTTTCTTGTCTGCCTGGGGGTTATTCTTCACTTCCTCTCATTTGATTCATCCTTGAGCACTGTTGAGGTGGCTTTGCAGTAGAATATGGTACAATTCTTTGAGCGCCTCTTAACCTGATCTGCACTCCCTTGGTCTTGTGACACTGGTCATTCTCTGTGCAGATGACCGGTCTACCTCTTCTTGAAATCCTTGCAGTCATGTGCTGAGAGGCACTCCAGGCTAAGGGCTCCCCTTCCATACATGTCTGACGAGTATATCTCATACATGTGTGGGACACATAGGTGGATTTATTGAAAGGAGATGGGTGGGTATGATTAATACCCAGGATTAGTATGATGCTAATTTAGAATTAGAAAATGCTACAGAACATGTTATGGCCTTGGATCAACCCCGCAGTTACAGGAAATAGCCAAAATAGGTGGATCTCACACAGAGTGAAGAAAAGGAAGCTCATAGTAGCTCTACAACCCAGTGTGTTCTAAGATAGTACAGTTATTGCCAGGGACCAGCCTCGGCAGAAATACCACTCTCCAGGTAGGGGTGTGAGGAATCTAGAAATGTTAATAATATGAAGATGTGAAAATAATAAAATAGGAGAAACATATATGAATACCTGGAGGGAGTTCCAGTGAATATTGAAACCACCCATGCTTAATTTCCAATTGCTTAAAATACCCCTGACCCCAAAAGGTGGAGTAAGACCAAAAAAAAAAAAAAAACCTGCATTAACACGGTACAAGGAAATGAACATACCAGTTGAAGGTCACAGGCTGCGTCCACAGTTAACCATTTTGTTGCTGCTCTAAAAACAGGCCACGCTCACACCCTAGATTGAAATTCTGTAGGCAAACCACTCCCTGGGTGAAATCCAATGTCATCTCCTTAAAGGAACTGGAACTCTCTTTCCTTAGACTTTTGTTTGAGGTAGAATCATCTACTTCTCTATCTCTGAAATACAAGGTCTGACTATTAGCCACACCAGTTGACAGTAACCTTGAGAGAGCAGAACTCACTGATATAAATCTAGGTGGGACCTTTGTTTGAGGTAGAAGCACAATAACCTTGAAGGACTAGAAGTAACTTCCAACTCTCTGACCTTTGGTCAATGTGGAAATAGGCTCACATTTCCGGGGCCTCCACAAGTTATTACACTTAGCTGATTTAGACAACAGTACGGTATCTGTTACATCTCATTGTCAGCAAAGTTCTATCCGGGCATAGTTGCCAGTCTGTAGCCCTAAGTACTTACGAGGCTGTGACAGGAACTCTGTTTGAACTCAGGAATTTCAGGAAGTAGTGCACCATGCCCAAATAAGGGCTGTGGACTGCTTAGCCAGCCCAGTACAGAAATGGAAGGGATCAGAACTCACATCGTGTCTGTGGTAGCCACTGCATTTTATCCTGGGCCACATAGTGAGACCACAGTTCTGTAATTTAAATCAAAATGACTGAAGAAAACTGCTAGAAGAAATCAGAGCAAGGGCTGATGCTCATAAGATCATCTGTGAAGGGTGGGAATGATGAACACAAGAGGCAAGGCTTAGGTAGTCCTGTGAACAGGTAGTCTTTGTGTCTACTTTTTACTGAACTTTCCTGCTGTGCACACTCATGTGTCCTATAGCCCATGACATGGTACCTGCTGTGCACATTCGTGTCTTCTACCCCATGGCATGGTGTCTGTTGTGCACACTTATATGTCCTCTACCCTGTGGAATGGTACATGTTGTGCACACTTATGTGTCCTGTACCCATGGCATGACCTCTACCTCCACCCCTTAGACCTTCCCACAACACATTCTTCCTTCTTCAATTTTACAAATCCCAGTCTTACTGAGTGCATGCCAACAAGACAGTTGATTTCTCTATAGACCATGGATTCTCTAACCTAATCCTATGTGAAAGGAATATGGGAAGATTTTGAAAATATGGATGCCTATTCTCAGTGATTCTTATATAACAAATGAGGATAGTTGACCTCTACAGTAGAATCTACTGGTCAGAACAGCAAGTAAAGTGTAAGACCTGCGTTACTCTCTACGGTACAGTTCATGCTACTGTACCGTTTGCAAGCTGGGCAAGGGCCTGGAGATTAAAAGAACACACGAGAGATGTGGGTGATTCGTGAGAGAATGCTGAATGCCGTTTATTCAAGCTTAGGAAAACCCTTATATCCCGAGCTGCTGCACAGTGGAATTCCCCCAGGCAGGTGGGAAATGACCAGGCCCAAGGTGGAGTTAACAATGGCCCTATAGTTAACAGTCATCGGAAAGAAAATATAATATGGCTTAGGCATTATCATTTCTGTAATTTCATATTCTTTCAGAAGCTATTGAAGCAGATCATGGCTCTCTTATTAATCCTAATGCTACTCTTTGGGTCCTGCTATACGCTAGCCTCTTCCCCCACGACATTCATTTTCTGAGGATGTCTGTGCAGTGGTTCTAGGTGAGGCTCAGAAGGGTTAGACAGACCACTCAACCTACTTGACTAGCACATAGAGAACCTCGCTTTGACCCCGTTGTCCAAGCTGAGTTTTCCCTGCCCACGCCTTTCCCGGTTTTACAGTTCTGTGAATTCTCTTGTGTAAATGTACACTTTTTTTTATTTTTAGTGATTTCTTCCCCTTCCTTTCTTTGTCGAACATTTACTATGTGTTGTATGTTGGGTTAAAACAAGGCCCTGAGTTGAGTAGATCATCCTTTTCTGCATGGTACAGCCTACTGTTTGCCACAAGTGGGGGCCAGGCTATAAGCCTAAGTTCTTGAAACCCCGGCTTCTAGATGGCGATGGGGTTGCACTTCCTTCCTACAAGCCAGATGTGTTAGCTAATGAAAGTAATGCTTCCGTCTGCCTTTCTGTCCTTTGACGAATTGCGAGTCAGTGGTGCTGACGTCAGCAAGGCATCTTCCAGAGCAGGATGAGGACTGGAAGTGTGGCTGCTGTGGAGATGTTAGCAGTCTCTGGACAAATGAAGAGTGGGTCTTTTGATTACATTAACCTTTAGCTCTGAAGTTTTAAAACCAATCCGGAGCCATCTCAAGATGTGAGAGGAGCACGGAAACATTCAGTCACACGGAAATGCATTCATTCATTATTTTTTTTCTTTATGCTTCAGCTTCAGAATTCGTAGGATTGTGCAAAACTCAGGACGTCTTCTTTCCGACCTGTGCTAGGCTAACCCTGCGTCCTGAAACTGAAAATCATCTATTATATTACTGAGCAATTTGTTTCTTTCTGAACCATTTTATCTTCTTAATGAAAATATGTTTGTTGATTTTTGACTGTCTGTAGTTATTTAATTAATGAAAATGTAATCACATAGGATTTGGACCCCAGTCAGCTTTACAGTATTCTGTGTTTTAAACTTGATGGAGGACCTATAAAACTATGAACTCCTTTTTTCTTCTACCAAAGAAACTTTTTTTTTTTTTTTAATGTTTGAACAAAAACGAGTGGTATCCTGAGTGGTCCTCAGCCTAGCTTTAACACTTTATTTTTAGCAGGTTCTTTTTAACCTAGGACCCCAGCCTGATTTTTTGCCAGTGTTTAAATCCCTTTCATCTTTCACTTAGCTCTTCATGTAGGCGGTTTGTAATTGTTACGGTTTCATAATGTTGGAGCAACATTTTCACTTAAAGTATTTTGTAGAGCGCACTAACACATTTTTTTAAACTTGGAAGCAGCCACTAAAAATGTGTTGATTACACTCATTTCTGCCAAAATAGTAAATGCTTTCTGAAAGAGTTGTCTTCAGAAGCAACATCTGAACCTGAGAATATGTGCTTGTGTCGACGGCTCCGTGTGGAAGTGGACTTGCCCACTGCAGTGGCAAGTGATGTACATCAGAGTTTAAGTAGCACTACCCTTGTACACTGGCCTCAGTTTACCCTGGAGTACCCACTGTCCTGAGACCTCTATGACATGCCAGTGCCTCCTTGTTTTATACAAAAGGAAACTGATGCCCAGAGAAGCCACTAGTCAGGAAGGGTGGGATTCACTGCACGCTGCCAGGCTCTGCAGCTGTGGTCCAGTCTCCATCTCCGGTCGTACCTGCGTGAAAAACTTCTTGTGTTAGGAGAATGATGGTGCGCTCCTTCTCTCCAACTGTGGCTTCCGTTCTTAATGCTATCAAAATTCTCACATAGAATATTTTATTCTAATACCACACGTGAAGAAACATAATTTCTGTTTGATGACATTTTTTCCATCCAACTCTGTCTTAGGGTTTCTGTTGCTGTGCTAAAACATGATAACAGTGAGCAACTTGGAGAGGAAAGGGTTTATTTGGCTCACACATCTACATCACAGTTCGTCATCTAGGGAAGTCGGGGCAGGAACATTGAAGCAGGGACTAAAGCAGAAGCCCGGGAGGAACACTGCTTATCCTACTTTCTTATAGGCCACCAGCCCAGGGATTGCACTACCCACAGTGAGCTCAGCTCTCCCACATCAATCCCCAAGAAAATGCCCCCACAACCTTGCCTACAAGACAGTCTGGAGCATTTTCTCAATTGACTGTCCTTTCCCAGGTAGTTAGCTTGTGTCAAAATGACGAAAGACTAGTCAGCAAAGCCCATCTAAGGGGTTAAGGACTTTGTGTTCTGTGTAGATGATCCTCTGACTAGCTGTCATTTCCACATCACCATCAGATGTCAGGTCCTGTGTTAGTAGAATGAGATGGTTCATCAGTGGCTAAAACTCCTAGGATGCTGTGGAATCCTGTGATAGAATAAAGAACACGTAAGAGATCTTCACTCACAAAACTTAGAGGTCTTATTATCCACATCTCTAAAATGGGTGTAGCTGCTTGCATTACATGAGGTAATGTAGGAGCAGACTGGATGCAAGGTGCGCCATGGCCTTCATCCTTTCGTCATCTTCTCCTGTGGATACAGACAGACTCTCTAACTGTCCTCTGACGCAGAGAGCTCTGTAAGTTTTCAGGTTTTACCGAGACATTTCCTGCTGTCATGAAACAGTTTACATAGTAATAAGGGTGCTGCATCCTGTCCTCCTCCTCCTCCTCCTCCTCCTTATTTCTCATCTTCTTACTCCTTTCTTGAGCCATTGTATTTCAGTATGTTCTTCAAATTCCAGAGTTAACTCAAAGCTTCAACAAACAGAAATTCTCCTGTTGGGAGAAACCAGTTCTTGAAGTTACCTTTGCTTATTTACACCTTAGTAGAAGATTCACTTCAAAGACATTGCACACTAGACTGTGAGAGGCAGATCTGTATGGGGGACCATGCTTTGACAAGTATACCACTTACCAGGGAAGGGGCATGAGGATTAGAAAAATGTAAAGTAGGAGGAGCAGAGATGAGAAAGAATCACTAAGACTTAGGCAACTCAGCTGAATTCACTGAACACTGAATGCTGAATTTATTTTCCATACACTTTTATACCCCAATACAAAAAGGGGAAGGGAACAAAAGACTGCACTAACATGATACAAAGGACCACTTGAACAGTTACTTGTGCCATCAACGCATTAATTCTTGACTACAGCATTCTGTTGTTTAGGCACCCTAAACCAAGTATCCTCCCAAGGTCAAACCCCCATCTCAAAAGAAGGAGCAGGAATATGCTCGAATTTCCTGACCATTGGTCAGAGGGAGTGGATCTACCTGTATGGGCCATCTTTTTGTCAAAAGGACTAAGCAACCACACCCTAGGTCAGGATGTGTAGCCCTGGTTGTTGTCAACCATTTTGAGCAACCTCAAACTCTCTGACATTCAGACAAGATGGAAATAGGCTCATTTTGGGTTGGGCCTGCACAGATCTGCAGGTCTGTGGGGAGGAAGGCTGCCAGTGAAGGAGGGTAACAACGTATTTGTTTATTTATTGTAACAATTTATTTCAGATGGAATCTCTTAGTATATGTTTTCCAACTTGGCCTTGGCTCCCTGGACTCAAGTGATCTCCCTGCCTCAGCCTCCTGAGTAATAACACATCGCCACACCCAGTTTACTGGGAAGCTTTTTGTTTTTGTTTTTTAATGAACCCTCTGTCTTCCATTTATGTGAGAGAGCCAAGTGTGTTGTTGCCTCAAGAAACGTCTGATTTTCTATGTTTTAGCTACACTGTCCCTGTTGAAACGGACATTCCCGGTGCAGGAGAGTTTGACTGTAAATGTTGAGGTGGAACAAAGGGATGGATGCCCTTAAGGGATGAGTCTCTGGAGCAGGCATTTTCCCAGCAGTGGTCTCCTTTCTGTTAGTACTGGAAGGTGAAGGTAATTAAAGCTGTTGAGTTAGTGGCGTACACTCTGGCTGCTGAGAAAAACAAATTCACCTGTGATAGTGATAATATGTTTTTCTAAATATGAGGGAGAAATTTCACTCTCAGAAACCCTGAGCTAGAATTTAGGGAACCTAGTTACAAGCAAAATGTTAGACCCTGGGCATAGTGTCTTAATTTACTTTCACTTTGGGGTCGCCACTGAAGTGACATTATCCCAAGTGGCTTTGCTTTCTGTCAGTTTGAATTCTGTGATTCCTTGGTCTTCTTATTTATATTGCCTACAGGAAATGGCTTATGTTGGCTTTTCTACTTTTTGTACACATTAGTTACTAATCAGTTTGATAAAACTTTTAAAATGACAATTATTTTTAAATATTAAAATAAAATTGCATTTTTTTGTGTGGAATATTAAATACATACATGTTTTAAGTGTACACATGAGGCTAGGGTAGAACTCTGTGTCAGAATGCATCCATAACATGCTTGTGGCCTAGAACTCAGTCTCCCATGACCAAGATAAATTTAACCAAGTTAAATAAATATGAATAAATTTTCAGGGAGTGTTGGAGTTTGGGGATCAGCTGTGCTATGTGCATGCCATGATGGTGACAGCTTCTATAAAAATAGGATGTTCCCTTTCCCGGTTGTCTGGTGGTGTTGACTGCTTGGACGCCTTTCTCATTTCCAGATCCCATGGCCTCACAGTGATACTGTTGCTACTCATTCCCAGCAACTAGGCCATTTATCAATCCACTGTCAATGAAATCCGAGAACCCAGATATGTTAACAAAGTTTCCAGGTTATATCCTGTCAAGCTTGGGACTTTTTGGCTTTTGTTTGTTTTGTTTTTTGAAGAAGTTTGATGATGAAGGTGAGGTGCCATCTCTACATGGCACTGGCTCCCTTGTGCACAGTGGTCAGTCTGGAAGCTTCTCCTGGAAAGCAGAGCTGACTATAATCATTTAATTTCCTACAATGGCTAAGTTTGCAGAGGTTCAAATGACAGCATACAATGGTTCTGATTTATACTTGGTCTTCTCTCCCCCATCCATGCCTTTTCTCCTAGTAGGCATCTACTGAATACCTACCTAATGGGTCTGTGTTAGGCAGGCTAGGAAGAGAACATTCTAAGGGTTGAAGTCACTTACAGACCTAGAGGGAGCATGTGGTGCTTTTTTTTTTCTCCCAAGACAGGTTTTCTGTAGATAAAGAGTTCACTAAGTCAGGCATGGTTGTGCATGTCTTTAATCCTAGCACTTTGGAGGCAGAGACAGGAAGATCTCTATGAGTTCAAGACCAGCCTGGTCTACACAGTGAGACCCTGTCTCACAGAACAAAAAACAAACAAACAAAAAGAATAAACTGCCCCACCCACGCAGGTAGGACAAAACCTTGCTATAGTTGGATGGCTGTTAACTAATCTGCGGGCATTTTAGTAACTGGGTAGTGCTCTTTGCAAGCTAGCCTTTGTGGGAGCTCTAGAAAGTATCTGTATTTGATGTAGAAATACCAAAGACTCTTCTTTCCAACTTAGAATCGTGTATCATGGAGGAGTACATGTAGAGCGGTGGTGATGCGGTTGCTCTGCTGTGCCAGGGTGCTGCCCTGAAATAGGTTTGCTCTATGAGAAGCAAACAGCATTTTCGCATTTATTCTGTGAAGTTGAGATCGTCCGTGTGTGAATAGCAAAATGCACACAATGGTTGGGATGCATCTTAACTCGGGTTTCTATTGCTGTGAAGAGACGCTGTGATCACTGCAACTCTTATGAAAGAAAGATTTAATTGGGGCTTTGCTTACAGTTTCAGAGGTATAGTTCATCATTATCATGGCAGAGAGTATGGTGGGAAGATGGTGGCATGCAGGCAGACAAGGTGCTGTCTAAATCTTGATCAGAAAACAACAGGAAATGAACTGTGACACCAAGTGAAGCTTCAGCAAAAGAGACCTNAGCACTTTGGAGGCAGAGACAGGAAGATCTCTATGAGTTCAAGACCAGCCTGGTCTACACAGTGAGACCCTGTCTCACAGAACAAAAAACAAACAAACAAAAAGAATAAACTGCCCCACCCACGCAGGTAGGACAAAACCTTGCTATAGTTGGATGGCTGTTAACTAATCTGCGGGCATTTTAGTAACTGGGTAGTGCTCTTTGCAAGCTAGCCTTTGTGGGAGCTCTAGAAAGTATCTGTATTTGATGTAGAAATACCAAAGACTCTTCTTTCCAACTTAGAATCGTGTATCATGGAGGAGTACATGTAGAGCGGTGGTGATGCGGTTGCTCTGCTGTGCCAGGGTGCTGCCCTGAAATAGGTTTGCTCTATGAGAAGCAAACAGCATTTTCGCATTTATTCTGTGAAGTTAAGATCGTCTGTGTGTGAATAGCAAAATGCACACAATGGTTGGGATGCATCTTAACTCGGGTTTCTATTGCTGTGAAGAGACGCTGTGATCACTGCAACTCTTATGAAAGAAAGATTTAATTGGGGCTTTGCTTACAGTTTCAGAGGTATAGTTCATCATTATCATGGCAGAGAGTATGGTGGGGAGCATGGTGGCATGCAGGCAGACAAGGTGCTGTCTAAATCTTGATCAGAAAACAACAGGAAATGAACTGTGACACCAAGTGAAGCTTCAGCAAAAGAGACCTCGAAGCCTGTCCCCAAAGTGACACACTTTCCTCAACAAGGCCACACCTACTTTAACAAGCCTATACCTCCCAATAGTGACACTTCCTTTGAGCTTATGCTGGCCAATTACATTCAAACTGCCACAAGGTGTTTCTGTGTGAATACACTTAATGAGTTAAAACTTTCATGTGTGAGTGGAACTAATTATATCTTGTAGTAATAATGACTTTAAGTAGAATCTAAATTTTCACAGTTAAAGCAGAAAAGTAACGAAAGCTTCTGAGAGAATTCACTTAGTTGAAAAGTTAAAGGCTGGTGTTAGCATGAAGAAGAAGTTTTAAGCCCCATGCCAAGATAGAACACAATGCCCTCAGGTTTCCATCAACAGAGAAATTCCATTCCGGAAGATGGCACAAGTTTTGCTGTGGCCAGGACCATGGTAAGGCCACCTGAGCAGTGTTTTACTTCGAAAGTGATACTGGAGCTTACTTGGACTTCAGGCACTGCATTTGTTTGGGACGAAGAGCAGCTCCTTAACGGTGGGCAGAAAACAGCTTACACACCCCTCCTTTTAAAGGGGCAGCCTGTGTGTTTAACATCACTGCTTGGTTCTCCTAGTGCTTTATCTGTGAGCACAAGGACCTCCTTTCCTCCCACATTTCCCCGTGTGCTGTGGTTGAAGGGACCAGGAGTGTCGAGCAAGGCTCTGTGACACTGACTGCGCTAAGACATTGCAGTTCTTGTTCCTTGTTTCGGGTATGAGAGTTACTGAGGGTGGGGTTGGAGGTGAACGTGGGTATAGAGGTTGGAGATGCATCATGGTTGACAGAGTTTTTGATGGGGGCGAATGGGCAAATGATGGGGTGCTTCTCTGTGGTAGGAATATAGACAGGAGTGCATGTGGGGGAAAGAAAAATCCAGTTTTAAGCACACTGAATTTTAAAGGCTGTAATGTACATTGCAGTGGTCATGGGTAGCATCTAAGGTGGGCATGGAGCTCAGTGGGAGCGTGTCTGCCAGAAGTTATTATCTGAGATAGAAGGGCATGGCTTGTTTGAAGCTCATACCAAGGATGCTGAATTTGAGTGAAAAGAAAGGATTGAGTTTTCCGTATTATAGGTGGAGCTGAGGATTGGGCGTGTATACACACTCAAGTACTTAACAGTTGTGGGTACATCATTTCTGAGGAGTAGAACAAGGGTGTCCTATAATGTGAAAAGTTGAGGTCTTTGTACCCATAGGTATTGTTTTGAGACACACACCTGCAGGCCTAACAGAGAGTTATGGTCGTGAGCGAGACCTGACACTCAAAAGTGAGGAGCCATGCAAGGTCCTTAAGAGGCATTGTTTCTCAGGGGCTTCGACTTCTGGCGAGTCTGGAGTTGTGGGAGGCAGATGAGAAGTGAAGCGAGCACACAGGGAAGGCTCAGCAGCCGACGGACAGTTACCTGAAAATGGCCAGAGAAGAGGAAAACAAGTTGGCGTGTTAGTCTTCAGGGCCAACTATGGTTCATGACATAATTAAATGTGTATTTTTTAAATTAGAGTTTAAACATAATATGTGTGTGTGAACTAGTCTGAACTAGTGTGTGTGAGTGGCAGTCTAGAATTCACCTGTTGGAAATTATTTAATAAGAAGACCAATTATTTTCTGTAACTGCTGCAGACCTGTAAACTCACTTTGACACCTCCCAGGGAGAATAGCACTCACGCCTTTTTCCCTGGCACCTTATCGCTGAAATGCACTGTCTTTCCTAGTTAATGGATAATTATTCTTGTAACTAGACGGGCCCAGAATGTTCTTGAATCAGCTAGAAGCAGCAGAAGCAATCCTTGATACATTGAGAAATGGGGAAAAATATGAAGTGTAGGGTTTTGCTTCTTCCTTTTAAAAATAAATAACAGCACAAATAAAATATATTCAATATGTATTTCCTGTGTTCCAGGTGTTAATAAACTATGCTAATGCTGAATAAAATATCCAGCATACACTGAGCATGTGTTTCCTGTGTGCAAGATATGATCACACCATGCTTATTTGGAATTCTCATACACAGTGTAGTAACTCTCATAATGTTACAGGGAGGGAACATTCTTAAGCAGCTTCATGGCTTGAGTATGTAATCATGAAGAAGCAAATTGGTGTGGGCTGTGTCACTAAGTCATCTAACATAATTATGTCTCAATATCCTTGAAAGTAATTAAGCAGAAGATAGTGGTAGTTGTTTTCCACATGAAAAATAAAAACATAATTCTTCTGTATGTTAGGTAGTGTGTCCATGTACACAACTCTTTCCAATGCTGTAGAGATTAGCACAAGTTCCTAGGGAAGTTTCCCAGACATTTATTTTGCTCAGCTTGGAGTTCCACCAGGCTGACTGCCCCTGTGGAACCCTAGGTGTGGAGGGAGTGAGGCCCACCTTCATCTACAACAGCAGACACAGTAGCATCTGCCAGCCAGGGAAGAACTTTTGTGCTGCAGACTTTGTTCCTCAGGTCCTTGGATTGGCCACGCCCCTCCCTGGCTGTTGTAGCTGGGAAGAATAAGGAAGGGGCTTGGTACTGTTCCATTCCCCACTTTCAGTTGCTTGACTCTGTATTTGATCTCTGAGTTCTTTGTTGTGTTTATAGTGTCTTAGTAAGATTTTAGATGGAAAGAGGCCTTCAACCTTGTCATCAGCGCCCAACCTCCTCATTTGATCGATGAAGTAGCTGGCTCTCAAACCAGAAGCAGATCTCATTGCTCTGATTTGAGCCTTTGTTTCTATTGCAGATGGGTTTGTGACGGACGGACACACACACACACACACACACACACACACACACACACACACCTCCTTATTTGCAAATCTCTTCCAGGTCCTGGCTTGCTTTCTGTTCTTCATCTCTTGGTGTCACACATTTCTCTGATGGAGGGAGCAGTCACACATTGATGTTAATCCCAACTGTGAATCTACTGGGGAGCCCCTGGTGAAGTCACTTTGTGCCCTGAGTAGTTAGCACCATGCCAAGAAGGACCCAATGAAAGAGTTGCTCTTGGGACAGTGTGTACCACGGAGCCCCATGTTCTTTTCTGTCACTCAGTGGAAGGGGCTCTTGGAGAACAATGCAGATCCCTGTCCTGTTTTGTCACTCAGTGGAAGGGGCTCTCAAAACTGTGCAAACAAATAAAACACACATGGTAGTTTTACTAAAACTGAACAAGGAGCTCCAAATAATTTATAGGCTGTTAGTCAGAATATAGGTAAAAATGAGAGAGGGCACCGCGTCCCTATTCATGACATGAAATATTTGTTAGATCAATTTATACATAGAGTAATTTATGACTTTTACTTCTGACCTATTTTTATCTAGAAAAAGTTCACTTAAGTTGATTTAAGAGATCTCACTAACAAAGAATGTAGAATTGTTTTAATGCTGTTAAGTTTTGATATAACACAAAAGCAGGTTAGCACTGCTGTCTCGTGACCAGGTTGGTCTCGAACTCACAAAGATCCGCCTGCCTCTGCTTCCCAAGTGCTGGGATTAAAGGCGTGCGCCACCACCGCCCGGCCTGCCACTAAATAAATTTAAACAGTATAATATAGTTACCCAGATCTCTGTGTGTGTATAAACATACAAATGAAATAAAGCTTTTAAAATATACTATGTTGACTACAATGAATCACTAAAAAGATACTTGGGAACGACTGTGTAAAGAACAGGTAAAAGGCAAATTGTTGTTGATTTGAGGTGAGAACTCGAACTCTCAGGGTAAAACAGCACCAATGTATTTATCTAGCATCTGCTAAATAGAGAAGGCTTACTAAAGGAAATGCATTGTAGCACGAATTCTAATTGGTCTTAATAATAATAAAAACTTGGAGTCAGCTGTCGAGGTGAAAGCTGAAGGATCAGAGAAACAGAGCAGCCAACCACTAGAGTTCTTACCTGTACCAATGTTCAGACCCGAGGGGCGATCCTTTCCCTATGTATCCTTAGACTGCCTCAGACTGAACCTCAGGTTGAATCCTCAGACTGAATGCCCTGAGCTCTTCTCTCTGCCCAGTCATATCACTGCTGTCTCCTCCTCCCTAGTGCTGGGGTTAAAGGCGTGTGACCCAAGAGCTGGGATCACCTGTGTGTGAGCTCTGTTTCTCTTTTAGACAGATTGTGTCAATCTCATGTAGCCCAGGATGGACTTGAACTCACAGAGATCTGTCTGCCTCTGTCTCCCGAGTGCTGGGATTAAAGGTGTGTGCCACCACGGCTTGGCCTCTATGGCTAACTAGTGGCTTAGTTCTGCACTCTGATCTTCAGGCAGTCTTTATTTGTTATAGCATGAATAAAGTACCAGTGCAATGCATTAAAAAGAAGTTCAATAATTTGCTTCAGATATAAGGATAAAAGCTCAAGCTGTATTTTTCATATTTTGTGTGTTAGCATGCTGTTACATGAAGATTTCTGGGAATTCTGTTTTACTTGTTTCCTTGCAACAGTTCATTGTGCTGCCTTAGTTTGGAGTGGTCTGGATCCCTCTGTGTGTCAGGGTTTTGTTCTTGTTTATCTTTTTAAGATTGTAAAATCCGTGTGCTTTACACTTAAAAATAAATTGGATGATTTTAACTTGGAAACAGATAAGTCAAATCCAGAAGCCTGCTTGAAATTCAGTTTTCCTCTGTAAAACAGGGGAAATATATTTAGTATAAAAAGCAAGAGTTGCAAGGATCAAAGAAAATAGGATGTAAGTACTTGGCACATAGTAGACTTTTTACTCTCTCAGCTTCCTTCCTTCCTTCCTTCCTTCCTTCCTTCCTTCCTTCCTTCCTTCCTTCCTAATGATTTAATGCTTCTGTTATATTTAGATATCAGACATCCATGTAACTGGAGAGTCAGAGGACATGTCTGCTAAAGAAAGGCTGCTCCTGTGGACACAGCAGGCAACAGAAGGTTATGCTGGAGTACGGTGTGAAAATTTTACTACCTGCTGGAGAGATGGGAAACTATTTAATGCCATCATTCATAAATACAGGTATGGAATCTGTGTGTTTCATTCTTTTGTTTCTAACGTTTTAAGTAACATGTTACTATTGAAAAAGCAGTTCATGTGCATAGCAGAGAGAAAGTCAAGATAAAATGAAAGACAGCGTCAGCCCACTGCTAAGCTAGTTCTCTAAACTGTAATGCATGTGTACACAGAGGGAGACGCGGAGACAGACACATACACAGACGGACAGACAGATACACACACATGCACACACACACACACACACGGGGAAGGGGGTACATGACTGGTAGACACAGAACAACAGAGCTGTATTATGTCCGGATTTTTTTCTATAACTTAGCAGGTATTAAGCTCTCATGCCTACAGTCTGCAGGTCAATGATCTAGATTTTATCTATAGGGAACTGATGAGTAGAAAAGCAAAGGTTTATAGTTCACAGGCTTAACAACCCATGAATTTCCAAGTCATATCATTTTGTCATTCTAAGGGGTGGCTGGACAGCTGATCTGGGCTTGGTGAACCGTTTTCTTATGAAAATTATTAAGTCTTACTGTTAACATTCAAATTAACACTAAGTGTCTAGCATTGTTCTCGCATCAATTAATTTTCATACCATCCCCACTTGTCTCCATAGTTATACATGAAGTCAAGACACTGGGTAAATACTTGCCTAGTTACAAGACTAGCAGGTAGTGGACTTGGGATTCAAACCTGGAAGGCTCACTCTTGAGTCTGTGCTTTTACTATCTCACTAGAAATTAAATTCACAGAAAATGTTTATTGAAGACTGTAAGTTTAGCCTCGATTACTTTCCTTGATCTTACAAAGAATGTGTCATATTGAAGAGCCAAATACAGTCACAAATATGTTAAGTCTAAGCTATAACCTTACTAAACTGAAAAAGGTTTTGACTATAATAAAAATTATACAAAACAGTAATGAACTCTTCAGGGGTCCACACTCAATGCGTATTTTTTTTAAACAGTCTGATAGCCTCCTTCCTTTATGAAACAACTTTGGGGTAGAGGTGGGTGGAGGTTGCTGAACTAGGAAGAAAACCTGGATCAACCTCCTGTGCCAGGCATTCAACACTGGAAGACCGTGGAGCTCTTTCTCTGAAACCTTTTAGGTAGTATAAGAACATTTTTAGAGACAAGCTTTTCTAAAATCATCTGCTTTAAAATTATTGATACCTGTATTGGCCATGGTAGCCCATAATGTCAGCAGCATTCAAGAAGCTGAATTTGAAACCAGCCTGGGTTCCATAACAAGACCTTGTCTATAAAAAGAGTAGATAGATGGATAGAATAATCTCTCTCTCTCTCTCTCTCTCTCTCTCTCTCTCTCTCTCTCTCTCTCTCTCCCTCTCTCTCTCTGAAAACTGTCTCTTCAGTACTCACTAAGGATTATATCAGCAAATTGGCATCCATATGAATTTTTTTCTAATTACTTAAATAAGTCACTGTACATCAGAGATCCTAAAAATTTCAAGAAAATTAAATTGACCAAATTGCTTTTGGTGAGAAATGGGATCTTTTTAAAGACAATATCTTGTGTGTGTGAGTGTTTTGTGTTTGTATACCACTAGCTTGCCTGGTGCCCTTGGAGGTCAGAAGAACAGGGTTGTAAACCTTTGTGTGGGCATAGGTCCTCTGGAAGAGCAGCAGCCTGCTCAGAGCCACTGAGCCATCCCTCTCCAGCCCAGACACTGGAATTGTAGTTCTTCTCCTGCTCTAGAATTCCTGGTAAAATTGAACTCCAGCCCTAAGCTCACAGGTCCCTGTTGCTGAAGTTCTGTTACAGTATTCTGTGTCCCATACTTGGTTTCTTTCACTGAAAGAAGCCTAAGTCTGTAAGAGGTGTTTTAAGCTTTGGGATCTTTCCTAAAAAAGCATCTGAGTCCCTTTCCTCCAGTGTGTTTAAGAACTAAACAGATACGCT
>JAQHUG010000139.1:974060-1034670 GCA_028555095.1 Dicrostonyx torquatus | reverse complement strand
TAACAACTTTAAAAGATGGAAGTGTTGACCTGAGCAATGCAGTCATGTGTTCTTAAAGACTAATAACAGCTAGCAAAGATCCATGCAAATGCACGCTGAATTTGAGCTGGAAATGGATATCTATAACTGCCAACCCAGGGTTTTGTTTCCTATAAATTATTAAGTGATAATGTTAGTTGCTTAATTTAGTACTAGCTAACAATGAAAACATGTACTATGTTAAGAATAGTTAAAAATTAAAGCATATTAAAATACTTAGCTTAAGTAAGAGCAAAATCACAAATTCTATCATGTTAATATGTCACATTATCTGGAAGAGATAAAGAGCCTAGATTATGGTCCAGGTAACAACAATGAGAAAGTAGGGAGATTATAAAGAACAGGGAGATTAAAAAGAAAACTTGGGTGTTGTTTAAATAGATTACGGGTAAATTAATTTCCCACAGTTAAATCTTGTTAGGAAATTTTGTTGCTGTTCCGGGTTCCTTCTAGGAACTTCTGTTGTTACATTCGGTTTTCAGCGGAAAGAGTTGAAATAATAAAAATGCCATATGCCTGCCTGTTTTGTTTGTTCAGTTCAAATAACTTGAACGCTTTGATCTATAGTAAGATCTTGAGATATTTGAAATATTCCTCCCCGTTAATAAGTTCAGAACTTCGTTGCTCAGAAGAATAACAGTCAAGACTGTGTTTAGTGAGTTTGGATGAAAAGACTGTCGCAGGAGCATTCCATGAGTAGGGGACGAGAAGAACTGGTGAAGAGCCACTAAGCCAGCACATCCCGCGCGTTCTCTAACAGTGTGAGAGTTAGGGTGGCTCATAGTACCCTGCAGACATTCCTCAGAGGTAGAGAGAGAGCTTCAGCCTTGATCCGGCCCTAGGTGTGCTCCCAAGTCTCTATCCAGAGGAGAAAGAGCTTTGACTGTGTGCTTGAAGTTCTGCCCTTGAATTAACTTCAGTCTCTCTAGACTTCCCGAAAGCCAGGTTCCGCGTAGCAGCCGTCCATGCGTTCCCTCAGGCGGTCAGAGAGCTTGGAGAAATGCAGCTTGGCCCTGCAGAGCAAGGTGGAAAAACTCAGGATCTCAGGGCCAGAAAGCTGGGTGTGGGGGTTCATTTCCACTTACTAGTTTCTGCCTGTCCTGTTCTTGTTTTAATTTATCCACTCATTTATTTCAATCTCCTGCAAAGTCTCTGCATTCTTTCCATGGGCATGTTTTAAACATATTAGCCAATTAAAATTGGGAAATTTAGGCAATAGTTTACAAGAATGTGTCCTTTAAACTACTTTCTAATTAAGGGGACATAATTTAGTACTAATTTTTTTGTTCATAGTTTGCATTTTCAATTAAAATTTATTGGGACTGCTATACTTCATCATATTAAAAGTTTAACAGTCTTTTAATTGGGTAAACCACCCCCCAAGCCTGTGGTCAGAGTCATTTGTTTAATCATATGACCTGCAGGCTGGTGAGTCACTCTCAGTCTTGGAATCTGTCACTCCTTAGAAACTAAACCCGATTGGACTGGCTCAGAGCTGGGAGGAGGCCCTCCAGGGGCTGAAATGTTCTCAGAGGAAGGCGGTTTAGTGTTGACTTGAAGTTCCTTTCCCTCTGTCCTCAGGCTGAGTCCTGACACAGGAGGGTGTGTGTACACACCTGGGTGTTAGAGGCTCTGGTTCCTGTGGCCAGAAACGCTGGTTGTTCCTAGTACCCAAACCAAACAGCAACAGCAAAAAAGTATTTCATTTTGTAAAGCCAACCAAATCATTCATTTACAAAATGAACTCAGAGTGATTGCACTCAGAGGAAAAAAATTGGTCACTGCTAACTATTAACACACTTCAGTCCCTTAAAGAGCCAGTGTGCACTGCATGGAAAAGAATTCGTCTGTGTCCAAATAAGGAACATGGCTTAATGGCATAAATCTGGTTGCCGTTTTTATTGCATCTATTTTTACACGTAATTTGGGGGGTATAGTTTGGCAAATAAGTATCAAAGGAAATTCCAGCCTGTTTTATTTTGTTTCTGTGTTCCTTGCCCTCATGCCCAGACTAATCCACAGAGATGCCCAGTAACGAGCCTTGAGTTAGGAAGGAAAACAGATCCTTCAGGATGTGAAGTCAGCGGTCACCTTGTTCTGCTGCTTCCATTCCTGAGACAGAACACTGAGGTGGTTCATGGCCTTAACAGGAGGGTGAGCTGTGCAGCTGCCCCCCTAGAAGCCGGATAAGCCTTGAAGTCTACAGTATACACTACTGACATAGTCCCCCACTTTTCTTTATCTGTGATTTCCCTTGAGGTCCCACATAGTTTTCTGTTCTGTGAATAGAACATAGTTTATTTAAAATGCATAATTAATGGACATTTTTTTATTTTGCCACCGAAGTGTTGAATTTAACTTTCTGTGTTGGACAAATGTATGGATCTGTGTAGAATAATGCATGGGTCTGTATCGTTTCCTGCCTTGAGGCTTTTGAGAAAGAAGTGTGTCCCGACTTTTAGTTGTATTCTGCTACCTTGTCTCCTGTTCTCTACTCTATCTCTTAAGACACACCAAAGCTGAAGTCATAGGCATGTTTTTCTGTGTTTGATGTTCACGGTGTTCTTCAAAACACAGGTCTATTATGAGCTGAGAGGAGGAAAGTGAATTAGGCAGGACATTTCACAATGACGTGACTACTTAAAAAGTTGGAATGCTACACCTGGGCAGGTGGCTTAGTGGGTAAAGGTGCTTGCTGTGAAAGCAAGATGACCTGAGTCCAAATTGCCAGTACCCACAGGAAAGTGAGGCATGGCTGCATGTGCCAGTGACCCCAGCATTAGGTGATGGAGACAGGTGGATCCTGGGAGAACCCTGGTCCAGACTAGCTGAAATGGTGAGCTTCCAGCTTAACGAGAGTCCCTGTCTTAGAAAATAAGGTAGAATGGGATAGTATCCTCTCAGCTTTCACACGTGTGTTCACCTGCACGTGCACACACACACACACTAGGATGTCAACAGTAGAGGCTGCCATGATACAACACAAGCATGCAGGCTGTAGTGCCTGAGATTCAGGCAGCCTGTGGCAAGCACTAGACCCCCTTCAGCCTGTGACAATAGAGCACCTGCTGGAGAGCCCAGCTGGATGCTGATCCAAGCCTTGTTGTCTCTGAACCTCTTTCTTCACCCTGCTTCCCTTCAGTATCCTCTTTCCCCAGAAAGAGGAGTGGGGCCGGTGTGGGTATCCTTCCCTGGGCCCTTTTGTTTGCTGCACAACTTCTTGGCTCTGACTTGTTTGTAGGTTCATAGTCTCATCTTATTGTGTGATGTGAAGCAGTTTAAGTTGTTAGTTCTAATACAGCAGTGCTGACTGCTGTGCTGTCCTGGGAGGAGTAATTTGATTCTCACCTCCCTGTTTTGGGGGAGGTTTGGGGTTTTTTCACAGATTAAGATCTGAGCAGTTCACTCAACCTGCAGGTCCTAGAAGGAGGTCCCTCTTGGTTAAAGCCAGCAATTTTCTCTGGACCCATTCAGGTTTAGGAGACAGTATGGAAGTGAGTTCCTGATTGTAATTGTTTAATTACCTTTTAATTATCACAATTGCTAGATTTTAATATTGAAGTACCAACAAAGCTTGCACTAAATTATAGTGTTTCTAATCTTTGCTCTCTACCTTGTTAATAGAGTGGTGCTTTGTGTGTATGTGGGAGAGATAGAATATTTGAAATAAACACCTAGTTTTGAGAACAAGAGAAAACTATCTTCATATCCTGTTGCTACCTAGGAGTTCCTGGCCTTGATTCTCTCAATATTATGCGTGCCCAAATATGTGCATAAAGGGATGCCTACACCCTTATTACATAACTCCGTGTGGTTCTTCTGCAGCCATGTTTATTTGCTGGGGGACAGGGGAGGAGACAGCCTACAGACCTTGGGGGGATGGGTGGGGAGGGAAGGAGGTGAGGCGCTCATTGCTCCAATAAGAACAATTAGAGTGTGTGAAGTCTGAACATGATTTGATCCGAACAGTCATCTTCAGGAATTTGTTATGGTAACTGCTGTGCTGTCTCGGGAGGAGTGAGGCATAGGGAATGTATGTGCTTACTGTGTGATCTGTTGAAAAGACGATGTTATGTAACATGTGCTGCTGGACGTGTCTTTGTGTGGGGACTATGTTCTCCAGCAGAGCTGTGTTAAGACTGGACTAGGGTAATTGCAGTGGGGTTTTCTATGTCTTTATAGTAAAACTTCATAGAATGGATCTCTTCTTAGCAAACTGATGAGTAGGTGTCATTTTTCTTAGCAAAGCCTGCTCCTGCATGAGCCCAGCCGTCTGCCTTGTCTGTGCTTGTCCCTAAGCTGTGATGCACACCTTGGAATGTCACACGTCAGGGTAGAGCTTGAGTGGGGGCAGGCTGGGATGTCTGACTATTAGTCCCTCTGCCCATTGTATTACTTCTTCCTCTGTTCCTTACATCTTTACCCTTAACAGATGAGCTGGTGTCTGCTCTCAGGGAAAGTAGACACCTCAGGTATAAAGATTTTATTCTCTTTTCCGTATATACACCCACCCTTGCACCCGTCTTGGTCTCTTGTGCTCCGGTGAAGCGCAGCCATCGTGTTCCACCTATCTGGTGCCCCTGCTGCTGTGCTGTGGCTCCTCTCTGCCTTTCCTCTCATCTCCTTTCTCCTGGGTTGTTTGACTTTTCCCTCCTAGTGGATTTTAAGTATATTGGTAGTCTCTGCCAATAAAAGGATCTGTAGACGTGTTCTTCTACAACCCCATTATTTGTGTGTGTCAGCATGTGCACACAGCAGTGTGTGTGTGTGTGTGTGTGTGTGTGTGTGTGATAGGGCGTGCTTTTTTTCACTCTCAACTAGTCTTTTTGGAAGAGTTATCTGTCTTCATTTTTTCTTTTGATACTTATTTCTCCACTGTGTTTACTTGGAATCTGATTCCAAAATCCACTCTAACACTTGTAGAGGGCCTTGGGTGACTTCCATGTGGTTAAATCTGTACAATTACAGGTCTGGTCTTACTTGTCAATGTTTGGCCTCTTGAGCGTTCGTGTCTTCTCTCTTAGCTGCTGTATTGAGTGTTCTCACTGTTGTGGGTCTGGCCCCCTCCCTTCCCTCTTTTCTCTCAGCCATAGTTACTACAATCTGCATTACAGAACAGGATGCTATGGGTATGATCTTCTGGTTCTTCTTCCTCTCCCCGTCTCTGCCATTCCTCTGCAAGCCACCATGATCTCCAACCTGAATTCCAACCCGAATTCTATGATGATATGTGAACCATTTTAAATTTCCTTGTCTGATCTCAGACCTGATCGTTTACTCTCTTAGAATCTTACTTAATGCACTTTAATGACTTTCTGTAGTTCCTAGGGGAAAATGTTTGCAATCCTGTAAGAGGTTCCTGTGACTCCAGCTTTGGCCCCTTGCTCGTGCTTGCCTTGCCTTCTCTCCGTGCTCCCCAGCTGCCGCTCCTACCCTTCCTGCGCTGCCTGCATTCAGGTTTCCTCCAGCCGGAGTTACAGATGAGTTTCCTCCGTGTTCTCACTGCCGGGTGAGGGCATCCTGATGTGCTCCACTCTCCACACACCTCCTGCCTGTTCTCAGCATCGCATTACCAGGAATGTGGTCGATTAGGTTAAATCCCGTGTAAGCGAAGGAGTGGACTCGCTGCTGTGTTGGGAAGAGCTGTGTATCCGCATACCCAAAGCATCCGGTTACCTCTTCTCCCGGTGCATTTTCGTGGCACTGTGCCGTGACAATAGGTGCATCTTAGCCTGTGTACATTATTCTTCCTGCTTGGTTGACACCTGTTTTCTCCCAAATCCTCTTGAGACCTTGGGAAACCCACGTGGGTTCTTGAGCCTTGGCCCAGCGGCAGATGGGAATCCCCTGCCTGCCACAGCCACCACATTTCCCAGTGCTCCATGGGTGTAACTGGAATTCTAGATGGTTTTGTTCCAGCTCGTGTAACTCTTGATTCCCGCTGCAGTAAGCAGAGTTGTGTAACCTAAGGAAACAGAACAGACCAGGTCGAGATCACAGGACACCTGCATCGAAGCTCTGTGTTTTTGTTGAAGTTATTTTTCCTTAACATGGCCTTCTCTCTTGATTATATTGTCTTTTTTTTTTAATTTTTGGTTTTTCGAGACAGGGTTTCTCTGTGGCTTTGGACCCTGTCCTGGAACTAGCTCTTGTAGACCAGGCTGGTCTCGAACTCACAAAGATCCGCCTGCCTCTGCCTCCCGAGTGCTGGGATTAAAGGCGTGCGCCACCACCGCCCGGCGATTATATTGTCTTTCAATAAGTAAAAGCCTAACCTATGATAAGAGATTCATAAGATGTCCCCTCTTACCTACTTTTCAGTGAGGCGTAGATGGCACTATATACATTGCTGTGTAACCATCACCACCTTCCATGTATAGACCATCTTGTGTGACCCCCTGTTTCTTTGCAGTGATGACAAAACACCCTGACCAAAGTGCTGGTGGAGAAAGGGTTGAGTGTAGCCTGCACGTCTAGGTTATATATAGTCTAGCATTTCAGGGACGTCACAGTGGCAGGCCCCTGAGGTAGCCAGCGACATCACATCGGTGCTCGAGAGCAGAGAGAATACGTGCAGAAGTGCTTGGTGCTCAGCTTGGTCTCTTCCTGCACAATCCAGGGCCCAAACCCAGCGAATGGTACCGTGTTCCTTTAACCTGGGTCTTTCCACACCAGGGAAGCAACAAAGACAGTTCCCCACAGGGGGATGCCCACAGGCCAACCCAATCTAGACAGCCCTGGGACACTCTTCCCAAGTGAGCACTTAGTTATGTCAAGGTGACAAATAAAAGCAGCCATTGTGACTCCACCCCTTATCAACCTGGCACAGAAAATATCCCTGTACGCTATAACCTTTCACCTTCAATCTCAAAAATCTCATGTTTGTTTGTTTGCTTTTATAAAATATAGTCTACCTTTAAAAGTCCCTGAAGCCTTTTAAAACCTCAACACTTTAAAAGTCCTGTCTTATAACTGTGAGCTCCTGTTACCAAAAACAAGGTAATTATTTCCAAAATGTGTTGGCACAGAGTAAATAAATACTCTTACTCGAAAAGTGAAGAAGAGGGACAGGAGCAATCAGATCAAAAACAAAAGGAAAATCCAGCAGTGCAAATAGCAAGCCTTCATTCAGCTCCTCTGTTGCCTTCTGCCCCTGCCCACCTGCAGCATATACAGCTGCCCGTTTAGGCTCAAGCAGGCTCCGTTCCCAAACACCTGAGGTTCTCTACAGCCCTGGCATCTGCAACGTTAGAGTCTCCATTCCAGCAGAAGCTTCACCTTCCCAGCTCACGTTGCCGACCCTCGGGGCCCCTCCTCAGGGACTCCCAACCTTTCCAGGCCCCGCTGCTCTCCACGGCCATCCTCAGTCTTTGTGTCCGTTGTGCCTTTAAAATCAGTACCAGGTGGACTTCGTTTCTGATATCGTCCAATACTGATGCCAACCCGAGTTGTAGTCTGGCCTCCTTAGCCCACAGCCATACCAGCTTGTGTGCTGTCCCCTCCGAGGACAGGCAGGGAATGCCTTTAGGATTCTTCCTTTAAAGAAATTCATGTCCCACCAGGTGGAGCCTCCAATAGGGTTTTGCCTGTTGTCCATGTGCAGCTGCAGAAGCCCTGAGCTCCTGCAGCTGCTCTCTCATCCAGCTAAATGCCCCCCATCCTGCAATCCCCCTGACTTACCAATGAAGCAGTTGCATTAGCTTTAGTGTTTATGCCGTTCTTAAACTGGTTTCTTCCCCATCATTTAAGGCCTCCCATTCCACCCACCTCCTTGGCACAGGCCACCCTGATCTGTACAGTTCTGCATTGAGGCTCTAAAACAGGCTATTCTAGGTTGTGTCAAATTGAGAGTTAAAAGTAACCATCATGCGACCCAGTAAAGGATCTTCCCCAGCAGCTAGTAGCCACTTTGAGTTGATATTGGAAATTATTCCCTACTGTCTTTTCAAAATGATTGTATCATTTCAAATTACTCTGTTTTAACTATTATTTTTAATTCTACTTTTAAAAAATCTGTCTTGTACTACATACCTTTTAATTTTTCTATGTACTTCAGAGTTTCACCCATCCACGGCCCTCCCCAATAGCCTGTATCTTCTCTTCTGACTTAAACAATAAAAATAAACACTAGAAAAGGGTTCAGCACAGTCTCTGGTGTTGGACCAAGGGAAGAAAGCAAAAGGCAATGTTAGTATTTGTGTGTGCTTTGTGTTTGCATTTATACTGTGGGGTTCTGTGCTAATAAACAAAGTTTGAGGGACTTTCTTATAATAGTTATCTGCTGTTTTCATTTCTGAGTTAAAGGGAATAAAGTGATTTCATTTTAAAGAAATAAAATAAGATTCAAGTTTTAAGAAAGATTGTAGTTTCAAAGGATTCAACTTAGATACGCAATGCTAACATGGAGAGATATCACACTCACACACACTCCACACTCATCCACACGTACACACACACACACACACACACACACACACACACAGAGATGCACAATGCTGACATGGAGAGATATCACACTCCACACTCACACACACAGATGCACAGTGCTAACATGGAGAGATAACACACACACACACACACACACACACACACACACACACCGGGGCTATCAACAGGAGTATGGGTGAGGGGTTACCTCCAGAGTCAGAAATGACTCTAAGACAGCAGCATCACAGAAGGCCCAGCTCAGCATGGCCAACAGCTTCTGAAAGGTTGCAGCTCACTGCAGGGCATTCAAACAGCTCAGCAGGTCAGCATGTTGGAGAGTGCCTTTAGG
Organism: Dicrostonyx torquatus; assembly: GCA_028555095.1. NCBI lineage: Eukaryota > Metazoa > Chordata > Mammalia > Rodentia > Cricetidae > Dicrostonyx > Dicrostonyx torquatus. The sequence goes on along the minus strand of JAQHUG010000139.1, from coordinate 1,025,855 downwards.
CAGGCTGATGACCTGCATTCCCTCCAGGCACTCAGCTGCTTTGTCCTTTAGTTACTCTTCACTGTTTATGAAACCCTGGGGAGGAAGGAGAGAAGACTTGCTCAGTTTCAGGGCTTCCTGAAACTTCTGTGTTGTTCGCCTCCTTGAGACCTTCCTAAGCTTCAGAAGAAAGTGCTATTCAGGTAGGAAGACCTGGGTATCCCTATTGGATATTTCTCCGCAGCATCCTACCTAGTTATCTTATGAGTTATTGTACTAATAAAGTGTCTAGAATCTGGGAAGTCAAATTGGGGTTATCCCCCACCCCAGGTAAAATCTCCTGTGGAATTTTAGTGTTTAGATAGCTTTGGCTATTACTATAGAGACACTTTGAAATTATGTATCGATCCATGTATGTTCCTGTGTGTACATAAGTCTCACATGTAAATATGTGTACATATACGTATGTGTGACTGTAAACATTTTTGTCTAAAGTGGGTGCTTTTTAAAAATTGGTACTATGCAGATTTTTAAATATTAATTTGATTCAGACACTTAAAGCTTATGGCAATAGCCATTTCTCCTCCTTTTATTTCTGTTACTGTGATTAACACCATGGCCAAAAGCAACTGGGAGAGGGAAAGATTTATTTCATCTTATAGTTTACAGTTCAGCATTGACAGAAATCAGGGAAAGAACTTAAGAAGAGGCCATGGAAGAACGGTGCTTACTGGCTTGCTCTCTGGCCTGTACAGCCAACTTCTCATACAACCCAGGAACACCTGACAGGGATGGCACCATCCAGAGGAGGCTTGGTCCTCACATATTAACAAATGATCAGAAAATGCCCCCACAGCCTCACTTACGAGCCAACCTGATGGAGGCAGCTCTCAATTAACATTACCTGTTCCCTGATGATTCTAGCTTGTATCAAGAAGAAAAAAAAAGCTAAGCAGTGCTCTCTTTTAAATCCATTTTTACTTTATATTTTTATAGTAAATTCAGGCTGTTAAGCATGTGTAGAATTAGTTTGCTCTTGTTTTTAAGACAGGATCTCACTGTAGCCCTGGCTGGCCTAGAACTCTGTACATAGACTCATATAAGAGATCTGCCCGTCTTTGCCTCTTGAGTGCTGGAATTTAGCTGTGCACCACCACATCTGGCAAGTTTGCATTTTCCGATTACACTTCAGCAGGATTTCATGTCGTTTGATTTTATATTTTAAATTTAAAATTTATATCATTTTCTCATGTCTTCACTTCAATTGTAATCATTTCTAAAAGAAAAGATGGGGTATGGTGCTTAAAAACGTATAATCCATGATGATTTGAGTCCTAAGATAATAAAGACAATTGAGAGCTTCTCCATAAAAAACACTTTCCTATTAAAAAAAAATGTATCACGTGTTTTTGTCAGGATTGCTTTATAATACTAGGAAAATTGCCTATAAAGTGGAACTGCTCAGTGTCTTAGAGTGGAATGTAGGAACACATAGCCTTTGTGTGCCTGCAGAGTGGTCTGATGCCCTTTTGAACTTAAACCAGGTTGAAAATGAAATTCCTTCTAACATTCCACAAGAGTGAGATGTTAGCTTTACACTGGGAATAGGTGTCTCCAGTAAGTTGGAAAGCCTCCGAATTTCTTTTTGTTGAATGGCATGCATGCATGGGTATGCATGATGCGTATGGTATACAGGTGTGTGGCCTTGAGCCTCATGTAGAAACCAGAGCAGGATCTGGAGTGTCTTCTATTGGAGTCTGCTTTACTGCCTTGAGACAGGGTCTCTCCTGAACTGAAGCTCACTGTTGGCCGCCCACTGTCTTGGGATTCATCTCTCTGCCACCCAATGCTGAGAGTATATGGGATCCGTCTCTCTCTGCCACCCAGTGCTGAGATTATGTGGGATCCATCTCTGCCATTCAGTGCTGAGGTTATAGACACACAAAGCCATGCCCAGCTTTTTATTTGGGTAATGGGGAATTGAACACAAGCACTCAGGCTGGCAAAGCAAGTACATTTTCCCACTAAGGCATCTCTCTAGCCCCAAACACATGAAATTTTAAAGACTGTGTTAACCGATGAGATTGCCAGGAGAGGAGGAGGTAGATGGGACACAGCACAGGCCTCTGGTGCTCCGGGCAGAGGAGGAAGGACACTGAAAGTCTAGCAGGGCCAGCCAAGCAGGGTAGCAGTACAATTTTGAAGACTCCTAAGGTCTTTGTTTTTCACTTTTAGTAGGGGCCAATCACTGTAGCCACTGCTCTGGTAAAGTGTTCAGTTCAAGAAAGAAGAGGGGGCTTATTCAGACTCACTGGACTGTGCAGCTGTTTCTGTGCTGAAATGACATCATTCTAAAGGGAGTTTTGTGTTTTATTCTCATGGTCAAAAAACTTCATTCTTCAATGACTTTATTCATTCTCCTTGGGATTACTCAGTGTTTACGCTCTTTGCTAATGGCAGGGCTCTCATAACGGCATGCTGTTTCTTGTTCAGAGATTGGCAGACTCGAAGTCTGGATTTTATTTCTCCAGGAAATTTGAATTTTGTGGAAGCAAAACAATGTTTTTATTGGAAGAAATTTAGATCCTGGTCTAGACTTTTGTACATACCTCCTCAGTACTCTTGACATCCTAGATGTCATAGGTCTGTGAATTCGTTTTTTTAAGTGTTGTTTGTAGAGGGCTGCCCCTTACGTGTCCTGCTGTCAGTGGTAAAGTGTGCCCACACTCGTGGATGTGGACATCACTGAGGAGTTTCTGATGATGTTTTAGGATGTGAACACATAGGAAGTGGAGCTGCGTTTCCAGTTTATGAAAACCCCCTCCTAGGTCCTAATAAAAGTGCGCATAGATTTTTTTCCTTTGGGTGTGGAATACTGAATTTTCTTTAGGTTAAAAAAGCAAACAAAGAAGCACACGTTTGTGTTTACCTTTCTTCTCAAGATTGATGATGTATTTGAGTTTCCTGTGCAAATGAGTGCTAAGCAGTGTTCCAAGTGACTTACTACCCTTCTACATCACCTGGAGCACACAGAGGACCCACTGTTGGTGTGTTCCCTGGGAATTATTGTGAACAAACCTGAGAGCCTGTGGGATTATAGTAGGCTTCCTCTAAAAAGTGATAGGGAAGTTCTGAGGAGATCCGAGGGTGTGGGTGCTGTCAGCGTGCGTGGTGTGTGTGTGTGTGTGTGTGTGTGTGTGTGTGTGTGTGCATGTATGTCTTATCTGTATGTGTGTGTGTGCGTGCATGTGCATGTGTATGTCTGGGAGAAAGAGAGATTATGAGGGAGGCTGTAAATGCACAGGTGAATGAAATTTTGTGAGTCAAATTACTAACCAATCTGCTCACTAGCATACCTGTAGATATTTCTTAATGAATGTCTACTTTATTTGGAGGATAAACTGTAGAAATTTATTAGGACTTGGTCCTTGCTATCTTGGAATTAACCATTGAGAGAGAATCTTACACATACACACACAAAACCATAGATTACTAGGCAAAGAAGTATGAGATACCCTTTTGCTGTTCTGAGTCCATCCTAAGAGTACAAGAAGCTCAGGGACACGTCATGGCAGGTTGGGGTGGTGGTTAGCGAGTGTCCTACAGAGAAGGTGGGGCCAGCTCAGCTTGAATGGAGAAAGGATTAGAAACAGCAACAGCAAATCAGACACCCTGAGCAGAGGGGGGAACAGTCATGTATCTAAACTAAGCACAAAACTGGCATCTGGGGAGAACCTGAGAGGATGCTGGCTGGGAAGAAGGATAATACGGAAAGAGAGGTGCTTCAGTCAGTTGAGGAGGACGGATATAGTCACAAACTCCAATCATAGGGCATTTATAGATCTGGGAAGTTACTTGTGCTCACATTTTTATATTTCTGTTGTGTTCCTTTGGCCCATACAAGCCTCTGAGACAAGTAAGCAGTGCCAAGTGTTTAAAGGCGGACGCGGGTTTAATACGGGTGTAGTACTGGTGTTTGCGGGCGCTGTTATCTAGGAGGCTGATACTTGTACCTGTCAGGCTGAACTGTAAGAAACTTAACACGGTGTGCTTTTTCCTAGGCCGGACCTGATAGACATGAACACTGTTGCTGTTCAAAGCAACCTTGCAAATTTAGAGCACGCTTTTTATGTAGCTGAAAAAATCGGTGTCATAAGACTTCTGGACCCCGAAGGTGAGGTGTTTTCTTGACTCCTACCTCCACTGCCATGCGCTTCTCACCAGAAGTCAGCATCATGAAATAATTCATTTCTGTTGCTGCTTTAGATGTTGATGTCTCTTCGCCCGATGAAAAGTCAGTAATAACCTACGTGTCCTCCCTCTATGATGCATTTCCCAAAGTCCCTGAAGGTGGTGAAGGCATTGGTGCAAACGTGAGTATTGGTTTTCCTGCACTTAAGCTGTTGGTGCATTGATGATCAGTAATTGAATTGCTTGCTAATCAGTGCAGGACTTTAAAATAGGATTTTAAATGCTATGTAAATATTTGGGTTCCTGTGCTATTTTTCTCACCACACGTACATCTCACAGCGTTTTCCTGCCATTGAAATTAAAGGGTAACTAAGAAAGTTGTTCTGTGTCACAAGTAAAGGAACGTACTTGAGAGTCACAGCATATCTGTGAAAGAAAGTAGTGAGTTACTGGGATGTAAATATCTCTCACAATTGCTGGTCTCCTATCTGTGTAGACAGCCCATCTCTCTGTAGAATGCAACTTAAAGTTGATCCAGGAGACCCTGTGAAATAAGTTGGCTAGATAGTTGTTTTCTGACTTGCCTGAATGAAGGTCTCTGTGTGACCAGGTGACCAGAGCTAGGTTTCTGACACACAGTTTGGCTGCTGTGACCTTACTAGAATCACCGTTTCTCAAAGGCTTGTGAAATCTAACCCAGCCATGTGCTTTGACATGGCCATGCTGAACAAGCACGATGTCTTGAAGTGAACAGGATGCTGTGTTCATTTGAGGGCGATGCCCCTTTACTGCAGGCTGCTCCCTCCATCCCACAGATAGAGATGAATATGCATTATTTGGAAGCCTTGCGCTCCCTTTTCTGATTGCTTGTATCACTGCTCCATAGTATTAGTTCTACATCTGTTTTGGTTCTCTTCCCCTCGCCTTTCACAAATTGGCTCTCCTAGCAGCGTGTTCCTGTTTCACTGCTCCGAGCTGTTGCTGCAGAATAGTTCCCGTGCCTCCTTCCTTTACCTTCTTGCTACCTGTTCTTTCTTCATGTAGCGCTGGGCTTGATAGCATAAGCTTTTCTATCTATGCGTTAACTCTGCACATGGAAATTAATTTTTGTCCACTGTCGTGTCCTTAGTATCAGTTTGCAGGATGACTGGTTGAATTCAAAACTGCATTTTAATTATCATTATTAACAATTCCATCTGCAGTTTTGCAGTCTTAATTAATTACTTAAAGGTAGAGCATTTCTGTGTCAGTGCCCTGCCTCCTTTGGGACTCAGATCTTTTATCCACTCTATAGACCCTGCTCCGACTGCATTATGGCTCGCTGATCACTGCAGTACTGCTCATAAGTCTCTGGTGACCATTGCAAGGCGCATGTGTATCCTTCCCTCCAGTTACTAGTAGATGCTGTTTCAGTCATTCGAACATTAGACACTGCCTCTCATGCCACTTAACTGTTCTTACAAGGATTCTCTCTTCTCCCTAGTCAGACAGTAACTCCTGCTGCAGATATTAGGTCTTAAAAGTTTTGCTTTTTATTGTAACAGTGAACATAATGCTGTCACCTAATAAGCATTCTTCGGAAGCTTCATTACACAGCAGTTGTCAGCCTTCCGATTCCTTTCTTTTACAAAAGTTTGTTTAATGAGTACTTGAAAATCCCATCATATCCAACCTGCCCCTCTCGGGTCCCTACATCTCCTGTAACTTCAGATATTAGGGAACTTAGATGCTCAGGGGTTGGAGGAGATGGCTACCTTGGTGTATATAAGCTATTACTCCCCTTAAGGTGAGCCCTGGAAAACATTCCAGATCATTTTTTGAAGCCTCAGAAGTGTCTTCAATGCAGTGCTCCAGACAGCCACTATTTTTGGACCCTCGTTGGGCCAGGGATAGTGGCCAAGTGTTGGTAGTAACATGTTCTTTTTTTTTTTTTTTTTTTTTTTTGGTATGGAAGAATTGTAGCTGAGTGGAAACTAAGAAAGTGTTTACCTGACTCTCTCTGTCAAGCTTCAGGACATCTGCACTCACAGGAATATGTCTGACAGATGAGTGCAGTTACCCATAGACTCAAACTGTTCCTGCTGTTCTGTTACCTAGGATGTTGAAGTCAAGTGGATCGAATACCAGAATATGGTGAACTACCTCATCCAGTGGATTAGACACCACGTGGTCACAATGTCAGAGAGAACATTTCCTAACAATCCTATTGAACTAAAGGTTGGTATATTGTCGACGATCACTAGGAGTGATTCAATCAAAAGCTGTAAAATAGTGCTAGGTTAATCCCATAATCTTAGCATTCAAGATAAATTGCCATTGGCGTGCCATCAGTTTTAGTAGGCAAAGTTATAGCAGCAGCATCTTTAAGAAGTTCCGTTCCCCAAGCTTTATGTTGTTGAGAATTAAAGGTATAATTTGAGAGCTTCTGAAACTAACATCGCCAGATCTTACACAGTGAGTGGGAAGTGCAAGGAGGCCACCAGATGCTGGGACAGAAAGATCCCTGGGAGCTCACACACAGAGCTGTGATCAGGAGCATGCCTCCACTTGAATCAGGTTAGAAGCTGCCCCGAGGGCCTCTACTGTAGAGTACAAGGCACATCCTGTCTGTTAGCTGTAATGCAGGTGAGTTTAGAGTCGATGCTCACATCCGCGCGGTAGTGGCCAAGGGTTAGCAGACCTCTGCTGATATTGTAATCTTAGGTAAGGTCATTGAGGTGGAGCTATCCCAGCAATCTAAAGTAATTATGAATACATAGGTTTTTCAAAGAATAAACTGTCTCATTTTGTACACTTATATTTGAAAGAGCAAGCGCAGTTTATTGTTAACAAACCACTAATATGAATATTGACTACAGAGTAGCCTTAATTCTTTGACTTAATAAGCTTTGTTTTAACTCTCAGACTGGAATTACAAAAGCTGAAATAACACAAGATAGGCCTCATGAAATTCCTTAGTTATTCACACACATCTGTTCAGAACATCTGTGGCGTGACTCTTCTCATTAGTACAGGGTGTTTGTCCTTGGCACAGAGTTACTTAGTATTGTTTAGCTTTTTTAAAGACCTTTTTATGGGGTCTTATCATTATGAGAAGCCTCCCTATGTGGATATGAACTATTCCAGGGCACCAAAACCTGGCCCCTTCTACTTCATGTGGTGCCACAGTGTTTTGCACATGGTAACATTTGGTGACTAATGACTGATAGCAACCTACCAAGATTTTGGTTTTGGTTCGATACAGTTTTTGGATTTCGTGTACAAGTACAGATTTTTGGTTTTGGCTTGATACAGTCTTTGGACTTCATGTAGAAATACAGTTGTTTCTAAATGAATTCTGTGAGTGTGGTGGGGGTTATTTGTTATGTTTTTATTTTGACCATTGGGCAAATTTGTGTCTGTCTCTGGCTTCTGCAGGTCTTTAAGAGTTGTAGGAGTCTGAGTAGTCACAAAGTTTACTTGCTAATGGATAATGTAGGAGAGAAAACACATCCTTAGGAATTAGCAAATAGTCCTCCATGTTCACAAACCTCTACAGAATCTTACAGAAATGTGTTGTGCATTTTAATGTAGCATAAATTAAGCTTAACTGACTACTGTGTGTCCATTAAATGTGAAAGTATTTTATTTATGCAGTTTCTAGAAAGGTCTTCCATGATGAATATCGTAACATTTTAAGAGGTTCACAAATGAGCTAATTACACGATTGGACTGTCTATAATATTAATGTCAACTAATAACATCCACTTTCCTTTGTTAGGAAAAAAAAATCCCTGTTAAAATGGGCAGTGGTATGAAGAGGCCACAAATTAGCCCTTCTTAGCTTGCACAGGTTCCAGAATAGAGCCATGGAATGGAAGGGAAAAAGTCTTTTCCTTCCTTTATGCAAATTCATCAAACTGTTTTCTAGAAACTAAAAACCAGTGTATGGTATTTGGGAAGCTCAGCCTCTCAGGGATGTGCCTTTGTGTTTGGGCGCGGGCACTGCTCATCATGTGTTGTTCAGAGTCCTGTGTGGCACATGCTAGATCATGGCACCCCTCATCCGGTCCTCATCCGGTCGTGTGCAACCCAGCATACAGCTGCCTGGCAGCTGGAGCATTGAGTCCATTAAGGAGCTCTACTGAGTGCTCATGACACAGGAAATGGCCTTTGCTCTACTGACATACGATGAAAGCAGGCTTTGAAGGTGGGCCGTAACTTAGATTCCTTCTCTTTATAGGCACTTTATAACCAGTATTTACAGTTTAAAGAAAAAGAAATCCCACCAAAGGAGACAGAGAAATCAAAAATTAAACGACTATATAAGTTATTAGAGGTAAGTAAGCCAAGAATATCCCTTGTTACTTTCAAGCATAATTTCTGAATTGCTTTCAGGCCTTTGCTGTACATTAATTATGTTGTTTTTTTAAGATTTGGATAGAGTTTGGACGCATCAAACTCCTTCAAGGTTATCATCCAAATGACATTGAAAAGGAGTGGGGCAAGCTCATCATTGCCATGCTTGAGCGGGAGAAGGCGCTCCGGCCAGAGGTGGAGAGGTAGGGAAGCTGGCTTGGTGCCATGTCTGATGCAGACATGATCCATTCCGGTTCTCCTAGAACTCGATTTTCATTTGGTTTTGTTTTGTTGGTTGCTTTGTTTGTTCTTTCCATGCTGTATTCATGTCTGCCTGGGTACTTGGGCGTACTTGCATGTGGAGGTCAGAGTTCAACCTTGACCTTTCCTCAGGTACTGTCCACCGTGTTTTAGGAGACCTGAGACTGGAACTGAGGCTCACACAGGTTGTATTTTCCATTTACTCATTTGTATGACCTTGACTAAGTCTCCTAGTGTCTTTGTTCCTCCATTTCCTTATCTAGTAATGATAGCAAGAAGTCTTAAAGAATTAATTAGTAACTACATACAGGAACTGGTTGGTTGGATTCCTGTATGGAGTCTCGTCTAATAAGGTATTTATTACAGTTTAAGAACAAAAAGCACCCAGAAGTCTTTCTTAAAATAACCTTAAGTCAGCAAGGCCCAAGTTTGGAAGCTCATAAGTTAGAGATTAGCTATTTTGTTTATTATTGAAGGTTTTAGTATGGTCTCCTTCTCTTGAGGCCGTGGAAATACTTTCATTTAAAAGGCAGTGGAGGCTGAGTGTATAGCTCAGTTAGTGAGTGCTTGCCTCCCTCGCATTCACGGAGCCCTGTCTTCATCCCTGGCCCCACATAAAACTAGATGCGGTGGCACATGCCTGTAGTGCTAGCATTTGAGAAATGGAGGCAAAGGAATGGGAACCTCTAGATCATTCTCCCTTTGCTATGTTGTGAGTAGGAGGTCAGCCTGTGCTACCTGAGACCCCGTCTCAAGGAGCAAGAACAGAAATAGTCAGTGAAGGTCAGTCTGGGTTCCCTTCTGCTGTGTGTGCAGTCCATGAAAATAGCGCTGCCTGCTTATTGTTCTGTTCTGTGTCCCACTGCTCAAGAAGGAACCACCACCCACCAGGGCTGAGAACTCACTAGGCAAGTATACTACCACTGGGCATGCTCAGCCTTGTCCCATGAACTGATTTCCTTGTGGTCATTATCCTACAGCCTGCTGTAGTGCGTGAGACTTGCGCTCTGTGCCCCTCCTTCCAGCCGGAGGCACGTGTGGTCAGGCTTTGCTCTGGCTGCGTTCTCTTGGGAGCTCACCCGGGCTGTGTTCCACCCTCCTCTATTCACAGGGGTTTTGTGTAGTCTGTTCTTTTGGCAGGGAATCCATTTCACGTCCCTAATTCTCTTTACTCCTAATCCTTCTCAGACTTCCTCCCTGTTCCTCTCATCAGTGTCCCAGGCTGGATGACATGCCCCTTTTTATGACTAATAATTTATGAGTATTTTTCAAGAATGCTTACCTTGGTTATAATTTCATATTTATTCATGTTTCTTTCAAGCCACCTGCTTCTGAGATAGTAGCTCTAATAATAAGGAAACAAGCTGTCATTTTGTGTCCCTTAACAGTGCTTTTGCACAGTGCCAGGCACATGACAGAAGACACCCAGTGTAGTTATTACACTCGTCCACACTGACTTCAGTGGTGACATGGAATAATGTATTTAAGATACAAAGACACCTTCTTCTTGTCAGCCCTTTCTTACTAGTTTCAGTCTTGTTAAAGCGTAAAGTTACCATGTCTATGTAAACAGAACATAAGAATCAAAATGAGCTTTAAATGCATGGGCTGTGGCTCTTACCAGTGATTAAAATGAAGTGTTAAAGGAACCATTTGAATTAAAAATGCAGAGAAAAGATAGGGAATTTTAGTCCCTACATCAGTAGCTGAATTTTAATATGTGTTTTAATCCACTTTGTGCTGCTGCAACAGAATGCTACAGACTGAATAACATAAAAGAAGTCTATTGTTGAGGGTTGTGGTATGGTACTCGGGAAACTAAAACAGGAGCATGAAAAACCTGGGCTGTATAAAAGATTGTCTCGTGCTTAAGAAAAGAAAAAGAGAACAGGAAGCTGTTGACTGAGAAATGCTGGTCCTGGCACCCGATGAGGTTCCCTGGTAGGTGGCAGAAAGACCACGAGAAGGAGAGTGGAGCAGCATGGTGACTAGGGAACCAGACAGGCACAGGAGAGAGCAGCTGCCCACTGAAGCAGCAGAGCCGTTCTACCCACTGGTGCAGGAACCAAGTCACTCCTTTGATAGTGGCTTAAATTTATTCATGAGGGTTGAGCCTTTATGATCTCATGGCTCTTAAGCACTTCACACTGGGATCATGCTTCCAACACAGATACACTCAACCACAACCGTATGCTACTGGAAGAAAGCAGGTGAGAGTTCGGGATCCAGGAGCCGGTCTGTTCTGGACTAGGTTAATTACTTCAGCTTGGAAGCCGTGTGATTTTAGAGGTGTTCTTAAATCTCTAGGCCTGTTTCCTCATTGTAACAGGGTGTAACAACACCTACCACATTTGCTGGTTATGAATACGAGATGAGGTTATGTGCATAAAATGTTTAATTTCCTGACACATAGCAACTGCATAAAAAGTGTAAAGTACAGCTATTTCTGTTGTAAATTGTTCTATTTTACCTGGTCATTGCTTTTGGAAAATTAGAATGTTTTAACTCGGAGCAGAGAGACATCACTGTGGCTTTGTAGGATTGAGGTAGGGACGTGTCTGGGAACTTGGCTGGTTAAAAGCCTTCATTTTTCTTGACGCAAGTTTTGGTCCTGGCTGCACATTGCAAATTATAGTAGCCATGCGGCTTGGAGCGTGTAGAAGACAAACAGGAAAGAATTGATGTCCCTGGGCCCTCTGCTAGTCTGTGTGAAGGAGAAGCAAGTCCAGACACATTTGCCATTAGTGAGTCAGTATTCCACTTGGATTCTTTGTCTTTTCAAATAGGAGCTGTCGTAGTTAGAAGTAACATTACTGAGAGAGTTCATCATACAAAGAGAAGTAATTGAATGTTTTTCTAGTTAATTTAACATGATGGACAAATAACATGATGGTCCAATGGAAATCGATTTTGTTTGTCATTAGATTTGCTTGCTTGTGTGTACTTGATTGTTCCAGCATTTTGCCTTGTGTTATCCAACACATAGCATCTCTTCCCTGAAGTCCAGCTATGATGCAATCTTTGCGTCCTCCTACCTGGTGGTTGGTATGGACAGAATTACCTTCACTGGTGTTCCTGGATTCCTGGGTATCGGAGTTGTTTTTTAGGTGGTTGCAGCTGGTTGACTCTTAGTGAAAATATTTGGCATATCTTTTCCAGTGACGCCCAATCATTCTGCTCTGTCTGTACTTGCAAGGCTTTAATGCAGACTACAAAAGGCAAACCTCAGCAAGCAAATGAATGGCTTCAGGCATGATTCTTCTGAATAGCTATCAGCATAATATTTGCAGTGTATTGCATATGCATGCTGAGGCATATTTAAGGATCCATTAAAGCTGTATCACTCCACCAAGGCCACTTTTCACCAGGTAGAACTAGAGCTTTCTCCAGTCCTCCTTTCATGGTCCTAGGATATCATTTCAGGACTGAAAATGCACAGCAGTAGCTACAGTTATCGTAGCAGTGACTCTGTGTTCACTAACACTACTAGCACTCGGACTAGTCTAGATTCGAATGACAATCTTCTGTCTGTCCATTGTGGCCCCACATTGATCAACTCCTGCATTAGCTTCGGCAATGAGTCCTTTGACGGACACAGGTATGGAGTCAGCGGTGCGAGGCTGCCTTTTCTTCCTGGGCAGGGTCGGTTTTCACGACTGGTGAGCTCTTTGGCTTCAAATGGAAGGAATTTGGTTTTTTTCCTTTTCTCTCTTTTAGGTTGGATATGCTGCAACAGATTGCTGCCCGAGTTCAGAGGGATAGTGTCATCTGTGAAGACAAACTGATCCTAGCCCGAAATGCTCTCCAGTCTGTAAGTTGGTTTCTGGAGCCAGGGCTTGCTGTAGAGGGGTGGTGTGTGCCGGGGTAAAGTGGAACCTTTTGTATTATGTGGTAGATTCCTGGTACTCACTCTCTGCAGAAGCTTGGAAGGATTATGATCAATATTTTCTCTCTTGGGAGGCAGTGAGTGAAAGAAAAACATATATTTGAACTGAAAGAAATAAACAGCAAATAGGCTTCTCTTCTAATATTTTGGACTTTAAAGCTAGTTTCAACCTTTGTTTTACAAATTAATGCTGAGTTCTTTTAAATGCAGGATTCCAAAAGATTAGAATCAGGAGTGCAGTTTCAGAATGAAGCAGAAATTGCTGGGTACATACTGGAATGTGAGAACCTTTTACGGCAGCATGTGATTGATGTGCAGATTCTGATCGATGGGAAATATTACCAGGCTGATCAGCTGGTGCAGAGGTAGGAGTGGGCTTTATACCTTTCCAATAACTGCTTCAGGAGAGCACGATGGGAATATAGAATATGAAATTAAGTTTTATGTGAGTTGTAATATTTTGATAAAATAAGTAGGATCAATATTTGCAGTAAATATAAATTTACTGTAACAGTAAATACCAGAGTCATTAGAATGAGTATTTTAAATGTCTATATTTATTTCCAAGTGTGTACAATATTTATGTAGGTCTTTGGATGTGACCCAGAGACAGAGTGACTATTTAACTAAGCATATTTAAGGCCCTGGGTTTGATCCTCAGGCCACCAAATGATAATAACAATTTGCAACATTAGAAAAGGGAAAAGTTCCCATCTTCAGTTAGTTTTGTGTTTACTCTATTATGAAAATGGTTGTGACCAAATATTTGAAAAATATTTGTGTATAAAATGGCAAAGCTGTGGAAGCTGGTGAGGTGACTCAGCTGTTAAAAGCACTGGCTGCTCTTTCAGAGGACCTGGATTCAATTCCCAGCACCCACATGGTGGCTCACAAGTGTCTGTAACTCCAGTTCCAGACCCTCACACAGGCATACACACGGGCAAAACGCCAGTGCACATTAAAAGAGGGGAAAAGCTGTGTACAGTGACACCCACATGGGCTCTGGACGCAGATGCAAGTAGGCAGCCTTGTAAGAGCCAAATAGCAGACCCTGTCTCAAGGAGGAAAAAGTAAACAGCAAATACACAACGTTTCTGATGAGTTAATGGGGGCAGAGAGACTAGAACTTGGCCAGCTGTAGTCTCTCTTTTGCTACGTACATGAGAAAGTGACCTTTGTAAATCGTGTTTGAGCCTGTAATTTCACTTTTAGGAATCAGGAATTATTCTCTATGTATGTAATAAGCAGATATAATTAGAAAGCTTTATGTTCATGCCAGAAATATTTTATAAGAAATTTTATTCTCCTTAATATCAAATAATAAAACCATCACCATATGGTAATAATTATGTTTCTTATTAGTGATGGTTATAAAGACTAATAATGTGGAGAGATTTTAAAGTGTGATATTCAGTGAAAACAAAACATGAGGCAACATTTTACCAAGATGGTTTCAGTGATGTTTTTAAAACAAAATGGGTATTTCTTGAGTAGTGTAGGTTTGCAGAACAACAGTTGAAAGCAGCACTCCAGGAGGCCTTCTTGCTTCCTACCCCCACTGTTAGTGGCTCGCAGTAGTGGTATGTGACTGATAGCCCTGCAAGGCCAGTATGGGTACATGAGATAAGGCCAGCAGTGTGCATTAGCCTTTTCGATCGCACCTTATCCCTCTCCATGTTCCTGCAGGGTTGCAAAGCTGCGTGATGAAATTATGGCCTTAAGGAATGAATGTTCCTCCGTGTACAGCAAAGGACGCATGCTGACCACAGAACAGACGAAGCTCATGATATCAGGAATCAGCCAAAGTCTAAACTCAGGATTTGCACAGACCTTACACCCCAGTCTGAACTCAGGGCTAACCCAGAGTCTAACACCTTCCTTGACCTCTTCTAGTGTGACTTCCGGCTTGTCGTCAGGGATGACTTCCCGTCTGACTCCATCAATTACTCCAGCTTATACACCTGGCTTCCCTTCAGTAATGGCTCCAAATTTCAGTTTAGGAGTAGAGCCAAGCGCATCACAGACTCTGAAGCTAATGCAGATCCGAAAGCCCCTTCTAAAGTCGTCTTTGCTGGATCAGAACTTGACAGAAGAGGAAGTCAATATGAAATTTGTTCAAGATCTCTTGAACTGGGTTGATGAGATGCAGGTAATGTTTAGCCCAGTTCCCCAGTCTTACTCTTGTCACAACTTCTCCATTTTTTTAAACTGGTATTTTGCTATTTAAGGTGCAGCTGGACCGCACTGAATGGGGCTCAGATTTGCCAAGTGTTGAAAGCCATTTAGAAAACCATAAAAATGTTCACCGAGCCATTGAAGAATTTGAAGCAAGCCTTAAAGAAGCTAAAATTAGCGAGGTATATGAATTCTTAAAAATATTTTGTAGTTGGTTATTTTTTTTTACATAAAGACCTTATAACTCAGTGATTGACATACTAAGTATGATCTTAAGTCAGAACTTAAGATCCTTAACCTCCATGTCTTTCTCCCATTATTTTAGATCCAGATGACAGCACCTCTTAAGTTGACTTACACAGATAAGTTGCACAGGTTAGAGAGTCAATATGCAAAACTCTTGGTAAGTCTTTTTCATTGGTTTGCTTTAAACTCTCGATTTCCATCCCTCCTGTTTACTGACAATCTGTTTCTTATAATGTTTTTTTTTTCTTAAAAAGAATACATCCAGAAATCAGGAGCGGCACCTTGATACGCTCCATAATTTTGTAACACGGGCAACTAATGAACTCATCTGGTTGAATGAGAAGGAAGAGGAAGAAGTCTCTTATGACTGGAGTGAGAGGAACACCAACATTGATCGGAAGAAAGGGTACCATGCGGTGAGTGAGCCGTGCCCTCTGGTGTCAGAGCTGGACCTGGAGCTGGCCGCTTCTTCTGATACACTCCTTAATGCTTCCTCTCTAGGAGCTAATGAGAGAACTCGAGCAGAAGGAGGAAAACATAAAAGCCGTTCAGGAGATCGCAGAGCAGCTACTTCTAGAAAACCACCCAGCCCGGTTGACTATAGAGGTAAGAAAGCAAGAGGTCTGGTACTGATGGATCTGTCAGCTTAAACCTCTTTCACTAATTACAAGAGTGTTTACTCCAGTCTGGCTTAGAGGTAACTTTCTCAATGAACTGTAGTGCTTCTCCTCTTCATCCTCTGTTGCTTGGTAGAGCTTGTATATACTGTGTGTGAAACCAAAATGTAGCTTAGCTTGAGGGAGCAAATAATAGTGTATGTTGCTAGATTCCAGGCAACTCTACATCAGTAGGAAAGCCCGTCTGAACTCAACACGGAAGCCCTGGGGTCATCCCAATAGGAAGAACAGGCTGAACATACAGTGAACACAGAGCTCCCTCTCCTGGGAGGCAGGGATTTGTACCTTCAATAAAAACGAGTTTCATAATTCATGAGGAACTAGGTGTGCTTTCTAAAGTATTTCCTTCATGAAAGATATACTCTGTATTAAATGATAAACATTCAAATAGATGAGTGTTTAAATTCTTATTATTATAATATTATTAAGCCTGGTAATTGCATTGATATGAAAGTAGATGTTCCTTTTCTATCCTCCTTAAGTCTTTCTCAACAAAACACAGAAAAAAACTACAGATCTGTGTATGTGTGTTAACACACACATGGTGTACAAACAATTCAGAAACGGGGAACACTGGGATGCCGTGGAGAAAAGCATGCTTAGTATTCTAAAAACCCGATGTCAGGCAGCGCTAGCAAGCATGGAGTGAAGACAAAGGATGAATTTTATAAATAGAGGGAATAACTTGCATTTATTTTAAATGTAAATTTTTCATATAGCCATAATTTTTTCTTATTCTAAGAAAAAAAATCAAGGAATTAGAAATTTGGGGAAATTCATCTGGACTAATTTAAAGTTATATACAAATTTTAAGACTGATTGTATAAGGAAAAACTCTCAAATAAGAAAGTTTACTACCCCAGTTTTCATGGTTCAGCCCATTAAAATTTTTTTTCATCTCTTTGAATAGTAGAGTATTTTGTCATTTGAAGCCATCAATGCTAAACTGGGCATGATGGCTCATGCCTGTAATTCCAGCCTATAATGAAAAATTGAGGCAGTTGAGGCAGGGGGATTGCCACAAACTTGAGGATAGCCAGAGCTGTATACTGGCATCTTGTCTCAAAAAGAGAAAAAGAAAGAAAGAAAAATAAAAAGAAAGAAAGAAAAGAAAGATAATTAAAGGAACGAACTAAAAATAGATAAATGCATCAGTATAGCCCTCCATTATTTTCCCGCCCTGGCATTCAGTGTGTGTCTTCTCTCTAAGGCATACCGAGCAGCCATGCAGACGCAGTGGAGCTGGGTCCTGCAGCTCTGCCAGTGTGTGGAGCAGCACATCAAGGAGAACACCGCCTATTTCGAGGTATGTGAGTGGAGTTGCGGCTGCATAGACTGCTCTGAGCCTGCATAGACGACAGTGCTGCCTGTGGGGATGAGGCGTGTGCAGAATACACGGGGTGGGGGTGAGGGAGCAATACTTTGCTTACAGGATATAAGTGCTGATGTCAGGTCTGAGAGGGGAAAGTTTAGTTGTTAAGGAAGAGATCCTGTGGCAGGAAGATGCTTTAGCTGGCACATTGTTTTCCGTGAGTTCCACCCTCAGAAACCAAACTTCAAAAGAAAAATGTGAGCTGCCCAGTGCTGTGGGCAGGTAGAGACAGGGAGATCCCTGGGGCTCTCTGGTCAGCCAGTCTTACCAAATGAGGGAGCTCCGGGTTCAGTAAGAGACCCTGTCTCAAAAAATAGGGGGAGAGACGTGAGGAAAACATCCAGTTGCTGACCTCTGATTTACACACACACACACACACACACACACGCACAATGAATCTTTTATAAGGCCTTTAAATGTTGTAAATAATTCTACAGATTTTTCTCATATTAAGGGAAGTTATTATAGAGTCAACCAAATAAAGATTTCAGTATATTCTTTAGAAATTTTCATACATTCTTTGAAATTCCACCGCTACATAAAAGATTGGTTGAGCTCTAAAGTAAAACAGACTTTCAATCAAAATAATATAGAGCCAAAGCACAGTATCCATGTACAGTTTGGATAATTAGTATTCATCTGTAGCCATCTGAGTGCAAAGGTTTCTTCAGTTCCGAAAAGGACGATGTTGTTAAGTTCCTTTGTGCTTTAATTCTGCTCTCCCCTATCAGGGCCACACAGAGGGCCCAAGTACCCGGATTTAACAGCTCTGCCTTCCTGGCGTTCAGTGTAGTTCAGCTGTCGAGTTTTATCTTTCCTTAGTTTTTCAACGAAGCCAAAGAAGCTACTGATTACCTAAGGAATCTGAAGGATGCCATCCAGCGCAAGTACAGCTGTGACAGATCGAGCGCCATTCACAAACTGGAAGACCTCGTTCAGGAGTCCATGGTACTGACGTGGAAACTGTGGATTGTGTCATACACGTAACAGAGTAGATTAGTGGTTCATGAGATGCCTGTATGTATAGATTTGTATTTCATCGGCACTGTTAGCTCAGTCAGTTAGGCCTTTATTGTGTTTAGTATTTGATAATAGTAGTCTACTTTATGTGATGTTGTTTAAACTGCTTTAGCAGTGGTTTGTGTGGTCAGTTATTCCACAAGGAGATGCTTGGTAAACACCTTGTATGTCTGCCCAGGCACTGTTTTCAGTTCCGGAGATACCACCATGAACAGCACAGTCAGGAATTGTTCTCCTTGTGGTCCTAGATATCATAGGGTAGCTGCACAGTAGTATGCTAAATAAATAAAACACATATTAGAGAGTTAAATAGCAATAGTGCCACACAGGAAAAAAAGGAAACAGACAGTGAGAAAGGAGGGAGTCAAGACAGGGCGATGAGGTGCAGGAAGTGTAGCCCAGTGGTCAGGGCATACTTTGGTGTGAAGTTTCATTTGTGTAAATCCCTGTGGAAGGGAGAGTTTGAATCACTAATTTGAAAACCCCGCTGCGTTTCCTGGCTAGGAAGAAAAAGAAGAGCTTCTGCAGTACCGAAGCTCTGTGGCAGGCCTGATGGGGAGAGCCAAGACAATAGTGCAGCTGAAGCCACGGAATCCCGACAATCCACTCAAAACTTCCATTCCCATCACTGCTATCTGTGACTACAGACAGATTGAGGTACTTGTCATTCTTAAAGCAGACCAGATTCTGTGATGAATCTACATTTTACAGAGGAGGTCATAATGCTTCCTAGTCATAGGCTTTTCTCTGCTTCCTAGAAATAGTAATTCTTAGCAGGATTGTGTATAGAAGATGAGTCAGTGGTGACCTTGGTTTTTCCTCTTTCATTTAAAACCAGATAACCATTTTTAAAGACGATGAATGTGTTTTGGCAAACAATTCTCATCGGGCTAAATGGAAGGTCATTAGTCCCACTGGGAACGAGGCTATGGTCCCTTCTGTGTGTTTTACCGTTCCCCCACCAAACAAAGAAGCAGTTGACTTTGCAAACAGGTTAGTATGGTATGGGGTCTTGCTGAAGGTTAAAGAAGCAGTCAGTGCTTTGTCAGGGACCCACAGGACTGGAAGTTCTGTAGACTACTATATAGGGGGCAATTTAGAAACGAAGATTGTAGCATGTTTTCAGAAGGCATAAAAAGGCTCAAAAATCTGTATTTTCCTACATATGTTTCAGAATTGAGCAACAGTATCAGAGTGTCCTCGCTCTTTGGCATGAGTCTCACATAAACATGAAGAGTGTAGTCTCCTGGCATTATCTAGTCAATGAAATCGACAGAATTCGAGCTAGTAACGTGGCTTCGGTGAGTATAAATGTGCACATTAATCCAATGTTTCCAAGAATGTGGGGTGCTTTGTCATTTGCAGGGCCAGGCTTACATTTGTTCTGGAAAAGCATGGAGCCCCGCGGAGGTCAGTGAGTTCTTGTGAGGGCCTGTTGAGGATGAGACACGCTGTCCAGGTGAGGGAAATCCAGAGCCCATGCTCTGCTCGGTGCTTACTGAAGGGAAGAAATTAGAAATAACCAGGCAGTGGTGGCACATGCCTTTAATCCCAGCACTCGGGAGGTAGAGGCAGGCAGATCTCTGTGAGTTCATAGCCAGCTTGGTCTACAGAGCAGGTTCCAGGATAACTAGAGCTACACAGAGAAACCCTGTCTTGAAAAAAACAAAACAAAAAACAAAAAAAAAAAAAAGGAGGAGGAGGAAGAAGAAGAAGTAATAATTAAATCTAAATGTTTGGACAAAGTGGGTTTATTTTAATTTCATTTATTGAATTTTGTCAATGTTTTTATTTGTCTTCCTTTAATAAACACTGTTGTAAAGAACTTGCAAATGAAAACTACCATACCCCCAAGTTAACAGACCCAGAGTCTGTACATCTGGATGATTAGACTAGCCATTCTGAAGCTGTGGAGTTTCACATCGACTTTACCATCAAACATGTTCTGTATTCACTTACCCATCACAAAACCTAAAAGTCCGTGAGAGAGCTGAGACAAAAAACCAATAGCTTTATCCCGTCTTTCCTGACTTCAGTCCTTTGCCTGCATTCAGTCTTCCTCACCCCGGTAATTACCCTTCCTACTCGACTGTCTACATGGCCTATTGTACATACACACACACACACACACACACACACACACACACACATGGTGATTTCTTCTCTACATATGTATTAGAGGTGACATTTCACACATGGGGGGATCTTGCCCTTTTTATCTCCCTGAGATTGTGTAGCTTCACTTAATATTATATGTCTTTACATTTTTTACAATTTTTCATTCCATTCTATATGTGTACCAAATTTTATTATCCATTCATCTATTGGTGGAAAACTGTTGGTTCCGTTTCCCCGCCATAGGGTATAAGCCTAAAATAAATAGAAAGAGTATTAACTTCGGATGTTTCCTCTAACTATGACTAACTGAAGTATATACCGTGATATCAACTGTGATCTGAACCATTCAGATATGGCTCTTGGCTTTACATCATTAATCAAAGGGTCTTTGTTCTTTCAGATAAAGACAATGTTGCCTGGCGAACACCAGCAGGTTCTGAGTAATCTCCAGTCTCGTTTGGAAGATTTTCTGGAGGATAGCCAGGAATCCCAAATATTTTCAGGCTCAGATGTAGCTCAACTAGAAAAGGAGGTGAATGTATGTAGGAAGTATTATCAAGAGCTTCTCAAGTCTGCAGAAAGAGGTAAGTGTAGGTTCTGTTTCTTTCCCTGCAGGGGTTTCCTCCAGGCTTTTTTCTGCTCTTGTTGGAAATCTCAGGTTATTGTATCATGATGCCAGCCAAGCAGTGGGACAGATGACACGTTCTTATCTCATCTGCGTTTTAACGTTTGTCCTGCTTTACAGGGCAACACTCAGAATGCAGGTCCTTAAGGCGTATAAAAGATTTGATTTTCCTCTGTTCAGTTTTACACAGGACTTAGAGCAAAATGCTTTATTTAGTTAACATTTATTCAATATAAATTTGAGTCTTAACTCTTCATACTATTTAAAAGCAAATGATTTTCATTAATGGTGTTCTGTTTCAAAATCTTAAAACATTAACACTTTCTTTACCTGCTACTTTTTACTTTTAGATTTTTTTGTTCAATTTCATGGTTAATTGATAGCATATAATTCATATTTTTGTGAATATAAAAACAGAATAATACATTGTTTCCTTTGGATATTTCAGTGATAATTTGGTACTTTAAATGACCTTAGTATTTTTTTTTAAGTTTTAAAATTCACATTTTAAGATTTCTGTTTTAAGTTTATATCTTTAGGATTTCTGCTAATAGAACACTGGTTTTCCTCAGTAAGAATAAAGCTGTTTTATTGAAACTTGCACAAGAGCTTGCTAGGGAGGAGAAGCCTGTAGCTGAACATGTTTGCTTTTACAGAGGAGCAAGAGGAGTCCGTGTATAATCTTTACATCTCAGAAGTGAGAAACATTCGACTTCGGTTAGAGAGCTGTGAAGACCGGTTAATTCGGCAGATACGGACGCCCCTGGAGAGAGACGATTTACATGAAAGTATGTTCAGAATCACGGAGCAGGAGGTAAGAGTTACACGTGTGTTAGAAAACCCAGGTCATTTCCTCTTAGTGACCCCAAATATCACCTTCCGGTGGTCTGCGTGCTCATCTGTGACTTCAGTTCCTAGGGTCCAGTTGTACGTATCTTGTTGGATATAAACTAAGATCCTATAATTCTGCTCTGCCTCTGGCTTAGGTAACATAGACGCATGTTGCCTTTCACCCATCCTGGTGGACTTCATTCAAAGAGAGTCCTTATACACCTGCTGTATACAAAATTACAGTTTTAAATCAAAGGACCTAACAATAAAGACATTACTGATTATAAAGCTGGAGGCCATGCTTCTGTGTATTTGGTAATGATAAAAGTTATACGGACACATACGTTGTGTTGGTCATAACGATGTGAAATGAATTGTTAAACAGCTGTAAGAAATGTACCCACTTGGGATGGTAACTTATAGCCTCTATTTTCTTCCTTGCCTAGAAACTAAAGAAAGAGCTGGAACGGCTTAAAGATGATTTGGCAACGATCACAAACAAGTGTGAAGAGTTTTTCAGTCAAGCGGCAGACTCCCCGTCCGTCCCCACTCTGCGATCAGAGCTCAGTGTGGTCGTCCAGAGCATGAATCAGATCTACTCCATGTCTTCCACCTACATAGAGAAGTAGGTTAATATGACATCTGCCTGCTGTCCTGACGCTGATTGCTTTTTATGAGCAGTGAGATTTATCTAAGACACTAGACTGATGGTGTCTCTCCAAGTCCAGGGGAATTGCCCCGGAGATGACTGCCCTCCCATGTCTGTTCTGTTGCTCACCTTAGGTCATCTTTAGGGTTTTCCTGTCATGCGTAGTGTGACCTAGAACTGTCTTCTGCTGGCATCTGTAAATCTCACTGGGGGTGGAGCATAAGTGGTACATATTAGGAAGAGCGTCGACTGAATGCCAGACTTACAGGAGACCAGTGTTCCTGTGTCATGAGTTACAATGATGCTTTAGGACTACAGTATGTTTATTTACAAAAAGAAAAAGCGTTAAAGAGCATGGTCTAGTATTTATTTCTGTTTTAAAGGTTGAAAACAGTGAATTTGGTATTAAAAAACACTCAAGAGGCAGAAGCCCTGGTCAAACTCTTTGAAACCAAACTGTGTGAAGAGGAAGCAGTAATAGCTGACAAGAACAATATTGAGAATTTAATGAGTACTTTAAAGGTAAGAGTCTCGGGAACTCTGGGCATGTTTTCAGGGTCATAGTTTTGAGTATTTCTCTAGCACAGAGCTCGAGTTTCAAACACCCAGCTTCTGAATGTGCCATCTCCATTTATTTCTAATTCTACAACTTCCTGTAAAGAGGTACATTCAATCATTTTAGTATAAACTACTGTTCCGTTGCTATAAAGAGACAGCATGGCCAAAGCAGTTTATAAAAGAAAGCGCTCATTTGGGGCTTGCTTACAGCTTTAGAGAGTAGAATTCATAGTCATCATGACAAGGAACACGGCAGCAGATGAACAAGCAGGCAGGCCTGGCACTGGAGCAGTAGCTGAGAACTTAGATCTCATTTGAACCTTCTTGTACAGTAACTTTTCCTAGTGGATTCATATTGGCAGCAAGATGAGTTGATACTAAAAATTAAATCCCATGTAGTCGATTCATTTGCTTAAAGGGGGCAGTTATTCTAAGATACCAAAGAGTAAAGGAATATTTTATTAATATTTTTTTAATTTTTATGTGTATTTTACTTGTTTGGCTTGTGTGTCCGTGAGCCAAGTCTGAACAGTGCTCATTGAGGCCAGAGGGGGCATGGGATCCCCTGGAGCTGTACTTACAGACAGCTGTGAACCACCATGTGGGTGCTGGGAGTGGAATCTGGGTCTTCTGGAAGAGCAGCCTATGCTCTTAAACAGTTAGTCACCTCTCCAGCCTCAGAAGTTATTTTGAGAAAGAAAAATAGATTTACCACTGTATGCTCTATTTTTTATGTTTAAAATTTAACATTATGTATATGTGTATGCATGCATGTATGTCACTCGCATGCCGTGGTACGTGACTGTGGAAGTCAGGAGAGAATTTGCAGGAGTCAGCTCTCTCTTTCCATCATGTGGATTCTGGGGACCGAACTCCACTCGTAAAACATGGTATCAAGCACCCAGAACCACTGAGCCATGTCATTGGCCTCTGCTTCTATATTTCTATATGTAAAGTGCTCAGCAAGGCTGTTGCAAAAACATTGAAGTTGTTTCAGTCATTTTAATCTTGTATTAATTTTTAAACAATGGAATTAGAAGCATTTAAACACACTTAAAAAGATTTCTTATTATGGCAATTGCCTTGCTTATAGGAATACTCTTAATTTTGTTGACACATAAATTCTGCTAAGCTGGATTTTATAGACTTTGAGATTTTTATAATCTTTAATTGACAACTATGAATTTAGCTTGCTTGCTTTTTGTATGTGTTGCTACATCTTTATGAACTCTTACCCTTTCCTTTTTCCTTTTCTCCATTAAGTGACATAAGTGTCTCTCACAGTAATGTTATTTTTTCAGAGATCAGAGCAGCTAGATAATAGTCATTTCATAAGGTTATACCTTACACATTTTCAATATCTTAGGTTTTTCTTTATATAGCTGTACATCACATAGTTATGTATAAATTTTAGCATTAGGTGAATAGTGTGTTTGCTGTATGACTTGTTGATACTTTTCATGATGTTCATGGATGCGTGTATTTTAGCAATGGCGATCAGAAGTGGATGAAAAGAGAGGGGTGTTCCATGCATTGGAGGATGAGTTGCAGAAGGCAAAAGCCATCAGTGATGAGATGTTTAAAGCACACAAAGAACGAGACCTTGACTTTGATTGGCACAAAGAAAAGGCAGACCAGCTGGTTGAAAGATGGCAGAATGTCCACGTGCAGATTGATAACAGGTGGGTCCCGTTCAGTGGCCACATGGGTTGGATTCCCTTGTGTACAGAGGGCAAAGTCTGAACAGGCTTTAACTGACATTCCATAGCTAATGTGTTAATTGCACGATTATTTCCTAATTACATTTTTTTCTTCCATATGTGCTTTAACAACACATGTAACTTGAAACATTTTCTTTTCTCTTTATTTAAGATTTTATTTTACGTGTATGGGTGTTTTGCCTGCATGTCCGTATGTATGTGGAACACATGCATACCTGGTACTTAAAGAGACCAGAATAGGGCATTAGATCCACTGGAACTGGAGTTACAGACAGTTGTAAGACCTACATGTGGGTGATGGGAATCAAACCTTGATCATCTGTAAGAGCAGACAGTGCTCTTAATGCTGAACCATCTCTCCAGCTCCAGAAATTAAAAAAAAAAAATTTCAACTATGTATAATTAAAAATGCTAATGTAACTTGGTATCTTAGTTAGGGTTTCTTTTGCTGTGAAGAGACACCATGACCACAGCAACTCTTATAAAGGGAAACATTTAATTGAGGTAGCTTGCAGTTTCAGAGGTTTAGTCCATCTTAGGGGGAAACATGGTGGCAGGCAGGCAGACATGGTGCTGGAGAAGGACCTGAGAGTTCTGCATCTTGATCCTCAGCCAAAAGGAAGTAAACTGTGCACCCCACAACATTTCTTGGGCAAAGGAAATCTCAAAGCCCACCCCTACAGTGACATTACTTCCAACAGGGCCACATTTATTCCAACAAAGCCATACATCCCAATAGTGCCACTCCCTATGAGCTTATGGGGGCCAATTACATTCAAACTACCACACCTTGCATTTGTATATTCTGTCTTTTTAAAAGACAATAATATAATGCTCTAAAAGTTATTATGAACATTAGATCTTCAAACAACTGTGAATTAGCAAAATAAATTATAAGCTTATTTCTTGGGCTCTGCATGGCAATTTCTGCTGGACCTGAGAGAAGAGGCAGAATTGAAGTGACTTCTTATTCAATTTCATGGACATTGTGAGACAACTGAATTATTGTTCAATGAGAATTAAAAGCACAAAAAAAAATGGAATCGATTTAGGCTTCATCTTAAGAGGAATAAATAATGGCCTCTCATGCTCATTTTTATGTTTATATTAATATAAATTAAATGCTTTTATGATATAGTACCTCTCAAGAAATGAAGTTATATTCATATGTATTTTTTCTCTGGAAAATACATGATGAATTTGTTTAGTGTTCTGATTTTTTAAAAAATCATAGAAATTGATGTTTAATTTGAGTTCCTGCAAGACTCTCTGAGACCATGTTGAACCATCTATGGAGTTGCATTCTTCCAAAGGTGAACTGGGATTTGGGGCGAGCCTCAGCTGTTCAGGATGCGTTGACTGATTATAATGGCAGTTAATGTTGCTGCCTTTTCAGCTTTGGTCTTAGTGCTGTTGTAAGACATCAGCACCAGTTAACAGCCCCCGGACAGGATACCTTTCTTCACCCTGATGCTGGGTGGCGTGCCCCTGGAATCTCTTAGGTCGCCACTGCACATCTGCCCTGCTGTGCTTAGTGACTCTCGGGTCTCCGCTTGTGTTTTTCTCTTCCTGTTCCCTTCACCTCTCCTGCTGGAGCCTGACTATTTGTTGCTGTTCTTGTAGGCTTCGGGACTTAGAAGGAATTGGGAAGTCGCTGAAGTACTACAGAGATTCTTACCACCCTCTGGATGATTGGATCCAGCAAATTGAAACTACCCAGAGAAAGATTCAGGAAAATCAGCCAGAAAACAGCAAAGCTCTAGCCTTACAGCTGAACCAACAGAAGGTACCCAGAGAATACTCGTCCTGAGATTCTGTCTGCATTTGGTTGGCCATGAGCCTCATCTTTCTCTCTTGTGTTGGAGGAAAAAGCAATTACTTAGACAACCATGGGGAATAACAGTCTATGTGAGAATTCTACATCTCAAACCTACCTGCATTTATTTTTATTTTCTGGAAATCACTTTTGAAAGCGCAGATAGTTAGCAGAGTGTTGGGGGTAGTTTTCATATTTCTCATCTTCCTGATTTCACAGGTTGGGTCTAATTTTTCTTGACACTTTTCTAGCAACATAGTTGTATGCTTGCTGAATTAATGAGCATGGCCAGAGGTAGTAGACAGAATCCTCATCACAACAGATGGGAAGGTGAGTGTTGTAAGGTTTTTGTTCCGGTGTTAGGAGCCAGTGATTCCTAACCCTGTTTTCATCTGGAGTGGGTGTCATGAAGGACACCAAGTTGGCTCTGCACGATTCTCATTTCCACTTTGAAAGCCTCACAAGGGGTAGATCTTTAGGAGTCTTATTCTGGAAGTGCGTTATTTATCCATAAGTCAAGGCCACATGGAAGGTGTGAAGCATTGAGACAGGCAGTGTTGAGTGGCATGAATATCTCTCAGTTCCTGAGCATGAGGTGGAATGGGATAGAATTTCCATCTCTGTTTCTCTAAACTGTGTTTACAGATGCTGGTGTCCGAAATAGAGGTGAAACAGAGCAAAATGGACGAATGTCAGAAATATTCCGAGCAGTACTCAGCCGCAGTGAAGGTGAGAAAATCACTTACTTGAGGCAAATTAGTGTTTATGTGTATAGTCCTGTAGTATATTTTTTTAAAGCAATTCAAAGCATTTCATCCCATGTTAAAGAGCATTTGAACCCTTTTCAAACCTCATTTGAACATTTTTATACTTACCTAATAATAATTCTTTGTGAAACGAATTGGGTGGCAGCCCCTTGACTGGTCATTTTCACTTTTTCCAAAAATGCATGAAAATATACACACACCCTAGACATACAGCTCTAAAACTTGTTTCTTATCCCTTTCCTTTTTTTTTTCTTTAAAATGGTGAGAACATTTAACTTGTACTTAAGAGATACTTTGAGGGGCTGGAGAGGTGACTCAGAGGTGAAGAGCATTGGGTGCTCTTCCAGAGGTCCTGAGTTCAATTCCCAGCAACCACATGGCGGCTCACAACCACCTGTGATGAGATCTGGTGCCCTCTTCTGGCATGTAGGCATATACTCTGAACACTGTATACAAATAAATAAATAGATACTGTCATTTTTATAGGCTATTATTGGCAGTTCCTTAGCTTCCCGACTCCACAGTTCTGTTGTTGATGTGGAATTGTTGTTGATGTGTTGCCTATACCAACAGTATTCTGCAGTGAATATTTTTGTGACTTCTAAAGACAGTTTGGATCTTTGCTGACCTCTGTACGTGTCTCTACTTTATGTCACCACCTTACAAATATCTCTAAGGTCAAATCGATTTTTTTTAAATATTTGGTTTTCTTAATTTATTTCCTTATTTAAACCTAATTTGGTGAACTGCATTCCAGTTCTCTGGGGTGCGTCACTGTGGATGAAGCTTTCAGGCTTCGCTTTAATTAATTTTATCATATTGACTCTTTGGTGCAGGACTATGAATTGCAGACAATGACCTACAGGGCCATGGTCGATTCACAGCAGAAGTCTCCAGTGAAACGCCGGCGGATACAGAGCTCAGCGGACCTCATTATTCAGGAGGTAACAAACAGAGAAGAGCTTAGAGCAGGCAGGAAAGAAATATTTTAAAAGCAGTTTTACTTTTATCATGGCAAAGCATCCCTTTTATAAAACTGTCCATTTTAATTGTTTTTAAATGATTTAATGGAATTATACATCATAATTTTTTACATTCATCACTATCCACTTCTAATACATTTTTCTAACCATCCCTGACAGAAAGTTGTAGTTGGGCTTTCTTGTTAGAATTTCTTGGACTGTCAACCCTCAAATAAAGATACAGAGACTTATTATTAATTATGAAAACTTAACTTTAGCTTTGGCTCTTTCCCAACTAGCTCTTATAACTTAAATTAACCTGTTGCTATGAATGTACAGTCTGCCATGTACTCAGTTACCTCTCCTCTGTACCGTATGCTCAACTTCTTCAGTGTCTTGCTGGCTTCTCTCGAGTACCTAGTTTCATCCCAAGTTCCTCTCTGCCCAGAAGTCCTGCCTATTCTCTCCTGCCTAGCTATTGGTCATTCAGCTCTTTATTAAACCAGTCACAGTGACACATCTTCACACAGTGTAAGCAGCTATTCCACAGCAGAAAGTACTGTAACACTGCATTTTAAGTTTCCTTAAAACCCTTTTGCAGGGCAATGGTGGTACATGCCTTTAATCTCAACATTCAGGGGGCAGAGGCAGGTGAATCTCTGTGAGTTCAAGGCCAGCCTGGTCTACATGGAAAGTTCCAGGATAGCCAGGGCTACACAGAGAAACCCGTTTCAAAAAGCCAAAACAAAACAACAACAAACAAAATAAAAGTTTTTGTTTTGTTTTGTTTTGGGGGCAGTAAGGGTTGAGAGAAAGTTTCTCTGTATAGCCCTGGCTGTCCTAGAACTTAATTTGTAGACCAAACTGACTTCAAACTCAGAGATGCACTTACCTCTGTCCCCAGGTGCTGAGATTAAAGGTGTACGCCACCACTGCTCAGCTAAAGAACATTTATTAATATAGGAAAAATGTGCTTATTAAACTTAGAAAGAAGTTATGGCTCAGTATGGTGCACAAGAGAGTAGCAAGCTCATTACTGCTGAAATGCCACTCCTTGTTGGATAAATGTGCTTTATTCTCCAAATCTCAGTTGGTGGTGTGGGCATCATTCAGAATTCACGCAACTCATTAGTAACAGAGATAACCTTTGTATCATTTCTCTCTTGCAGTTCATGGACCTGCGGACTCGATACACTGCCCTAGTCACTCTTATGACACAGTATATTAAATTTGCTGGCGATTCACTGAAAAGGCTGGAGGAGGAGGAGGTAACCTTTACCAGTGAGCTTCCAAGGAAGCAGGAACTAGATTTGAGCAGTAACTGTAGTGTTTTGGGAAGGCGAATATAAGCTTCCTGATAACATGGCTGATAGCTAATATGCAGGTAGTTCATTAGAAGCTTACACTGGGAAAGAGGGGGAGCTTGGACATTTACTTGCTTGTTTTTAGAGTCTCCAAAACAGAAAATCATTTTTAAATTTTTACTTCAAGTGGACTAGTATGTTTTAGTTCTGGTTTGGTCCCCAAAACCCCAAAAGCAGTTACTTCAGAACCCTGATATGATATCTGGTCTCATAAATGGTTCTGTTTCAGCAGGAAGATTTTGGCATTTGGGCAGAATTTTGTCCATGTTCCTCATCGTGGGGAAATTCTTTCAAGCTCAGTTGTTGTTCATATGGAGTCCATAGAGAAGCACTGCGTGCACACGTGTGTGCTATGCTTCTTAAATTGATATGCATCTTTAAAGAATTAAAATTATTACAAATAATTAAATTTAAAAGATAAAGTTAGTAGTAGATTCTTATTCAAAAGAATGAGCTTTTTAAGACTTGTGGAGTTTTGCCCTTTGTGTTTTTGCCCCAGAATTATATTTGATCAAAAGAGGAAGTATGGTTCTGATTTGAAGGACTTCTGCAGCTTTGATCCTGAATTTCAAATTGTGTTGAAAAATAGGAGGAATAAGAAATGACTTGTGAAAATATATTACATGAAAGCCATTGATTATGATGTGAAAGGCTCATTCTGTGCTCTATTCTTTTGATAACCTTTCCTTTCCTCATCCAGAACAGACAAAAATAGGTAGAAGAGTGCTAAAATGTGTAAATGGTAAAATTTGGGGACTGGCCATTGTAATTGGACTGTTGAAATTGTATAGGTGTTGCTCCTTGACACAGTACTGCGTATGTATGGAGAGAACAATCACCAGCACCTGTGAGGTGGTGGTTGCTTAGCTTCTGAAATTGCGAACGTTTTCTGAGCTATTTTAGTCTGTTCTGAGTCAGCAGTTCTCAGCACTAACCCACTCATGGGCGCACTTCAGGCTTTATAACCAACTTTCTTTGTGAACACAGAGAGCCCAGCTCCTTTAGTAAATATAATGCACTTATTTTCACTACATTTTGAGAGATTTTATTCCATTTTAATTAGTGTTTAAATCTTACATGCAGTTGTTAAACATAAAATCATGAAAGTCCTTTCCTAGTCTCACAGTATATATTTAATTGTACAAATGTGGGCCATTCGGCTCAAGTCCTGCAATAAAAGTTGACAGAAACAAAGATTTTCAAAGACTTCAGTACTAATTATTGCTGAAACACTGAAGATTTATAGTGAATTGGGAATGCAAACAATATAGTTTTAAAGACAAACAAAGAGTATAATTTAAAATAAAGTTTAATACCCTTCTGTTTAAGGACATATTAATGGAATGGCCTTTAAAAGATCTGTAAGTCAAGTTTAGACCCCAGAGAATGGTACTTCTGAAACAGTCTTGAAGATCCACAGGATAAACTGCCTGAGAGCAGAGGTTTTCATAGTCCACATTTTAGCAAAGATAGGTATAAATTTCAGAAAGAACAAACAGTGTTGGAGAAATCTAGAACATTGGTTTAGATCTGTATTTGATATGGTGAAGAAATTCTGTAGCCAATGCAAAAACCCAACTCTATAAATTGATCTCTCTGCATAGAGCTGCGATAGACCTTTTGAGAGTATGATTTTTATGAGTAAGTTTGATGTCTACAAGATGAACAATCACCAATTGAACTAAATTAGTTAAAGACATTTTAAGCATGTGTGAAAAAAAAATCCCAGTCAACCAGACAACATAGACAGTCACTATTAAATAACCAGACAATTACTATTAAACCTCCAAAATGACTCTAATTAAGATATTGAAGACTCGGCAATGGATTTTATTTTTATTTTATTTTTTGCTGAGGTAAGCAAGTGAAATAGACTCAAAAGCTAAGCTATGTAAGTAAGATTTGATATGAGACTGGTTCTTAGAAAGAATTATTAAAAATTAAAATGTGCATTTTTGCTTTTGAGACAGTGGCTGTCTGGGTAGCCCAGAATTTGTCCTGCAATTCCATATCCTCCTGTCTCAGCCAGAGTGCTGAGATTACGTGTGCATGCTTGTGCCCTGAGAAAACCTCATGTTTTAAACATATAAAATGCTGCCGTGTTCCTAAGCATTGACTTTGATACATAATTGAAAGAAATACACCACAACACAGCAGTTGTGATGAGATTTTCTTATCCACGGGGAGGTAGATGGAGAATGCTGAGCTTTTAAGCCCCAAATTATCAACGAATCAGGAAAGTGGAGGAAGAAAAGGATTTGTTATAAATTAAATTCTCGAAATTCACATATATCCCAGTGAAAGCAAATCAGAACTACAAAATGATTTCTGTGTTCCTACTTAGTTTCTTACGGCAGTTACTTTGAGTTGACACGAAGCCAGCACCGTAGCAATGCTAGCTAAGAGAACTAGAGTGTATCTGGAAGCCAGACCTAGCAAGTAGCGTTTCAGCTAGTACTTCTAGTACTTCGTTTCTCAGTCCTCCCAGCTGCTAACCGCCTTCCTTATTTTTGTTTGATGGAAAGGATCTGAATCCCTATGTAGATCTTTAGAACATTTGCATTTCACAAGTATCTTTCTGTTTGCGGGATGTCTAAAGGTACTTGGCAAAGTGGATTTCAGATGAGGCATCAGCGACGACAGCAAAATCTGTGAGTGCTTGACTATCATCTTTTCTAAAGCTAGGGACTGGAGCTGCCTTTACATTAGCAATTCTCGTCATTACAATTGTCACGTTTGCCATCGTAAGCAGCGCCTCGGAAATGGCAAGACTTATATAATTTTCCTTTCCTGCGTTAAAATATTATTTCTGAATCTGGCTCTCTGCTCTGAAATTCTGTGTCTTTAGTCATAAACATGGAACTGTGAGTATCATGTTTAATTTCCGCTGGGCTCGTTACTGCAGACTACATTGTCTTCTTTGTCTCTGCATGGTGGTTTTGTTTCAAGCTGACATGATTAATTTGTAGAGCAGGGTGGATATCATATGAGCAAAGGTTCATTTTGACATCTGTACAACTTCAGGGTAGAGTCCTTTCTTGCTTCAAAACTGCAAGCCAGCTAATTTTCTATATGAAATTACTTCTGAGGGGCAAAATGGGGTTCTCTGGGAAACACGTCCTGTGGTCATCTGTCTCCTCCCTGCTGGCTTGGTGAAGTTTCCGCTCTGAAGAAACTGGTGCTGGTGCTGGTGCTGGTGCTGGTGGCTGCTGCTTCTTCTGTACTTGAGTTCCCTTGGTCTCCTAAGTCCATGAGCACTGCTTCAGACACTGCGGAAGCATTTTCAGTAGAACAGCTTTGACACTTTAACTGTTTCTTGTAGATGAAAAGGTCTAAGGAGAATTCTGAACACGGGGCGTATTCAGATCTACTGCAGCGCCAAAAGGCAACCATGGTTGAAAATAGCAAACTCACAGGAAAGATCAGTGAGCTGGAAACAATGGTAGCTGAGCTAAAGAAACAGAAATCTCGGGTAGAGGAAGAGCTTCCGAAAGTTAAGGAGGCTGCAGAAAACGAACTGAGAAAGCAGCAGAGGAACGTGGAAGACATCTCTCTGCAGAAGCTGAGGGCTGAGAGTCAGGCCAACCAGTACCGCCGAGAGCTGGAGACCATTGTGAGAGAGAAGGAAGCTGCCGAGCGGGAGCTGGAGCGAGTGAGGCAGCTTACATCCGAGGCCGAGGCCAGGAGAGCTGCAGTGGAGGAGAACCTCCGCAACTTCCGGAGTCAGCTGGAGGAAAACACCCTCACAAGAAGAACCCTCGAAGATCATCTCAGGAGGAAGGACTCGAGCCTTAGTGACCTGGAACAGCAGAAACAGGCGCTAGTGGAAGAACTCCGACGAAAGCGAGACCACGAGGAGCAACTCCTGACGCTGGTGAAGCAGATGGAGAAGGACCTGGCCTTCCAGAAACAGGTGGCTGAGAAGCAGCTGAAGGAAAAGCAGAAGATTGAATTGGAAGCAAGAAGAAAAATAACCGAAATTCAGTATTCATGTAGAGAAAATGGGCTGCCGGCCTGTACCGTCTCACAGGCTACATCATGTAGGGCTGTGGCCGGTCCCCAGAAGCATGACAGACAGAAAGAGGAGGAGCTTAAGCAGCAGGTAGATGAGCTGACTGTCGCCAACAGAAAGGCTGAGAAAGAGATGAGGGAGCTTAAGTATGAACTCAGTGCTGTCCAACTTGAAAAGGCTTCCTCTGAGGAAAAGGCGCGGTTGCTGAAAGACAAACTGGACGAGACAAATAACACCCTCAAGTGTCTCAAAGGGGAGCTGGAAAGGAAGGATCAGGCCCAGGAACGCTACTCCCAGCAGCTCAGAGAACTCGGCAGGCAGCTGAACCAAACCACAGACAAAGCTGAAGAGGTCAGGCAGGAAGCCAATGATCTCAAGAAAATAAAGCATAACTACGAGTTAGAATTAGAATCTCTCCATCACGAGAAAGGAAAACTCCAGAGAGAAGTGGACAGAATCACGAGGGCCCATGCACTAGCTGAGAGGAACATTCAGCATTTAAATTCCCAAGTTCAGTCTTCACAGAATGAGAAGGAACTCTCGGATGAAAGAAGACAGCTCTGTCAGAGAAAATCGGATCATCTACAAGAAGAGTTTGAGAAGAGCCATGCACAGTTGCTTCAGAATATTAAAGCTGAGAAAGAAAATAATGATAAAATCCGGAAGCTCAATGAAGAGCTGGAGAAAAGCAATGAGTGTGCAGAAATGCTCAAACAAAGGGTGGATGAGCTCACGAGGCAGAATAATGAAACCAAGTTAATGATGCAGAGAATTCAGGCTGAGTCCAAGAACATAGTTCGAGAGAAACAAGCTATCCAGCAGAGATGCGAAGTGCTGCAGATTCAGGCAGATGGCTTTAAAGATCAGTTACGTAACACCAACGAGCACTTGCACAAACAGACAAAAACAGAACAGGACTTCCACCGAAAAATTAAAAGCCTGGAAGATGATCTAGCCCAAAGTCAAAATTTAGTAAGTGAATTTAAGCAAAAATGTGACCAGCAGAGCATCATCATCCAGAATACAGAGAAGGAGGTGAGGAATCTGAGCGCTGAGCTGAGCGCTTCCAAAGAGGAGAAGCGGCGGGAGGAGCAGAAGGCTCAGCTGCAGCGGGCTCAGGTGCAGGAACTAAACGACAGGCTGAAAAGGGTGCAAGATGAGCTGCACTTGAAGACCATCGAAGAGCAGATGACCCACAGGAAGATGGTCCTGCTCCAAGAAGAGTCGGATAAGTTCAAGCGCTCGGCAGACGAGTTTCGGAAAAAGATGGAAAAATTAATGGAGTCCAAGGTCATCACCGAAAATGATATTTCTGGCATTAAGCATGACTTTGTGTCTCTTCAGAGAGAAAACTGCCGAGCACAAGAGAACGCGAAGCTGTGGGAGACAAACATCAGAGAACTCCAGCGCCAGCTTCAGTGCTACCGGGAGAAGATGCAGCAGGGGCAGCATGTCGAAGCAAATCATTATCAGAAGTGTCGGCAACTTGAGGAGGAGCTGATAGCCCAGAGACGCGAGGTTGAAAACCTCAAGCAAAAAATGGACCAGCAGATAAAGGAGCATGAGCATCAGTTAGTTTTGCTCCAGTGTGAAATTCAAGAAAAAAACACAACCAGAGATCAGACCTCCGCATCAGGTTTCGATATGGCCGGGAGAGAGTGCCACCACCCCACAGAGACTTCCTCTGGGGACTCTGGACACCTCCGCCTAAAGTCCAAATGTCCACTGTCGAGGTGGACTCAGGAAACACAACAGGTAGAAGAAAAATGGCAGCATAGGGTCACTGATCCCGTTTCAAAGGAGGTTCAGTTTCGGCAACCAGGGCCTCTGCTGAACACGGAGAGCAGCCAACCATGCTACTCAGAGTATTTTTCTCAGACAAGCACTGAATTGCAGATAACTTTTGATGAGAAAAACCCGCTTTCAAGACTGTCTGAATTAGAGAAGATGAGAGACCAAGCCTTGCATTCTTCCAGACCACCTGTTAGGTATCAAGATGACAAACTCGAAATGGAATTGGTGAAGCTTTTAACACCCTTAGAGGTATACATTGTTCTGAGACCTTAGTAGATATATCAGGCCAGGCTTCTTCTATTTCTTTGTTCTCCGAGACTACATTTTTAACAGTTTTGAATGCTAAGCTGTATACAGTTCTGAAAATAACTCTATAGGAGTATATATTTAATGTGATTATATTTTTAAAAAAATCTAGAAAATGGCTGTGTATGCAGTTCAGTGGTAGAAGACTTCTTCCTAGCATGTGCAAGGCCCTGGGTCAGAGTCCCAGCCCCACGAGAAAGGGGAAAAGCTAGACGAACCAAATATTATTTTCAACTTCTGTGGCCAGGTTTCATTTCTGTCTTTTTCCACACACTAATGTATTTAATTGTTAAAACGTGAGTCTCTCAAAATATTTTTCTCCCCTTATCCTTGGTCTGCCATTCTTCACTTATTTATAAATCAGGGGATTGTGTTTGGGTCGAGAACATTTACTAAAGTGCCATCGTGTTCTTTAGGCAACTTTTAACTTCTTAAACGTTCCTATTGCAGATAGCTAAGAACAAACAATGTGGTATGCACACAGAAGTCACGACCTTAACACAAGAGAAGAAGCTGGGTTCCCATGCTGGTGGATGGATGCTGGAAGGGTCCAGAGCATCTGGTGGACTCAAGGGAGATTTCCTTAAGAAAAGCATGGGACCAGAGACTTCCCAGAGCTTTGACCTTAACCAAACATGTTCTGTTAGGGAGGACGAGTTCCAGTTCCAAGGGCTCAGGCACAGTGTGACTGGCAGGCAGCTAGTTGAAGCAAAACTTCTGGACCTGAAAACAGTCGAGCAGCTGCGTCTGGGCTTGAAGACGATTGAAGACGTTCAGAAAAGTCTTAGCAGGTTTCTGACCAAAGCCACCTCCATTGCAGGACTTTATTTAGAGTCTACCAAAGAAAAAATGTCATTTACATCTGCTGCCCAGAAAATCATAATAGACAAAATGATGGCTCTGGCCTTTTTGGAAGCTCAGGCTGCAACAGGTTTTATAATCGATCCCATTTCCGGTCAGACTTACTGTGTTGAAGATGCAGTTCTTCAAGGCGTTGTTGATCCTGAGTTCAGGAATAGGCTCCTGGAGGCAGAGAAGGCAGTTTTGGGATATACGCATTCTTCTAAGACACTGTCAGTGTTCCAGGCAATGGAAAATAGAATGCTTGACAGGAAGAAAGGTAAACATATCTTGGAAGCGCAGATTGCCAGTGGGGGCGTCATCGACCCCGTGAGAGGCATCCGTGTTCCTCCAGAAACCGCTGTGCAGCAGGGCTTGCTGAACAATGCCATCTTACAGTTTTTGCACGAGCCGTCCAGCAACACAAGAGTCTTTCCTAATCCCAACAACAAGCAGGCTCTGTATTATGCAGAGTTGCTGCAGATGTGTGTGTTTGATGTCGATTGCCAGTGCTTTCTCTTGCCATTTGGGGAAAGGGACATATCCAGTCTCAACGTAGAGAAAACTCATAAGATCTCCGTGGTAGATATGAAAACAGGCGCAGAACTGACGGCGTATGAGGCTTTCCAGAGAAACCTGATTGACAAAAGTGTTTATCTTGAACTTTCAGGGCAGCAGTACCAATGGAAGGAAGCCACATTTTTTGACTCCTATGGACATCCTTCTCACATGCTGACCGATATTAAAACTGGTTTGCAGTTCAATATTAGTGAGGCTGTAGAGCAGGGAAAACTAGACAAAGCCTTGGTCCAGAAGTATCAGGAAGGCCTTACCACCCTAACAGAACTGGCTGACTTTTTGCTGAGCAAGATAGTTCCTAAGAAGGATTTGCATAGTCCCATCGCAGGCTACTGGTTGACTGCTAGTGGGCAGAGGATCTCCTTACTTAAAGCCTCCCGTAGAAATTTGGTTGATAGGATTACTGCCCTCAGATGCCTCGAAGCCCAAGTCAGTACAGGGGGCATAATTGACCCTCTGACCGGCAAAAAGTACAGGGTGGCTGAGGCTTTGCATAGAGGCCTAGTTGATGAGGGCTTTGCCCAGCAGCTGCGCCAGTGTGAGCTGGTCATCACGGGCATTAGCCATCCTGTCACTAATAAAACGATGTCCGTGGTAGAAGCCGTGAACGCAAACATCATAAGTAAAGAGATGGGAATGCGATGTCTGGAATTCCAGTACCTGACAGGGGGCCTGATAGAGCCCCAGGTTCACTCGAGGCTGTCAGTAGAGGAGGCACTTCAGGTCGGTATCATCGATGTCCTCATCGCCACCCGGCTCAAAGATCAGAAGTCATACGTCAGGAATATAATATGTCCCCAGACTAAGAGAAAGTTGACTTATAAGGAAGCCTTAGAGAAAGCTGATTTTGATTTCCACACAGGACTTAAGCTGTTGGAAGTTTCTGAACCCTTGATGACAGGGATTTCCAGCCTCTACTATTCTTCCCAGTAGGGCGTTTAAGTAACCGCTGTGCAGAGGCAGTGCAGGCTGCTTCCCGCCATCTGCTCAGAGCAGATGGTGTCTGCTGGATGTGCGATCTAGGAACTGTGTCACTAGCTCGAAGCACTGATTCTTGTAGGCTAGAAATAGCTCCCTGCTCAGAAAACACGGCCATTCTTAAATTGAAAATAACAAAAAATTGGCTGCTCCTGAAATAGCATTTTTAAAAAAAACTTATCTCACTAAAATACATGGGCTTTATCTAGAAAATGGGGTCAGCATGGTGGCCATCGATACATTCCCAGACTCATTTCTTCAGTCCTTTGGGGTCCTTCCACTGGTTAGATTCAGCATGCTTCTGACGGGGTACAACATGCATGCTGAAAGAGCATCTCACAGAGCATCACGGGAGCGAAGAGAACACGCAGATGTGTCCAGATGCGTGGGGCTGGAGATTGCTCCCTGCAGGCTGCTGTGTTCTTTACATATTAAAGTGTCCGTTGTAATCTCTTATTTCAGTTGAGACATTGGAATTAAAATCTGACAAGTCCATTGTGTATTGGAGGGGAGGGATCATCTGTGTGTTTTTGTCATTCTTCTCTCCTTCTGCTTCCTGTTGTCTGAGAGCTTTCTGTCACGGCATTCGCTATTGTAATGCTAATGTAAAGGCAGCAATTCCCAGATCTCTCGGTTCATGAATAAAGTTGAGTCTGCTTGTTTGTCATACTCATGAAGCAGCTGGGTGGTCAGAGCAGTGAATAAAGACCGATTCTCAAAGCTTTCCCAGCTACCTAGACATCTGCGGTGTGACATGGTGAACATGGCTAAGTGAATGAATAAAAGATATCATAACTTGTGTGCATGATGGGAAAATACTTTTGCATTCTTATTTTTTCAGCGAGGATAGATTCGTTGACAAGCTCAGTCATCAGGCATTTACTAGAATGTATCTCTTTTTTTTTTTTTAACCACTTGTACCTGTCAGAAGTCTTTGGAAGAAGAGAAGAAACAGCATGTTGAAAAAGCTAAAGAATTGCAGAAATGGGTATCAAATATCAGCAAGACAATGAGAGAAGGGGAGAAAGCTGGGAAACCTCTCTTCTCTAAGCAACAGGTATTCACAGAGGTCCTGCTGACTGGGTAGAATTTACTTCTGCAAAGCACAACCTAGAAACCTTCACCTCAGTTTCCCTCAGGATTCCAGGCTTTTATAATAAAGATCTAAGAGGTTGGGCCATTAGGCAGTTTGCCCAAAGAGTCATAGAATGTGCTGGAAAATGGTGTCCTATTCCAAAGCCAGAACCATTGGCATTGGCTCCATTATCAGCACACCAATGAATTATAGGACCTTATCTTACATAGATCCACCCAATTGGAATGACTAGGATTATTGGCCAGTGAAGTCATCAATCCTCCACGCCACCCACATAAGAAAGACATGGAGAATACCATCTAGGACGTAAACATTGTTGAGTGTTTAATCATTCTTTCCTGGATCTTTTCTGCTTCCCAAGGAAACAGTCACTTAGTGTTAGTTGGGAGATTGCATCACGGAGGTGCTTTTGTTCCATAGTGTACCACTTGAATCACAGGGCATTGGCATTAATGTCTAAGTTCTATTAGTGCTGTTATTGGTGGTGGGAATTCCCTCTAGCTTGTATTTTGCTGTTGTGTTGGTCTTGTTTTAGAGAGACAAGGTTGAGGCTATTTTCATCCTTACTGTACAACAGAGGCTGACATTGAACTCCTGATCTTTGGCCTCAGTTTCTCCAATGCTAGGATTTCAGACATGTGTCATCATGCCTAGACATGGACACCAAGACAAACTTTTGTGAAAGTAATAGTTTTCCTGCGGGAGGCTAGCTTCCACCCTTGCCTGACATGGGTAGTTTCTAGAACTGTCACTCAGTCTCTGTGTTTATGTGTCTTCTAGCTCTGCCTCAGTACTTGTACTTAGTTGACATTGACACGGGGGTGGTCAGGAACGGTATCAACTCTTGTTTTTTCCTGATTTTGATATAAGGCCAAAGAGATCTGATGTGGGGTTTCTCTTGAAAAGGTTTATACTGAGTATATACTTAAAATATTCTTTGAAAAGGGAGCCATTTAGCTCATAGTCTTTCATGGTGTGTATCAGTCAAATGGAAGAATTGAGAATTCAAAAAGCACTTACGTTTGATATGTCTTAAACCAAAACCCTTCAAGGTAATTTGCCTCAAATGTTTGATTTACAGCACCTTATCCCCAAGTTTTTCCTATCATATAGGAACGCATTCAGATAGGCACATAAGCCATAGCAAAGATGTCTTCATGTTTCTTTAGAAGCATGAATTATACAAACACCCAGTGTCTTCACATTATAGTCACAAATTCTCTGAAACACGAGTAAGATTTATATGTAGTATACACAAACATGTTTAAGTAAGATTATGGCCTTAACTGGAATTCTACCAGAACACTTGCTTTTTCTCTTTTAAAGGAAAAAGTAGTTTGATATACATAATGAGTGAGTCCTTGAAGATTCTGTTTGCTTTCCTGATTACCTATAGCCATACAGAGTAGATAGAAATTGACTAAGGTAGTATACCTGGCATCTTTTAGTTGGCCCAGTATTCCCTCTCATTCCTGATCATTTACAAAAATGGATGCTTTGATCAGATGAAAAGGGGTTAAGGAAGTCTTGGGAAAACTACTTTTCCCTCAACCAAAGGGTTTTCCTTCTCCGATTGCCACAGATGACTTGGGATAGAGGCTGCTAGCCTGAGCAGTTATCTCTTGATCTAGAGGCCTACTGAATACTGCTTTCCCATAATGAAAGGAGCCTCTGGAAGGAAGATCCTTGTCCCATGGTGTCCTTTTGAGAATGATGTTAGTGAGCAAGCACTGGGTTTCTGGCTTTTGGTACAGTCATGGTTGAGCCAGGGCAGATGCAGGAACGTGTGGTGTTGCATTGATGTGTCAGCACTGATTGGAGGGCTCTGCACTGTCTCTTGTGTCTGCTGCAGAGAGCTGACCTCTTAGGCAGGCCTTACACTGCTCACAGCCAATAGGCTGTGTGTGTCACCCAGAAAATACAGCTGTCACTTTTTGTCTTGATGAAAATGGTGTATTTTAAAATTATTATTTAATACTCATTTTGTGGGGGAGTATTTGAATGTGCCTTCTTTACTTTACAGATTTCCAGTAAAGAAATAGCAACCAAAAAAGAGCAAATCTCTGAAGCTCTTCAAGCCACCCAGCTTTTTTTGGCTAAACATGGAGACAAGTATGTTGGATTTCATTGTCCCTTTCATTCAGTGGAGGGTCACCTTCTAAAAACCATCAGCAGACAAAAGGCATCTTAACCAACATCTCAGCAGTGGACACAAACCAACCAGACTTTACTTAATACAACATGAGCTTAGCAATCTGTCACTGCTACTCTTCACTGCTCTGTGGTGTGCCAGTCCTCATCTATTACTAACCAGTAAACTGTCTCAGGTTGAAGATGAGTAGCCATTGTGTGGCAGTTCAGGCTCTAAGTCAGGTTCTATATGGTGCCCTGAAACTTCATACATGTGTGTGCGTGCCTGTGTGTGCGTGCATGCATGCGAGCATGGGTGTGTGTTTCTGTGTTTTCTAGTCCTATTTTTCACAAGTTATATCATACTTCAACCAGTAATTGAAACAGAGAGAAGGCAATTTTTCCTTGTTTTGAATCCTCTTGGAATGTTCTCTTCATGATTACTCTGAAATGATTTTATGTTATTTCTTGAAGAATCTTCCTCTGATTATCTTGCAGTAGTTATTCTGGTTTTGTTTGTTTGTTTTGTTTTTATCCTGGAGTGTAACTAACCTATTAGTTTAACTCTTTAGTCTCTTTCTTAAACAGAGGAACTAATCTTATATAGGCTCCTTACTTTAATACATCGTCATTTCAAAGCCTGTGGAATACTCAGGCTCTATTTTAGATTAAGTAGCAGAGATATTTGAGACAAGTTACATACTTGCACCCTTGAAGGCTGACATTACCTCTTGACACTTTTTGCCTACTGTAGACTGACAGATGAAGAAAAAAATGAATTGGAGAAACAAGTGAAAACTCTTCAAGAAGGATATAATTTATTATTCAGCGAATCTCTGAAACAACAAGAATCACAGCCGTCTGGAGATAGGAAGGTAGAGGAGAAGGTAATGATACTCACAAATGTGAAGTCCGTTTGAGAATCTGGTCTGTGCATGACTGAAAATATATGGCAATGTACCTCGAGGTTTATACGTGGAAAATACGTGGAGAGAATTTATTTGAGTGTTTGGAGACTTTTGTGTTTACAAAGTTCAACCTTACATGTGCTGATCATCATTCATTCTGTGCCTTCCTAATCTCTGCCTTGCATGGTGAAGGAGAACGCACTCATTCCCTAACTCTTCTTTTTCAAAACCATTCTTTACTGTTAGGTACTTTATTATAAAATATGGTTAGGAAAGAGCCTACGGTTGATATGCTGTGGAGCTTTTTGGTTGTCTGAGGTACCCACGAGAATTATTTGAGTGATGGGGAGCTACATCTTAAAGTGAGAATACTCTCATATCTTAAGCAAAAGAAATAGCAGAAATCGCTTAAAAATTGTCCGGCTCATAGTCACGTGCCAGACACAATGTCCAATATTTAAAAGGTGTGTGTTATTTTTAACTCCATGACTT
Organism: Dicrostonyx torquatus; assembly: GCA_028555095.1. Taxonomy (NCBI): domain Eukaryota; kingdom Metazoa; phylum Chordata; class Mammalia; order Rodentia; family Cricetidae; genus Dicrostonyx; species Dicrostonyx torquatus. The sequence continues at coordinate 983,164 of JAQHUG010000139.1, read as the reverse complement.
CTAGGAATACTTTCACATAATTTGTCATGTTTGGGGGTATGTAATAAATGTCCTGGCTCCTTAGGGGTTTTTTTGTGTTTTTTTTTTTTTTAACTATCCTTGGAAAGGTTTGTGTGCTGTAAACATCAATAGCATGGAGTTTGATGCTCTTTCATGCCACTAGACTCTAATCTCACCCAGATGTAGAAAGCATGATTTGCCTTCTAGATGTGTGTTCTATTTTCTTACTGTCCACACCTACTCCTGTGTCCTCACTAACCTTGTTAGTGTGCCCGGATATTAAGTTTTCAATTCACAGATGCATGTTGTTTTCAAAGCTTTGTCACATCCTGTGCTGATGAATAGATCACTGACATAGATCACTTGTGCATTTGAGCTGCCTAACATTCACAAGCTACCTTGGTAAGTAGAGGATTTTTTTTTTTTTATGATTAAGTATACTATTATAAAACAAAACCACCAATGTTATAACTGCCTTGGGTACCAGACTGACCCAATCTCTCTGCCTTTCCCTTTCAGCAGGATAAAGTGATTGCAGGCACCATGAACCAGGCAACTGGAGAGGTCCTTTCCGTCTTCCAGGCGGTTTTAAGAGGCCTGATTGACTACGAGACAGGAGTCAGGTTGCTTGAGGCACAGCTAGTGATTTCTGGTTTAATGTCACCAGAATTAAGAAAGTGTTTTGACCTCAAAGACGCTAAAAGCCATGGCCTCATTGATGAACAAATTCTGTGCCAACTGAAAGAACTAAATGAAGTAAAGCAGATTATCTCTACTGCATCACCTACCACGATTCCTGTGCTGCATTGTCTGGCTCAAGGCGTGATATCAGAATCCATGGCCATCCGAGTTCTTGAGATACTGCTTTCGGCAGACTCTCTGGTGGTTCCAGCCACAGGCGAGCACCTTACCTTGCAAAAGGCTTTCCAACAGAATTTGATTTCCTCAGCATTGTTTTCTAAAGTCCTAGAAAGGCAAAATACTTGCAAAGATCTTATTGACCCATGCACTTATGAAAAGGTATCTTTAACGGACATGGTACAGAGAAGTATTCTGCAGGCAAATACTGGGATTTGGCTTTTACCCGTGAGACCACAGGAGGCGGGCAGAATAACACTGAAATGTGGAAGAAGCATCAGTGTCCTAAGAGCAGCTCACGAAGGGCTCATAGACCGTGAAACCATGTTTAGGCTGCTAGGTGCACAGATTCTGTCTGGTGGTCTGATCAATTGCAACTCTGGTCAGAAAATGACTGTGGAAGAAGCCATGGCAGAGGGAATGATAGACAGAGACACTGCAAGTAGCATCCTCACCTATCAGCTTCAGACAGGAGGAATCATGCACTCAAACCCTGCCAAGCGCTTGACAGTAGATGAAGCAGTACAGTGTGACTTGATAACTTCCAGCAGTGCGCTTCTGGTTCTAGAGGCCCAGCGGGGCTATGTTGGACTCATTTGGCCTCACTCTGGTGAAATATTTCCCACATCTTCTTCCTTAGAGCAGGAGTTGATTACAAATGAATTAGCCTACAAAATTCTGAATGGGAGACAGAAAATTGCTGCTCTCTACATCCCAGAAAGTTCTCAGGTCATTGATTTGGATGTTGCTAAGCAGCTGGGAATTATAGATAATAATACAGCATCAATTTTAAAAAATATAACACTGCCAGACAAAATGCCAGATTTGGGAGATTTAGAAGCTTGTAAAAATGCCAAAAGATGGCTCTCCTTTTGTAAATTCCAGCCATCTACATTTCATGACTACAGGCAAGAAGAGGATGGTTCTGATGGTGAAGAGTCAGTCACAATCCAGAGCTCAGAACTAACTAAAAAGTTATTCCTATCTTATTTAATGGTAAACAGCTATATGGATGCTAACACGGGACAGAGGCTTTTGCTCTATGATGGAGACTTGGACGAGGCTGTGGGCATGCTGCTGGAAAGCTGCAGTGCAGAACTCAGAGCCGACACATCCATAGAAGAAAGTCTCTCTGTCTTAAGCATCCCTGATGCCTGTCCTAATTATGCTTCATTTAAAGAAAAGGATAAATGTTCCACACCAGCAGCTGGCTCTGATAAATGTCCTTACAGAAAACCTGACCATAAAGAGGCTCTTGACAACAGAGAGTGTGCCATAAATGAAGAGTTTTGTAAAACAGAAAACAATGACAACAGTAGCGAATTGTATTGGCCAGAAAACCTAATGAATACAACAGCAATTGTTCATAAAGGCAATAGTCCATCTAGTGTGTGTGTCCCCAAACCTACATCATATTCAACACAGCCTGAATCTGCAGAAGGGAGCATGCTCAGACATGATTCTGATGACGTACTTCAAGACTATAAAAATCAAAGTGAGCTTGAAACAGAGGCACATCTGGATAAACGTAGTCATTCTAAAATCACTCAAGATTTTGCAGGTAATTTTTTGACTTCAAAAACTGGTGGATTTTGTAACTGGAATGAAAGAGAGAATGAAGATAATATGCAGAATGACCCATCTGTCTTTGACTATTCCCCCCGACTGAGTGCCCTGCTAAGTCATGATGAGTTGAGGCACAGAGAGGGAAGTTTCAATGATCCACAAACCCCACAGAACATGGGCTATATAGGTGAAGCTTCCCCGTTATCATTCAATGACCAAAAGTTGTCATCTGCTACAAGTACAGGAGAAAAATTCCAGGACCAGTTTCTGGGAATCGCAGCTATTAACATCAGCTTCCAGGGGCAGCACGGTGGCCAGAGATCTTTAGAGGCTGGGTGTAGCAATCCTCAAGAGCAATATCACAGTGATGAGTACATGTCAGATGCTTCAGGTGAGAGTGGAGATGCTCAGCCAACAGATGAAAACGAGAAAAGTGCATCTGCGATGGGAGAACGCTCCTGTACCACAGTCCCTGGGGATGGGTCATGGAATAGCAACACACTGTCTCCTGAAGGAGCCATCGATGCCGATGACTATGAAACGTCGCTGCTGGCGGATCAGCAGAGTGACACAGGGACAGACACTGAGAGTGATGATTATTTTTATGATACCCCCTTGTTTGAAGATGACGACCATGATTCTCTAGTTCTTCAAGCTGATGACCATGATTGTTTGCACCCTGAGGACTATGACATGATGCAGGAGGAAAATGATGGGACCCCTCCTCCTGCTGATGTTTCTTATGTCGTTTCAAAAGAGAAGGAAAATCCTTTGTTTCCCCAGGGAGGTATAGTTGATAGCTTAAATGTGTCGAGCAAAGTGCACTGTCCTCAGGAACATCTTGTAGGTATGGAGAAACCTGAATTACATTTAGTTGACCAGAAACGGTTCAATTCAGTTGGCTCAGACAAAGTGAATGAACAGTTAATGGAATCTATATCTAAAAGGGAAAACCTGTGTGACCTTGATGATGATGGTTCCGACTCATTGACTGATGGTGAAATTATAGGAAGGAAAGAGGGCTCCGGGGCTTCATTAACACCTGATGGTAGCCGGAGAGGGAGAAGAGAAGAGTTTGACACTAGCCAAGAAAGTCAATCTGATACTGATCATGGAGGTTCTGAAGAGAGTAGAGAAAGTTACGGGCATTATATATATGACGGTAGTGATACAGATGATGATGACGGTGATACTCATAGTGGGGACTACAGCAATGAAGATGGCAGTGACGGAGGAGGAGGACAAGGAGTAGAAGATAACAATGGAAAGCCCATGCGCCAAGTTGAAGATACCCAGCTGTATGCCACTGCTGTAAGGGAACACGGGGATGGAAACCAAAGTCTCGGTCACACAATCCTCCTAGATGAAATGCACCATGCAAGTGTTTTGCAGCCAGAATCAACTGGCGAGAGAAGTCAAGGCACTGAGAGAAGCAACCATGCAGAAATTAAGACCGGAACTGACGAGGAAAACAAAACAAGTCTGTCCAATCACATGGCTGCTGAAGACGTGTCCCTGCCTGGTGCTAAAGACAACACCTTGGAAAAAATCTTTGAAAGTGTTTTATCTAACAATACTGGCTTGGTTTCTGGGTTAGAAAGTGATATAATGAACGCAAAAGTCAAGTTGGCTCAAGGGCCAGAATCTAAAAACATTCTAAAAGCTGAAGACAGGCATCTTGAGAATGTATCACCCCAAATCAGTCCATCTTCGGATAAAGTCATTTGTCCTGGAACTGAGTTAATAGGGGGACCTTCTGAGGAAAGCCAGTTGTCATCCACAGTAAATGACAAGGGTCAGCAAGGAAGTGGAAGAGGTCTGGTTAAAGGCAGAGACAGCAAAAACGATCCACTGGTAGATGAAACATCTATTCAGGAAGTGGGCTTGGGTAAAGAAGGGTTGGTCGAAGGCCCGGGAGAAGAGGAAAGGTATCTCAATCCCTTTCCAAATACAAGGGCAGCAGAGAGCCGCAACATGGCTGACAGGCAGTTTCTCCACCTAATGACGAACACCGAGGAACTTAGTCACGGAGGGGACCTGAAAGCAGCAACTGTGATTCTTGGAGATGAATCCAAGAGTGTGCCAAGGAGGATTAGTGTGAGTCCTGTTCTGTCTGAGACTCTTGAAGAAATATTTGACACCTCTCCTTCTAAGGTGACTCCTGCTTACTTGACTTCTGATGCTGCACCCTCCGAGGTAAAGAGTCACGTGGGAGATGATGCCTTTACAGAAGGTCTGGAGACAGAGAGTGGTCTGCTTACCTCTTTAGAACATGCTGACAAACGTACAAAAGTGGGTGTAATAGAACCAAACAAAAGTATCCCAAGCTGTGTCTCAGTGGTTTCTCCTCCCAAGGAAGATGATTTACAGACAGTCAATAATGCAGAAGAAAAGTCTGCCATTCCCCAAGAAGACTGGCCTCCAGGTGCCGAAATCCAGCAAAGTGATCCTTGTAGCAAAGAAAGTGTCTCAGAGGGAAAAGCAGGAACTGAAGAGTTCACTACAGAAAATAGTGACACCACACTGTCACCCTTGCCTCTTAAAAGTGTGGAGGACTATGGAGAAAACACCAGTTTTGTGCAGTCTGAGCTGCGTCTGAATGGGGTGGAAAACAGCACGTTAGGTGTGGACTGTTCACTGTTAGAAAGCAGCAGGGAGAAAGAAAACACTGAGAGATGGCCGCACGGAGAACCAGCCTTCTCTCCAATACGCCACGAGAGAGAGGCCCGTGCTCCTGAGTGCTCTCTGGCGTATGTACATGATGGAAAGAGTATCTTGCAAAGTGTATTAGAAGAAGGTCACGTGAATCTCCAAGAAGTGAGAGACCCTTCAGCTTGCACAGACACCAAAATTTCAATTCAGAACTTAATTAAAAGAGTTATCTTGTCTCAGTTGCCGGATGAAGTATCTAGTGTGTCTGGTCCTGGCATTTCCCCCATGAATAACTCATCAGAACTGAAGGCAGAGAGTGGAGGTGATCCACTCCGTATTGAGAGTCTTCAGTTGGACCTTCTTGATATACTGAAGCAAAAACAGCAGATCCAAGAGACCCCAGGCATGTCTGAGTTGATAAAAGTGTTAACTCAAATGGAATGTGATCCAAAGAAAAGAGGCATTGCATCTGAATTATTTCCACCACAACTTAAAAATGCCTTTTATAAGCTGCTTATGGATGGGAATGCGACTGAAAGAGAACAGGCTGAAGCCTCAAATCAGAACCCAGGTGCTGCTTCTGAGCTGGTGGAAGAAAAGCCGTACATCTGCAGTGGTCTTAAAAGCAAAGAAGGAAGTTGCTGTTCCCTGAGTCCACAGACTGTAAGAGACTCAGGAACAGAACATTCTGCTGTGCACACAGCAGCATTGCCAGGAGATGAGAAGCTTGAAGAGCTATGCCGTGAGCCGCCAGGTCACTCAGAATATATTTCTGTATCAAAAGAAATGGCCTCTGATGACAGCTCAGTGGAAAAAGTGAGTTGATGTATGCATTTTTTTCCCATGACAGTTCCTGCAATAAACATGTGGGGTTATCCCAAACATTTTGTTTTCTTTAATTTTTTTTCATAAGGGCTATTAATTACTGCATCTAAATTTGTTTTTAGTGTTCCAATGAGTTGCAGCAGTGTTTACAACATACTGAGAAAATGCATGAATATTTGGCTTTGCTTCGAGATATGAAACCCCCCTTAGACAGTCAGCCATCTGCGGATAGCAGTCTAGAAGCCTTGAAGAATCAGCTCATGCAGTTAGAGGTAAGAGTTACCTACTAACATGCCTGTCAGCTTTCCATCAGTAATGGAGTTAAGGAGGAGATTTATTTGGGTTCTTGACTTTAGAGCCTCTAACCTATGATCTCTTGGTCCTGTTGCTTTTAGTTTTGTTGCAAGGCAGTTCAACACCTCAAACTGAAAGGCAGAAGAAAGAGTCCATAGTGCTCCTGTCCCCTTTGAGAGTACCCCAGCGCTGGGATCTGAAGTCCTCTTCCTAAGTCCAGTTCTTAAAGTTTCTAATCCTCCCCTGTAGCACCAAGCTAAGGACCAAAGCACCAGCTGTGGGAAGCATCCAGCTCCCAACTGCAGTGGCTGGTGGTTCATGGATGACACCATTTCGCGCACAGTTGGAATGCTTCGCTCTTGTGTTTCATGTCTGGGTTCGTGCTTTCTGCTGTTAGTGAATAGGTGTGGGCTGTATTTCTCTGCAGACATTTGAGCTGGGATTTGCTCCAGTTGCTGTCTTCTTAAGAAAAGATCTGAAGTTGGCAGAAGAGTTCTTGAAGTCTTTTCCTAGTGACCTGCCCAGAAGACATCGAGAGGCACTGAGCAAAAGCCACGAAGGTTTGCAGAACGCCTTCTTGTCCCTCAGCAGTGACTCCTCAGAGAGGAAGAAGCTGATCGTGCTCGCAATCGACGCTGAAATGGTAAGCATAAAACGGTGAATTTTGAATAAAATGTGATAGGAAATTTAAACCGTACTTTGAGTTTTTGTTGTTGTATTTTAACAGTTCTCAACTCTTCACACAGGATCACTGTAGGACTTTGAAATTTGGGGGATAAACAGAAATGAACATATCATTTTGTTTTCTAGTCTAAACTCGAAGTTTGTCATAAGGACTTCCTACATAAACTCGCATCATATTCAGATTGGGTATCAGAGAAAAGCAAATCTGTGGAGGATATTCAAACTGTGAACGTCCAAGATACTGAACTTGTGAAGAAAAATGTGAAGTTTCTTAAGGCAAGTATTGAAGTACACACGACAAAGTACAAGACATATAGACTTACTGTCAAAAGTGTTCAGGACAAAGACAGCCTTCCCAGGACTATAAGGGATTATTTCCTGTCTTTGGCTTGAGGAGATGTCTTTTCATAGTTGCTCTAGCTCTGGAAGCTATCCAATACCCTGTACCAAGTTCTCATTACCCCTGACAAACTGAAGTTTGTGTTTATAAATGAATTATATATGTGCAAGATAGTAAAAAGATATGTAAAAGGTTGTACAAAGCTAGTCAAATTATAGGAATCATATTTATATGGTAATTAATTTTGGTCTGAATTCTTTTTTTACAGGCTCTTAGTTTCAGCAACATTCCCATTAACACAGTTGGGCTCCTTACCTCAGAATCAGAAAACTAAAATTCATATTTTATGTTCTTCGTTATCATGCTATGTGTTTTCACAATTGAAAGGCTAATGGAAGTATTAGCAGCTACTTTGTGAGGTTAATGTGCCTTTCATGACCATGGATGAACCTGATAGGAGTCTTTTGGGTTTTTTTGTTTTATTTTGTTTTCGTTGGTTATGTTTTAAGTGTGATCTACCAGACAAAAACCAAATTGTCTTGGTTCCTTTTTCTTTCTATGTTAACTATGTCATATTTAAGCACTTTATCATTGGGGTGGAGAAGTAGCTTAGTGTAGAAAGTGCTTGCCACACTTCTGTGCACGTATGAGGATCTGAGTTTAAATCCTAGATTGCGTGTTAAGTCAGGTAGGGTAACACACATCTCTAACACTAGTGCTTCTGTGGGAAATGGGAGGCGGAGACAGGAGAATCCCTGGTCACTTGTGGACCAGCTGGCTCGGAGGAACTAGTGAACAACGCATCAAAGGCCCAGTCTTGAACAAGGCGGAAGGCAAGAACCAACACCTGAGGTTGACCTCTGACCTCTGACATTCACATACCCATACTCACACGCATACAAGCACACACACGCGTGCACACAATCACATAGATACATTACCAGGTGATGGATGAGTAGGTTTGTTGATGACCACTGAGAAAGGATCATTAACCCTTAGAGTGCTGATAGAAGGTGGTATTTAAGCAATAGTATCCCTTCGGTGTAGCTAATGCTATAGAGCTTCCTCACTGCCACCTAACTTCCTGGCAACTTGTACTGCTTTTCCCCCAGGATGTGCTAAGAGACCTCACACATACCAAAGTACAGCTTGAAACGACGGCCTTTGACATACAGTCCTTCATCTCTGACTATGCGCAAGATCTGTCTCCCAGCCAAAGCAGACAACTGCTGAGACTCCTGAACACAACCCAGAAGGGGTTTCTTGACATGCAGGAGCTGGTAACCACCGAGGCGGGCCGGTTAGAGACTCGCTTACACCGAGAGCAGGAACTCGGTCATCAGAAGGTCTGCCTTTCTTGTGCAGTTGTGAGGTGCTCTGTGTGGGCCTGCAGTGGGTATAGGGGGTGCCCCGGGTGGGCTCAGATCACAGCATCATTTCCCATGTTGATGATGTCATGCCGTTGATCTGTTTCATTGCTTTCTAACAGTGTTTTGTCAGGTGAGAGCCTTAATTTTCTCCCTGGAAATGGGAACTGAAAGCAATCAGAAGTGTCCAGGAGTAACTGATGAAGGTTTAACTCTAGAAGTTCAGAGTACCATTTCCCCTAGAAGGAGGAGGGGTGAACAGAGTCAGGGCTTGTGCTTCAGAGTACTCGCCAAAAGCAGAATTGCCTGAATTTGTGTCCTAAATGCTCTACTTTGTGTGACGTAGGAAAGTCACTGGCCCTCACTCTGCTCCTTGGTCAGTTAGAAATCATAGTGTTTATCTGGTGATCCTGTGAGCCCTGATAGAGTGATTCCCATGAAATAGCCGTGTACCTGACCCATGCTGGGCTCTTAGAGTGATTCCCATGAAATAGCCGTGTACCTGACCCATGCTGGGC
>JAQHUG010000139.1:948723-961833 GCA_028555095.1 Dicrostonyx torquatus | reverse complement strand
CTACAGAATGTAGCAAAGCTTTTTGAATTTTGAGATGCTCAGTAACCTACTGAATTAAATAAATACAATGACACATATGAAGTCAAGGACCTAGAGTCAGACATAGTTCTGTTCTGGGGATTCTTTGGTTTTTGGTTTTGTTGCTGGTGTTGGTTCAGGATTTGGAGGTAGGAGTGTTATACAAAACATCAAAGTGGAAATTGTAGGAAAACAGTAATGGAATTACAAGTCACAAGTAGAGAGACTGTTAAGAGCCCTTACTCGTGTGTCAGCACTTGTCGTCTGGATTGGTTGGTTGCTTCTCTCTAATCGCTTTGTTATCAAGTCCAGAGTAAGTTTAATGATGCAAGTTGTATGTTATACAGTTTATTCTATCCAACTTAATTAATTTATCTTTTTTCCTTATTGGGAATCTATAGTCCTTCTGAATATAATTGAAAACCACTTAATCCCACAGGCTTTGCAAGGACAGATATCAAGTCAGCAGGTTGCTGTAGAGAAGCTGAAAAAGACAGCAGAAGTGCTCTTGGATGCCAAGGGCTCCTTGCTTCCTGCCAAGAATGACATCCAGAAGACCCTGGGTAAGGTCTTCGCCTGTTTCTTTCAGATGGGTGCATTCGAAATGGAGGTGTTTTATAGAGAAGGAGAAAGTATCACAGATGTATGTTGTATGACTTGTGGTCTCTGCATGTGCGTATGAAATAAAAATATCTTCCAGATGACTCTTCATGTTTCCCCCAAATAGAGCTGAGTTAAAATCTGAGTAGGAATTTTCAGTGAGGAGAAAGCCAGTCTATCCGAGATGAGCGCTTCTCTGTCCTTAAAGACGCAAACATTCTGATTATGTACCTTGATCAGCAAGTAATTACAAGGCACATGTATTTATAAATTCATGTGTGTTTTATTGTCATATCTAATTGTAAAACACAAAACGACAACATTTTAAGGTATATGAAGAAAGTAGGTTCTAAGGCAGAGGTTCCACCCTTCCTGAGGCTGCACCCCTTAAACACAGTCTCTCATGTGATGTGACCCCAGCCATAAAATTGCTTTCATTGCTACTTCACAACTGCAAATTCACTGCTGTTATGAATAGTAATGCAAACATCTGTGTTTTCCAATGGTCTTAGGTGACCCCTGTGAAAGTGTCGTTGGACCCCCCCAAGGGGTCGTGATTCCTCAGGCTGAGAACCGCTGTTCTAAAGTTTTGTTCTTCTGTTCTGATAAGTAAAGTTTATATCATGAGAGATAAGCTGTTCTGTTAAACTCATTTTGCCTTTTGTCTGCTATTAAACTTGTAGGTGAATTCTGTGGTTTATGTTTTAGAAACACAATCATAGCTTTCAGTGGATTTAATTGTTAGCCTTTTTCTCAATGCATTTGCATCTTCTGTGAATTTGAAACATCTCTGAACGTGTACTCAGTTATATGACATAATATTGTCCTGGAGAGTAGTTATCTGGGACTGTCACTCACCACCCCCAAATAATAAGTCTTGACATACCAGTCGGAAGCAAGAGTGATTGTGTCCCACGGTCTAGATCATGCTTTCCTCTCTCTGAGACATTTCATATGTTTACGCCTCTAAAACCTTTCCAGATGTAAGTTGTAGACGTGTGAAATCACTCTTTTTAATATTTAATTTTCCACTCTATTTGTATCTTTTTAAAAAGTTATATATGATCTGATTATTCATTGGAAATGTATCATTTAAACTTTTTTGTATGAAAACCTAATTGTTAACCTCAGAGTGCATTAGGAAAGGAATAAGTTCGGCAGAGCTTGGTGCTTACTAGTCCCCTCTCTGTGTGGCGCAGATGACATTGTTGGGAGATATGATGATCTGTCCAAGTCTGTGAATGAACGGAATGAAAAGCTTCAGATAACACTGACCCGCTCACTGAGTGTGCAGGACGGCTTGGATGAGATGCTGGACTGGATGGGAAGTGTGGAGAGCTCACTGGTCAAGCAAGGTCAAGTGCCTTTAAACTCTGCAGCTCTTCAGGACCTCATCAGTAAAAACATTGTGAGTGACCTTTGCTAGGGGGAGGACTTCTACTTGCAGTTAAAAACAAATGATTTGTCTCCAGGAATAGATAGGCTTAAAGACAGAGATAAGAGCGGCCTCTGAATACAACCAAGTAGCAAGCAGTGCTTGTTCAAATGAGTGTGTAAATGATTTTTTTGATGTCACTTAGGAAGGGATTTCTGTACTTTTCATTATTCATTAAGGAGGGTCTAAACCTAAACTGTCTTATCTCATTTATCATTACTTCAGACAGCTGCTCATGGGGTTCATCAGATCAATCTTGCCGTTGCTAAGCCTTTTAAAGATTAAGAGCATGGCTAATCCCCAGACTGCATTCGATCTCAGGGTTTCTGGGTAGCAGCAGCCCCCTGCGTTCTTCAAACAGCCAGCCAGCTGTTCCCCGCACTCCCTTAAAGAGCTTTGGGATTGGCTTCCTCAAGGGGAAAATCAAACGTGTCACTCATTCCCTACTGTTAGCCTTTTCAGTCACAGGTTGTTCGAGCTTCTGGTGCTGTGGAGAATCACGTTCAGAGCTCAGCGGCCTTATTTGTGGACATCACTGGAAAATGCATACAATAATTGCTGTGTTTCAGATGTTGGAGCAGGACATTGCAGGCCGTCAGAGCAGCGTCAATGCCATGAATGAGAAAGTGAAGACCTTTATGGAGACCACAGACCCGTCCACTGCATCCTCGCTGCAGGCGAAAATGAAGGACCTGTCTACGCGGTTCTCCGCAGCCAGTCAGAAACATAAAGAAAAGCTTGCCAGGATGGTGGAACTAAAGGCCAAAATAGAGCAGTTTGAAAAGCTCTCAGAAAAGCTCCAGGAGTTTCTAGAGACACAGAGCCAGGCACTCACTGAGGTGGACATGCCAGGAAAAGATGTTCCGGAGCTGTCTCAGTACATGCAGGTGTGTAGTCCATGGTAGCCACAATGCCAGGCGTGTGGACTGGTTAATTCAAGCTCACGCGTTGTTGACAGTCTGCCTACCAGTTGTCATTCTAGCTGCTTCATGCTTGCTTCTCCTCGAATTAACCATTTACCACACGTGCCCTAGCTGTTACAAATATCACTGTGCATGCCAAAATCACAGAGAAACAAAACAGCAGTGCGTGTTCAAGTGCCCCCTGCATCCTAGCTGCACATCACAGTCTGTGGAGTACTGAGCACTAGGTGTGCTCCATGAAACCCAGCCAGAGGTATTCTGCTCCTCTACACACCTCGGGACAAATGCGATTCTAAGGTCCAGCAGCATTTATACTGACGGATGTCAATACTTTGCAGGAATCCACTATGAAATTCTTAGAACACAAGAAAGATCTCGAAGCTTTGCACAGCCTCCTGAAAGAGATATCCAGCCATGGCTTGCCAGGGGACAAAGCTCTGGTGTTTGAAAAAACAAATAATTTGTCAAAGAAATTCAAAGAACTGGAGGATACCATCCAAGAAAAGTAAGCACCTCATTCAAAATATATTTTATTCCATCTGGTGGTGCTCAGTAGCTACGTTGCTTTTATTTATGTGAGTATGACTGAGGTGATTTCCAAAATGTGGGGCCTGGACTCTTGCTGTATTCATGCATCAAATATCCTCAGGAGGCCGGAGTAGGATTAGAGAGTTTGAAGCCCTAATGTGGATTGTAGAGAGACCCTGTCTTAAGAAGCAAAACACAACAACAAAAACATCAAGTTACTATTCACTAAAATATTGAGGTGGGAAACTAAACATGGCTTGTGTACAAGTGGGGGGCACTGCATAAGCATGACGGTGCTGGTGGGGTGTTGCTGGAATGATCCGGCTCACGGGGGTCTATGGTTTCTTTGGCAAGTATTGCCTTTCTGTTTGCAGAGACAGAAATAACCTTGAAAAGCAGTAGTTCTTACTTTGGGGACTCAGTTCAGAAGCTACACATAATTTCAGTGTGTTCTTAATAGCCCTTTTAATATAACAGCTTACTTTCTTAATGAGTGCTGGGTTAAGTCATCCACTAACTAATGTGACCTGTGTTCTCCTCAGGTCAGCAGTATATGCATGTTTTGTTTTGTTTTTTTTCCTGGATCTTTGCTGGCTGGCATTAAGCATTATATAAAATGGATCCATCAAAGCGGCTAGAGTGTACGTAACATTATAGAGTATTGTTTCAGATGGGTTACAGATTCTTTGGCTGTTTCCTTTCTGTCTGTAGCTTTGCTTAAGGAATCACAAGAAGTTACTCAGCTGATGTCATTGGCCGCATAAGCAAACGTCAGCCTGAGTTGTTCTGTGCACTTCAAAGTTAAAGTTGAGCCCGATTTAGGGCTATGACCATTGGAGCATCTGGCTCTGCAGCCTAACTTCTGGTTTGCCTTTGTTCATTAGAAAAGACGCTATCGGTTCTTGCCAGGAGCAGCTGAGTGCTTTCCGAGTCCTTGCTCAGTCACTGAAGTCCTGGATAAAAGAAACAGCAAAGCAGGTTCCCGTCGTGAAGCCTTCTTTGGGTGCAGAGGACTTAAGAAAATCTCTGGAAGAAACTAAGGTGGCTCATTGGACGTGATACTAATTTCTGCTTGCCTGTGTTAGCAGTGAAGCGTAGGGTCCTTCAGTCTAAAGTCGTGCAAGCTGGTCTCATAAAATGCCCTATAGGATCTGTGGGAGTAGTAATGGGATCAGCTGAACTTTTCTAGGAAGGACATAATCTCTTTGTTAATTTGATTTATGAAGAAGATGTGTCCGTGAGTCAGTAGCCTCCCTAATATTGAAGTTTCCTTCCTCATCAAATTTCAGCTTAGTTTCCATTCTTTTATTATGCCTTCCCTCCACATAGTAAGAGAGAGATTCTGTCTGCATGTGCTTGGTAACCAGTGGTGGAAGACAAGTTAGTTATTTGATTGAAATCCTTGCATAAATAGTATATACGTACTTTGTTGTCTGACTCAAGTCATGAAAGTTATGAATGATTGTGTCAGGTTTTCTTGGAGTGAAGTCATGTATCTTTACAACATCACTGAAACTATGGTAGTTAAATGCAGCGTGAGTTGGAATTCTGTATGCCCCTGTTTATTTTTATTGTCCTGTTACATACCTAATGATGGGGCTGCACCTGGTATAGCCCTGCAGACTTACAGTTGACAGTTACTCTGGAACATTCCCATAGCACCCGGGCACAGCCTGGCTTCCACTGTGCCTGGGGGCAGAACACAGAATGGGCCTTGCCCCGTTCCCCTCTGCCAACAGCGTCAACAGTCACCCAGGCCCACAGTCATTGTTGCTTTGAAATCTGCCCGAGAAGTGCAGTGACAATGTACAGCTCTGAAGATACGCGCAAGACTGAAAGATAATGTGTTTTTGTGTTTAAAGAAATTACAAGAAAGGTGGCGTTTGAAAGCCCCAGAAATTCATACAGCAAACAACAGTGGGGTCTCACTATGTAACCTGATAAGTGCGTTGACCACCCCTGCCAAGGCCATAGCAGCAGTCAAATCAGGTATGTGCTTTGTTTCCGTGACCAGTCTGTGAGAATTAGAGCTCTCATGTTAATTTTGTATATTTTTAATTAATTAAATAAAAAGTCACCTCAGAAAGTAAAAGACATAAGACAAATGACTTTTAAAAGCACATTGAAATCTGTCGTGGAGAGATGGGAATGGCTCAGCGCATAACCTATTTGTGTGGAAGTGTGAGGATGGGAATTCGAATCGGTAGTACTCACACATATGTTTTACACCCGAGTGGGCATGGTGGCCTGCCTGTAATCACAGCATTCAGGAGGCTCAGACAGGTGATCCTCAGAGCAGACTGACCAGCTAGACTCACTGAATCCTTGTCTTCTGGAGTTGGCGCATGACCTGGCCTCAGAAAATACAGTGGAAAGTGATTGTGGAAGATGCTCAACTTGTGTGGTGGGCCTCCACGTGTCGGAGCACACACAGCATACACGCCTGCACATGTGCATCCACAGACGTAGGAACATGCACACACACACATCTGTCCTGGAAAAATATCTGTACTGATTTTAAATTAGTTTTCAAATCCCTCCCACGTTTGATATTTATTAACTACTACATGTAAAATATAACCACATTGGCATGTAAGGATAAGAAGGTGATACCGAGGAAGGGGACTGGTCAGGTTCCAGTCTGCTTGCTTTTTACTGTAATTACATGGGGATATTGAAGTTCTCTTGGTGCTATTTCTGGTCTCGTTATACTAGGTAGTAAAGAAACGAATTTGGTTTTCTAGGAAAGAAGTGAGCAAGGGGGTAGGCTCTTCTCTGAAGAGTGACTTACCTGTCTCTCTCCTCTCTCGCTCTCTTTTTGTCTGCTTGTCTGTGCTTTGTTCCCAGAGCAGTTGACTCTGCAACTTGTGGGCCAGCACAAGCACGTCCCAGCCTGAGTCCCGGCTGATCCTACTTTTCCCAATCAAATGCCTACAAATGTCGATTCCCAAACTAGTTTAATATGAATATAGTGCTTAGATAAGGCGTACTTTATTGAGGTGTGTTTTTGTTTGTTAGTTCATGTTTTATTTTGAGTTGAATAGACAGAAGGCTGATCCCATATCTCTATTGTGTGTGTCTGAGTGCCCTCTGGTTTATCTAGTCTGACCAGGCCTCCAGCTGTCCCTATTGTGAGTGACACCCATGTTCCAGCTGCACTTTTCTCAACCAGTCGTTGATTCCACTCTATTAATCCCTTTGAAAGGGATGCCCATGTTATATATGCTGCAGTGATCTCTCTTTTCGCCCCAATCAGATTTCCTGAGATGCCAAGTTGATTTTTTTTTTTTAAGAAAAGGAATCCCGTTGTCTTTAATAATTCCTCCTGTTTCCTTATTTGTAATAAAATCTATTCTCTGCTGTGTTTTCTTTGTTTGGCCTTTAAGAATTAGTTTGGAGACTCTGGGATGCTTTCCCTTCCGTATAAAATGCCTTGCGTGTGATTTTGTGTGTGTGTGTGTGTATGTGTGTGTGTGTGTGTGTGTGTAACAATGCAAGATTCAGATGTTTAAATGTTTCTGTTGGTTTTGCTTGTATGGGCATATCTCTGCTTTGATAGACAGCCAGTGGATGCTAGCATGAGAAAGTTGGACTTTATTAACAATGTGGTTATGGAAACATGCCAATACCAGATGGTTATGATAATAAAAGACAAATAGCTATTACGACTCACTAAGGAGTTTCTGTTTGATAGGCATCGAGTTAACTATCTGTGGTCCTCATGGTGCTCTTACAGGTTAGGCACAGTGGTACGCATCAGCTTTATTTATTAGTTCTTCTGGGCACACAGCTAATAATTAGTAGAGTTGGCATTTAAATTCAGGAGTTCTACCCCAGGCCCAGGCACTACCACCCTCTCTCTTCTTCAGCGTATGTGGACTTAGCAAAGGCTTTTGTTTCATCTTTATTTTTATTAGGTAAACTTTGCTTTATTTAATATGTGCATGCTGGGGACCTTCTAAATTTCAATAGCTTTATCATTAAGATGACTTTAGCACAAAACAACTTAGCTTCAATATTTAAGAATTAACTTTTGATTAATTTATTAACAGTAAAAAGTAAACAATGGTGTTCTTAAATGGCCACTGGATGACGGCTTGCTTTAGGCCATCTATAGTGAGTAGAAATACTACGATAATCCAAAGTTGTTTTTGTTTTTGCAGGTGGAGTAATACTAAATGGTGAAGGAACAGACACAAATACTCAGGATTTCTTGGCAAATAAAGGTGAATAGGAACCTTATCTGGTACATAAGTAATGGTGCTTGCTATTATTATTATTATTTTCTTAGAAAATCCTTTGAGAAAGCCGTAGTTATGTTGAAATCTTAAACTTGAATTAGAATGGTCACAGTCTCCATGGTTATATTGATAGAATATTCTGTAAACCCTGTCCAACTGTGATGAATCTAACTTTAATGTTTCGCTTTAGTACTTGGTTTTATTTTCTTCTTGTTGATTTAAGATACATTTCTACAGGACAGGCACCAAAACTACAGAGAAACCTTGTCTCAAAAAAGCAAAACAATCAAACAAACAAAAAATAGATACATTTCTACTTGGGGGTAGCATTTGATCTGATTTATTGTTTAGTACCCAAGAAATAGAATTTAAGCTTAAAACTCTGCCACACTACCTCTGCCATTTTACTATTATGCAGTGTTCCTGAGTCATTTTTCATTAACCAGCAGTATGACCTGATCTTTCAATTCTAAAATGTCTGTGGTTTATTGTAGTTTAATAGTGACAAAGTAGAAGGAAGTACTGTATAATATAAAGTTAATTCTATGACTGTTCTCCAAAACCCTCATGCATTGGTATATTTTTCTTCCCACTCATAGCTTTAACATCTATTAAAAAGGACATGACTGACATAAGCCACAGTTATGAAGACCTTGGCCTCTTACTCAAGGATAAGATAACTGAACTGAATACTAAGCTCTCCAAGTTGCAAAAGGCTCAGGAAGAATCTAGTGCGATGATGCAGTGGTTGCAGAAAATGAACAAAACTGCAAGCAAATGGCACCAGACGCCAGCGCCCACAGACACTGAATCCGTGAAGACGCAAGTCGAGCAGAATAAGGTAGACTGGACACTGGGTAAAAAAGGGCCAGTGAAAGAGATCTCTGGCCCTGAAATCAGAGCCAAAGAAACACACCCTGCCCTTCAGCAAATCAGGAATTGAAACTAACCAATCCCATGGCACGAAAACCAACCAATCTCTGAGCTTGACCGAAGCTCAGGAATTGAAATCCTACCAGTCTCCACCCTGAAAACCTCCGCCTTGTAAAAATCCAGCCCTAAGAAGTCCTGTGAAATTCTAAAAGCTAAAGATACCTACAACACCTAAGGGAGGATCCTAAGAAAGCCAAAAATACCTACAACGCCTAAGGGAAGATTACCTACAGCTCCAAAGGGAAACATATCCCAACCAAAGTGTTACAGGTGGAGGACTGTTTCCCCAGCAAAGCTACAGTCCTTGCTCCAGGAAAGGTTTCCCTCATGCAATTGTAACAGCTCTGCTCCAGCAGGGGAGGGTTCCCCCAGCCAGGTTGTCACAACTCTTCTCTGGTGTGCTCCAGAGAAGTGTTACACTCTGTTCTGCTTCCCTAGAGTGTGACACTTGCAAATATTCCTTGGTTTCCGACTACCAGGATATCTTTCCCTTTGGAGCTGTAACGCTTACACTGGTACACAGAAGGAAGACAACAGGGAGAATGGACAGAAATTCAGAAGCAGCCAAAGTGGTCCTGTGCTCTGTTCTGTTTTCTACTTAGATCCATCAACAAATAACTTGGGAGGTTTAAAGTCTGCCTTTCTGTAGATTGGGGCAGTTGGTAGTCATTTTTCCCCGCCCTCTGACATTGTAAAAAGAACAAAACTGTTGGGTATATGTAACGATCATTGTTACATCCACTTAAATCTGGGATATTAACTAGTTAACTTTTGGGAAAGATTTAGTTAAGGGCTAAGTACATTAAGGGTCTGTTTTGTCTACTATAAAATGGGGTAGCTAACACCATCCTCTTCTTTAGTGGACAGTATTTCTGTAAAAATTGGGAAAGTAGTTTTCCATGGTGGCACTGTGATGTCAAAAATGTATGCCAATTAGAAACCTGAATTTGACTTCTACCGTGTGTTTATTCCCAAATTGAGTCCAAAGTTCCAGAGGCCTTTCCCAAGGCCTGTCAGTCAGTCTCACTGAGAGCAGCATGCATATCCCCGTAGTAGTTTGGAAGCAGAAAATTCTCTCCAGTGTCAGTGTGTTGTTCCTCCATAGTTAGGGTGTTCCTCTGCGGGATCTCTGTGTCTCACAGCTGACGATGGGCAAAGACATAATGAGAATTAGCAGTCCCATAATCCAGGCCCTCGCCCACTCCAGCATTTAACGTAGGGGCTTTTCCTCTCTGGGACATACCAGAGGGTAGGAAATTCAGCATAATTGTGCTTTTTGTCTTTTGATGTCAAACTTCTGTGTAGTTAATTACTTTTTTTCTTGTTAGTCATTTGAGGCGGAGCTGAAGCAAAACGTAAACAAGGTGCAAGAGCTGAAAGACGAACTGACAGAGCTCCTGAAGGAGAACCCAGAGGCTCCCGAGGCCCCCGCCTGGAGACGGGTGCTGACGGAGATGGGTAAGTGTAGCCGTGCGCCACAGCTCACAGAGTGCTTTCCAGAGAGCATGCGGTAGTCGTGCTGCTTCTGGATCATCTTTAAATGTTTCAGAATCCGGTTTTTGAGTAATTAAAATCATGACTTTCAAGTCCATTGTTCTGAGAATTGGCATTCAGCTGTTTTTATGGGAAAGGCGGATTGGTTGATGATAAAATGCTGTGCACTGAGTAACATCTTCGTTGGTGTTCATTTGCTTTGTATTAGCTTTGTGCTCATAGGTGTTATCCCTTAGTATGTTTTCTTCCGTTCACTCACCTGGAATAGGCAGGCTCCCATCTTCTCCGCGAGGTCGCTTCTGGGACTCCTCCAGCCCCGTCTTTTTAGCTCTTCTTTCTCTTAAGCCAGTGTCTTCCCCTTCCCTCCCATCCTGCCTTTATATAAACTGCTTGTAGGAGTAGAATTTTCTTCAAAGTACCAAAGGACTTTCCAGTTTGTGTGAGCTATGGAGACTAAGAAAGCAAATTTTCCCACTTCACTCTGTTGTTTAGAGGTTTCTGTAAGTTAAGGTCTGTCTAGCAGCCATAGTGTGTGCTGTGTGAAGTGTACACCATGGATCGTTCTTGGGATGACTTGACTTTCAATCATTCCGTTGGGTTTATTTCAGACCTTCCTTTCAGTGTTAGGCATCATGGGCTCAGAAACAAAGTGTTGTTAGTGTTTGGCGTTAGAGAGAATCAGACTCTGAAGACTCCCACTACGTCATGGTTCCCCAGAATCGGTGGCTCTCCTTGGAATGTCAGAGTCACATGGTTTCCCAGAATCAGTGGCTCTCCTTGGGATGTCACAGTCACATAGTTCCTCAGAATCAGTGGCTCTCCTTGGGATGTCACAGTCACATAGTTCCTCAGAATCAGTGGCTCTCCTTGGGATGTCACAGTCACATGGTTCCTCAGAATCAGTGGCTCTCCTTGGGATGTCAACATTACTTGAGCAGAGTGTTGTCAAACATTAGAAGAGAGGAGGGAGTGAGGAGTGTACATTTTCTAAAATGCCTCCTAATGGCTTTGATACTTCTGCATCCTGTCTGCTTTTGTTAACAGTCTCCCTAGTCAGATTATATTGGATTAGAACTTGCCATACAGAAGGATGTCATTAAATAAAAATCACCTACTGTGTTCTATTAAAGTTTGTCCTTTAGTACATTGTGCCAAGTGACCAAAAATAAAAAATCTCTTGGGACCAGTGGAAATGGCTCAGTCAATAAAGTACTTGCTGACACACGAGCACAAGGATGGTTTGGTCCCCAGAACCCATGTGAAAGCACTAGACACGATAGTACAGGATTGTAATCCCTGTGCCAAGGAGGCAGAAACACCTAGTTCTGTGGGGCTACCTGGACAGCCTCGTCTGCGAGACCTTGTCTCAGAAAAAAACACAAAACAAGCAAAGGCGCATGGCTCCAGGGACAGCAGCGAGGGTTATCCTTCAGTTTCCACACACACGTGCACACATGTACCCACACAAACACATTTTAAAAAGTGCAATAAACCAATCCTACCAAGTGGTTATTGTTTATGGAGTGATAGATGGGTTTAAGGCAAGCCTCGGTGCTCTGCCAGCAAATCTGCACCTCAAGAGGTTGCACTCTGTGGAAACCAGGAGAGCAGGAAGGTTTCCTGGCTGAGGGTGAGGTCCTGTGGGATGGAAATGATGGACAGAAATAAGAGATGATGCGGGGAGGTGCCCAGGTATGGCTTACGTGAACATGAGCTGCTTGGGGGAGAACATTAAGATTGTGAGGGCCAGATTAGAGAATTCCTCTCAACGTAAATGTAAGATGAGTGTTCCAGGGTCAGGTTGTGACGGACTCTGAGTTCAGACAGATGTCTTCTGATTTTATTGTCCAAGTGATGAGAAGTTATTGATCAAAGGGCTTGAGGAGGGAAGTGATATGTTTAAAAATGGTTGTTTTCAAGGGAAATTATTTTAGAATTAAATGGCTTACACTGAGAAATATCCAGATATGAGTTATAGGACTACTCAGGTGTGTCTGTAGTTGCAGAGTGTGTTCTTTGTATCCGCATCCACCTCTGCACCACATGGGAACTAGGGAGAAATTTGAACTCGCAGAACCCCCACTCCAGACCCCTACGTCAGCCCCTCCCTGTGTGTTAACAGTCCCAGCAGGTGGTTCTGTAGCAGCTGAGTTCGGGAAGCCTTGTGGTCTAGGAAAAGGATAATGTAGACCATGGTAGATTATGGTCCTGAGCATATCCTCGAGGTGCTTGGGGCTGTGATCGTATAGCAGAGCCATCGAAAGTTCGGGGTTAAGAGTACATACTGCTCTTGTGGAGGACCTGAGTTCAGGCCTTAGTGCCCACGTCAGGCAGCTCCAACCACCGTAACTCCAGCTCCAGGGGATCCAGCCCTTCTAGCCTCTGAAGGCACCTGCACCTACAAAATCACACCCGCTGCACGCACACACAACAGACAGACAGGTAATTAAAAAGATGCCTTTAAAAATCATTACAAACTAGTGCATCTCAGTGAAAAGGAAGAGAAAGAAATATGAAAACAGGGGCAAAGATCAGTTTTTAGAGGGACATCACTAACGGTTCCTGTGATGGCTATGAATGCAGTGTGGCACAAAATCGTGCCGAGGGTTTGTCAGTGTGATTTTCCTTTGTCCAGCTCTCCAGTGTGAATGTCTTAGAAGTCGGTGTCACGCCACAGTCATGAGGTTAGATTGCCCTCTCACAGGACTCTGAGATCTCGCGCTGTACCTCTGCAGCACTTGGTTGGTACTGAGTGAGTCTAATAGAGAGCTCGAGGGCAAATATTCAAATCTGGAAGCCATTTGCCTAGAAATATTTGAGAAACTTTAAAAAAAAAAAAAGATTCAGGGTTGTGGTATGACTCAGCAATAGAGAACTTGCCTAGTATTCACACAGCCCTAGGTTCAGTACCAGTAACATCCACCCACCCTTCTTCCCT
>JAQHUG010000139.1:873776-939434 GCA_028555095.1 Dicrostonyx torquatus | reverse complement strand
AGGGTGTATTTTCAAATGAAAGATGTGTTGAGTCATATAGATGCTCACCCTTTCTCTTTTTTGTAATTTATTTACTTATATGTTTGAGACAAGGTCTCCCTGTTGTGTCTACCCGGCTGTCTGGAATTCACCATGTAGTCCAGGCTGGCCTTGAATTCACAGAGGTGGAGGTCCGCCTGCCTCTGCCTCCCGGGTGCTGGGATTAAAGGCGTGTACCACCCCTGCCTGGCATTCACACTTTTCTTTATGAAACAGTTATGTAAGTGGGCCCGTGTTGTCATTAGCAGTGCGCCAGATCCTTTCATCAGCATAGTCGGTATCACTGCACTGAACTGTTGATTTCACACTGATCTCAGTGAAGATCAAAGAAACTACAGTATTAATAGATAGTGTCCCATCTTAGCTAAGTCTGGACCCTTACCTCTCTATACCATGGCAAAATAATATCAAACACTTAGACCGCGCTTCCTGTTCATTTTGGGTACTCTTGCTGCCTCCTTTGTGATTCATTTTTTTTCACACAAGTGTCTCTGGTACAAGTCGATATGAACTGGCAATTCTATTTTCAAAATGGAAATAACATTTCATAGAACGGAGAATTTCTAATTCAAGTTGAAATCAGAGACATAGACCAGAACACATAATTACACTATAATAACTTTAGTCTGGTCCAGGTGTAGGCATTATCTAACCCAGTATTTGAATATTGAATAAATAAAACGCAAAATATCATGGCACTAGAGACACCAGGAAGTTTGCACACAAATTTCTTAAAATATTGGTTAAATGATCCCACACACCTACTATGATGTCACCATATTTTTAAAAGTAAAATTAGAATTTCCAGAAAGGAGTTTTAATAGTAATATTCACGCTATTAGTAAAGAGCAGAGATGAATAATTTATCCATCTGTGTTGAGTACAAGGGGAATTAGATAACAAGTTTAGGAGAGGTTCTGGGTGTGGGGCATGTCTTAGCGGGCTGATTTCTGTCATAGACTGCTGGCCAGCAGGCTGTGTGCCTCCCTTCAGTGTTTATAAAGGTGAAATATTTTCACTGTGGAAACTACCTAGAGTTTATAGACTTATAGGAAGGTCACACTCTTTACCCCATCAGTTTAGGATGAAGTAATACTACATCTGGAGGGCGAGGCAGAAGCCCCTAGTCCCCGAGTAGAGATCACACCTCCACACCTAAGCTCATGAAGTGTTGTGAGTACTCCATCTTCTGATCCACCCTAAGTGGGCCTAACATGGCTGCCCTCTCTCCATCACACACTACAAATCTGGAAGGACTGTCAGTGGGAGCTGGAGGGCCAGCAAGGCAAGATGGCTGCACTGGTAAAGGCCTTTGCCACCAAGGCCCGATGTCCTGAAAGAGAAGAGCCAACGCCCACAAGATGACCTCTGACCTCTACGTGCATGCTATCTCATTCTCTCTCTCTCTCTCTCTCTCTCTCTCTCTCTCACACACACACACACACACACACACACACACACACACATCTGTAATCGTCTTAAGGGCAAGATTACATTGTTTCTTTTATCCCCATTTTGATACGAAAAGTGTTTTCAGATTTTGCTTGGCTCTGTTCTCTGAAGGAAGTTGAATGGGGTTATTAATGTGTGCGCTGGCTTTGCTTGCTTGGCAACCTTTAAAAGCATGAGCTTTTAGACATTTTTGTGTATTTAATTAATAAGATCACTGCCGTCTGTGCAGAATCTTTTTAGCCACCTAGAAGCCTCACTCCCGGAGGTGGGACAGATGTGTGCTGCTAGGACTGCAGTTGCTATGAAGGGATGGTGAGTGCAGTTTACCTCGGATGAGACCCCAGACAATCAGTGCTTTTAAACATGCTCCTTCTGTGCTGCTCCCTGTTAACCATGAATTACTTCCCACTCAGATAAACGGCCACTGTGTCCATGCACTGCTGTCACTTGTGTGGTGGCGTTGGTCTTGAGACTGTAGGGCACTCCCAGCTTTCTTCAGCGAATGGCTTGTCGGTGTTAGAAAGAGCGCTAAGAACCGTTGCTCTTCATGCCTGTTTCATATCCGCAGCACAAAACCCCTCTTTCTCATTTGGTTTCTTACCTGGATTTCAGCAACGGTTGGGCCGGGCCAAGCGAGAATTTTGTCAGCTTTCATAGATAATATAGCTTGTGTTTATGCATTTTCCACTTAATGGTGTAGTAAACATAATGTCTCGAATCTCTCAGGCCTAACATTTCCATGTTTCAAGTTTATAGAATTAGCCTTTAATGACTTCCATAAAGTGATTTGTGGCACTTGGTAATAAGATTACTTGCAAGAACTCTCCTTTAGAAGGGTTTCACTTGGGAAGTGGGAAGCGACGGCAGGGTGCTGTTCCGCTGACGGCGTGTTAGCGCTGATGTTAGGCATGTCTGAGTAGACTAGGGTTCAGCTGGCTCATCTCTAGACAGAACGTGGGTAAGCTGCAGCTTGAAGACAGCACTGCAATTGTGTGCGAGCTCTCGGTGTCGACTGTTTAGAAAAGCCCTCTCCGGAAAGTGTGAGCGCTCTAACGCTTGATGATTAGTGTGTAGTACAGCACACCGTGTCCAGATTTCACCAGCAGTGGGGACTGTCACTTTTGAAGAAGCTACATAGGACTAATAGAGCCAGTTTTTGACCTTTATGTTAATCTAGCTGTAGTTTTCTGTGCCATCTCACGTAACACATACGTGTGAATTACTGCTAGACACCTCGATATAGTACAAATAATACAGTAATTAACTTGAACCAGAATACAATAAGCTGCAATCACTAAGATGATAAGAATTCACGGTTACACGTAATCAGCCAAGTGCACATTTTCCCGAGGTGCTTCCTGCTTCCAAACTGTGCTAGGTCCATTTTATTGTCTTTATTTCCCATTACGCTGTGAGATGGAGAAGGACAGTGATGATGTGATGTCATTTCCCCAGTGCTTGAATTTGGTCATGAATTATCCATGAAGTTTTTACAATGCACTGCCTATCTCAAGCGTCAGTTTCTATGTGTCACTCGGCCTTTTGCAGGGCTGGGATAATATTGTGTTAATGATTTAGTCTAAAGGTGGCCTGAGTTAAGGCCATTCTTTATGAAAAGTTACTAAGGACCTTACAGTGTCCTAATTCCATGGAAATTATCACTACTTCTTTGGGTAGGAAGCACTGTATGCATCTAAGGTGGTGGGAGTTTGAGAACTCGACCCCTGATTTCTAGCCCGTCCCAGCCTCGGAGTCAGTCCAGGCTTCAGCATGGTGGTTGTGGACACATTTCTCTTTTCTCTGTGCTTGGACGTCACAGACTCGCGGACTCGTTGAAACATTTCAGTCCTGTGCCATGAAAATGGACCCTCCGCGTTGGGGAGTTGGCGGGTATTTTATACCTGCTCTTTCTGTATGAACGTCGGCATAAATGTACTTTTTGACTCAATGATGACCACGTACTGAGCTGCATCTAGTAACCATTGAGTGTGAAGATATTTTAATTTAACTTAGAGGTTTTATAAAATAATCTGGGAAACTTAAGGTACAGAACATTTTTATAAAACTACCAGAGAAGTCCCACAACTGCTTTCTTCATTCAGGGGTCAGCACCATTTTGTCTTCCTGCCTTTGAAGCTAGGTGTTTTTCTGGAAGTGTGCTTTATTTCATACAAGAATGGATCAAGTTTATTAAATAATTCTTGTCATATTTCCACCAAAAAGGCTAAGGTTTGGCTTGCTGGACAGTATTTTTTTTAAGAACATTTGTTGAACTGATAAAAACTGTAGATGTGATTTTTATTAAATAACCTATGTTCATTGTTTGCCTGGGGCTTGAATTAATCTCAAGAGGTCTGTGTGGATATTAGTAACTACAGATATCCTTGTCAGCAGTGCTGGGGCCAGGTGCCCGCAGGAGTCCTTACTGTGGAGAACAGTCAGTTTTGAACTTGGTCTTTAAAGAGGAATGATGATAAAACACTCAACTTCAAAGTGGTATTGTTGGTCAAGTAACTGATTCGTCACCGCAGAGAGTGGTTTCAGTTGAAGGACAGGGACCTAGCCACCCCCAGCCATTCCACCCCCCACCCCAGACACACACACACACACACACACACACACAAACACACACACACTTTCATTTAGCAGTCGAATGAGCCAGCGGTGGTAATGACTGTCCCTGCTCCGCTGGTGTCAGGTTCTGCCCCTGCCCCTGGAATCCCTCCGGGATCTGAAGCCTGGAGGGGTTTCGGGATATCTGAACCCGGCTGCCCTCTCCCAGCTGCAGAACCGGCCTGCTCTGCGCTGATGTCACCAAGCTGTTGCTTTACAGCCTCTAGGCCTCGAGATTCCTCCCCCTGAAACCGCTCTGGGCAGGGGAAGAAGCCGAGTGGGCAGGATGACTGCGAAGTTAAGTCACGGGAGGGCGTAGCGGGGAGCCGAGCGGGCGTCTGGGACTCACGCCCTGGACCGGATCAGATCGATGCCGCCGGGGCTGGGTGTGCTGCGAGGCCCCGCTGCCCTGTCGCGCAGCCCGAGCCCCGGCGGGAGCGGCCGCAGCCTGCCCTGGCGGAGGACAGCGGCTGGGGCTTCTGCTGGATGGGAACTGCCTGTGCCTTGGAGGAAGCCGGGAGCTCTTGCTGCAGCTGCCTCAGGTGGAAGAAGCCTTCTTCAGAAAGATCAGATAAGAATCTTGGGGGAAATTTTTTTAAAGAGAAGTTTGGACTTGCTTTTTGACTGCTTAATGGTTGCTGGATTTTACTGCCCTCCCCTTTTTTCTTTTGGGTAATTCTGAATAACCTCAAAGAAGCTTAATATGGGAAGAAAAACTGCCTTTTGGGTCGAATTTATTTATATATGGCTCCCCCTTCCATTTAAAAGAAAAATTTAACTTTTTTACAACATCAAACTTAACTTATTTTTCTCCGATGATCTGCTCTGTGCCTTCCGATCTGAACAATACATGGCTCTTGTGTTTGTCTGCATTTCTGAAGTTTATCTGACATGGAGTTTTGCAAGCCATCTTTAAGTGGATTACAGTCAACCAGAGCTCTGCCGAAGTTAACCTTCAGCCTTTTAAAATGCTTGCTCGTTTGGAAATTTTAATCTGGAAACCTCACGCAAAATTAGACTGAAATGCGAAATGAACTCAGAGTGGAATGTTCTGAGTGTTTAAGCCACCGATAGCTGTGTGCTTGTTTTTGTCGGCTTGGGAGTGAGTGAGGGGAAGGGAACTTGCATGGAGTTGCAGGAGGTGCAGGAGTGAACTCTCAGGCTCCTGGCACTGAGACCCAGGTAAAAGGCTGTAGCTTCATTTACTCGGATGCACTGGTGATGACCGTCAGCACCTCAGACACTATGCCTTCTTATTTATGCCTTCATGCTAGATGCACCACAGCTCTATGCACAAGGAGACCTTCTTGGGAAATGTTTTACTGTATTTCTTCCATTTGGTGTCAAAAGCTGCAATATTTGTTTTGACTGTCTACAAAATGGGGAAGCCACTCAGCAGACCAGACTGTTTACGCCAGAATCCTCCATGTGTAGGGAAGGGTGAAGAAGAGGAGGATTTGAATATTGAAGACTGTTATGTCCCACAGCGGTCGATCTATGACACAGTCAGACTAAACGAACAGATAGACTCAGGTTCCAAAGGTAGCCTGTCTTCTAGGCATTTTACAGAGCGGACTTTACCCTATAGTCACAGGACACTGGACGGTAGTTCTCTGTGCTCCAATGGTGCCCTTTCCTCGTCCAGTATATTTGAGCTGCGAGGTCGGGAAACTAACAAACTAGATGAAAAGATGATCTTCGATGCCCTCAAACTAAATAGCAATGTCATTCGAAGTATGGGTCTACCCAAACCCAAGTCTCAGGCAGAAAAGAGAGAGCACAGGAGGTCTTGGCGGATGTTTGTTCCAGCCAATTTTATGGATTATGCAAACAAAAGTGAAAGTTATTTTGCTGAGCCTACTGAAGTATCAGATGCTGTTACCAAGGCCAGCAAGTGCAGATGGGGTACTAACTCTCAGACCTCAGAAGAGGATGACTCTGGTTTATACAGTCCCCCGGCAGAGAAGGAAGAGAAGCAGGGCACTCTAAGTGGGGACCAGCCACAGATGAGAAGCCTGTCTTCTGCTGAAGATATTCACATATCAGAGCCATATAGGCCACTGTTTTCTGCTGATTCCATCAGTGAGCAGAAAATCCCGCTGCTATCGTGCAGGAGTGCCCACCCTGGGGACAGCTTCCAGGTGATTCGGCAGGACGTCTCGCCACTCGAGGGGAACAAATATGTGAGTGGTCAGGGAGTACTCCATGGTGAACATGGGTGTGTGCAGAGCCAGTTGAGAGAGAGCACAGAGTGCCACCCGTTGGTTGTACCAAGAGATGGTGAAAACAAGTGTGTTTCCAACTCTGAAGAAAAGGGGACAACTTTCAAACAAGGGGGGTCCCAGATCACGACACACAGTAGGGAACGTGTGAAGGAACCCCTTGGTGGTTTAGAACTCTCTCCCACAGACCTGGGAGAGCCCTATGTAGACTTTGCTAGCTCAGGTTTGCTAGAAAATGTGATACTGTTGACACAATATGAGTCAGCAGAATGCAACAGGGCATCTAAGGATGACGTAGAGGCCCCCTTTTCTGCCCAGGAGATCCAACTGACCCAGAAGAAATGCTCCCTCCAATTCATACCAGTAAAAAAGAAAACAGAGCCCAGAAAAACAGGGGTCCAGGCAGGAACATTGGACATAGTCCGCAATGGCTTCCAGGTAATTAATGGAATTGGAAAACCTCAGTGGCAGCTGCCTGTGGTCCTGTCTCAGAGTGGTCAAGAATGATTTTAATAATGACCAAACGCAGTCATTCATTTGAGGACTTTGATTAGCGCCCTGCCAGATGCCAGCAATTGATAAATCCGTTGGTGTAACAAATTAATTAGAGATTGCTGGGGAATGATTATTCCCAGATGTTCGGGGACCTGTGGCGATGCAGACAGTGGCTATTGCAGCTCATTCAGAATTCCCCCACTGTTAATTTAGGTTAATGCTAGGTTTTTGCACAAATCATAGTCTGAAACAGTGTCATTTAAGGGCAGTTGTTTTGAGTCTATTAAGCATCAACAGGCTTAGTCATAAAGGTACCAACACAGTATTATACTGTTATGGTCTGCAAAGCATGCCACCCGGCCAGCTTACCGGCACCCTATGCCGGAGAGGAGAGAAGCTATTGTGTTCTTGCAGGCATTGTCGACCCTAACTCCTTCGGAGCTGCGGATGAGAGCAGAAAGTAAAGGGTGCAGCCTGTGATAAGTGGAGGTTATCTGTCAAGCCTATAATTTTTTTTTCTTCCCACTGAGATTCAAGTTGCCTATTTTGGTGCTTCCCCTGAGCTCTGCTGGTAGCCTTTGCCTCGGACTCAGCTTCATTTTATTTTAAGGCTCTCTGTGTTTGTGTGCTATGAGTGTGTGGGGTGGGGGGCAGGTCTTTATAGGGATTTGTTACTACTCAGAGATAAGGAATCTAAATAGTATCAGAAGTACTGCTTGTCTGGGCTCCACGGTCCACACTTCCTTGAGCCTGTGGCAAATGCTCTGCTAATTTAAAGGTTTAGCAAAATACCTTTTCCCTATAAGATTTTATAACTGATGTGTAAATTTCTTTCATAATATAGCTATTGGTGTAGTCATTTTTAAGAATTTTGGAAAATGATCACAAACTCGCTTAGATCTGCTCTGATACAAACCCTCCATTTAACCTAGATCAGGGTTGCAGACAGTTTACTAGAACTTAGTAAGGTTTTTGCTCTGAAAACTAAGAAGTTTTTCTCTGAAACATTATATAACCTACAAGAGTGCAGTTGGTTTCTTGACCCTGTGCATATTTTTTTGTAAACTGTTGAACCATCCCCTTACTTAGCTCCTGGAAGTGGCCATTTAGATTGTTCCATAGAAAAGAAACAAAGTCTTTTGTCACTACCCTCTCGCAGTTTTCTGCTGACATACTTAGCAAGTTACACATTCCTTTAACACAGAAGAAGGTCTGAGGTTGTCTCTACAGTAACCGGGACTCTTCTGCCATCTTCGTTACATGCAGCTAATTTCTTATAGTTGCTTAATTGACATAGACATCCTTAGCCAGCATGGAAATGTCTATATGCATTTTCAGTGGGAGAAACAGCTTGAACTTTTTGTTACCAGAGACATTCAGAGGAAACAATGGCTCATTTGTTTGCTATTCCCAGTGTATTTGTTCTTAGGTTAACATAGAAGAACCCTGAATGCCTAGCACTGGGCCACGGCCGGCCTGGGGAGTGGTCTCCTGGGCCCTTACATCCTTCACAGTTATTTTTCACACTTTACCTATAATTTTCTCCTGAAGTACTCTTTTAATATATCTGCCTTTATTATATTTCCATATGTTCGGTTTATATTCAGCCATTAATTATTTTTATGGTATCCTTTAGTATAATGACTCAGAATCCCAAATCTTATTCTACCCTATTATCTGTGTAAAAATTTTATCAGTGAGTTAAAAATAATTGATTTTTTTTCTCATAACGTTCTCCAAGCCCAACATTATAAATATTTATATTACCTGTGGGGAAAAAAAATCGGTATGTTACCTTCATTGTTAACTAAAAAGGGGTTGATAACATCCGCCTAAAGATAGCTGTATCTTTTCTGTGTTGATACCAATTCAACAAATAACTATTGAGTACATATTACTATTAGGCATCCTAGCAGGCCCAGGGTATAGAACTGTTAGACAAAAACTAGTAATTTCCGTTTCTGTGAATTTGTAGTTTAATCTAATGTAGTACATCCTTTATAAGCCACAAGCAGCTGGGGGACCATATGTTGGATAGGATGGACAGTAGGTCAGAGAGTCGTAGGAAGGTGTTGAGAGCAGGTTCATGGGTAGTAACGAGCAAAGAGAAACCACAGCTGATGTGTGGGTCCAGATCCAGGGGTGAGGGGCCATGTGTGCAGGGGTCCATCACTGGAGTCACGCCGCCTTGACAGTCTTTTCAGTGCCTTTGCTGTAGGGCTCTCCTCCTCGCTCTATACTATCGTTAGAAGATGTGGTCTTTCCATGCTGTCCCAGGCTTTCTCATGTTCAATCGTTGACTTTTAGTGAATGATTACTTCCTCCACCTTGTCCTCAGGAACTCCTGCTCTGTCTTCCATGTGTTCCATTCCGTGAATTAGACTTTCCACTAGGATTTCTTAATTTGGCCCATTGGTTTTAGGTTTGGTTGGTTGGTTTGGTTTTTCCTAGCATCATTTCAATTTGAATTTTCTGCAGCAATCCTATGTCTCTGTTAGATTCTATTTCTGTATTTTGGAAACTTTTTTGTTGTTCAGATCTTTGTTTTTGTACTTTTGGGGTATATTCACATCCTCTTTGAGTTGTCTGAACATAGTTTAACTGTTCTTTCAAATTCTCTGACTGTGACTTCTTCCAAGTTGTTTCCATTGGAAGTCACTACATATGGATGGGCAGACATATTGTCCTGGTTTCTCCACATTGTTCTTGTTTCTACACTAGAATTTGTGCCCTGAAGTTAGTTGGTGAATTGAGTTTTTCTTTCATGTTTTATGATTAAAATTCCAGGACCCCATCTTTTGATGGAGGTGTTTGCAATGTTCAGGAGAGGACTATGTCATAGTAGGCATGGGGTGTGATTTTCCTCTGGACACTTGATATTCAAGGCCAGAGGCTCTACTTACTCTTAGGGCCAGGTACTGTTCCAGGTTGGTCCTAGCCTCCTGTCTGCCACTGGCCACTATGAAACACTCTGTGCATATGAGTGTTACCATGTCACTTGGGCGTTCCCCTGGGGCTGCACCTTCCACTGCTGTGGTTGTGGGACTCCTCGTGTGCCCTGTGTCCTTTTCCACTTTTGGCCCTTTGGGTAGGCATGCACTTGGCCTCTTGACCTACTTTGTTGTCTTGCCAGCGAGTTTCCACTTGTAATTTGAGTCCCAGGCTTCAGTTGTCAGCCAGCTATATTGCACCAAGCCTTATGAGCCCCCATGAGAAGTCCTTGACTCGAAAGGGGCATCTTATCCTTTGCTCCGTAGCATTTTTTTTTTATGTGTGTGGTTTTTTTTTATAGAGTTAAATTGTGATGATAGGAAATTCCATTATACTTACCTTGGTTTTGTAAGTGATCTTATTAAATGTATATAAGATATATTATTAAGTGCCACAAATTTATATTTCATACTCACAAAGTAATAGTAAATGATATCTCAGTAACAGAGGCTCCCTTCACTTTTCTACTGTGTAATGAGCAAGTGCATGGCCTTTATACATTTGGTGGTTGTTAGATAATCTAGTTCTTACCATATGGGTCTCCCAACCTGCAGGTGTTCCAGAAAGAAGAAATTGAAGCCTTGCAGGTGAAGCAGCAAGATGTGAACTGGTTAGGGCAAGGCCTCATTCAGAGCGCAGCTGCAAACACCTGCACCCAGGGTTTGGAGCATGACCTGGATGATGCCAATGCGCGGTGGAAAACGCTCAATAAGAAGGTAATTGCACGGTCCCTTCAGCACCTTAGTAGTTACTCACTGTCCTCTTCCACGGCTAGTAGTCATTTGTCCTGGTAGCCGCTCGTGCCCAAGTGCGCTTGCCCTTTTCATGCTGCTGTGCACTAAATGGCTCCTAACAGTAGACAGGGGACAGGAGTGAATGAAGTTCGTGGGTTGAGACAGGGCTTGCCCTGCCATTTTCTCTACTTTGACAGAGACTTGGCTGCAGACCCATCAGATATGATTGTAGGCAGCCATGGTGGATGGCCCTGTGTTAAAAGAGCATGCAAACCTCTCATGCCATGGTAGCTCCTTTGCCCTGGTGACTCACAGTTGTAAGGGATGCAGGCTCCTTGCTGTGTTAACTTCTCTTGAGGAGATCCACATGGACATCCATTCACCCAGATGGGCACTAACAGAAGACCAAAGTGGGATTTCACTGAAGTCCAACTTTTTGAGACCAATGAGTTTATTGAGTTTTTTTTTAAAAAAAAAAAAAAAAAACTGGGTGCAAGTGAGAGATTACTTACTAGAGCATGTGTGACAACCCCCAGTAGCTAAGTCACCACAAAGACCCACCCATCATGGATGGCATTAACCTTTCAGTTTAGTGTCACCCAAGATCACTTGCAACTGGGGAATAGGGTAATAGGGATCCCAGAGTAGACTGTCCAGACCTCCCTAGGGAGCGTCAGTAGCTCCGTTACCGTTCTCACAGACCTGACTGCCACTATTGTTTTGCTCTGCTTGCCATGGCTACAGTGGCAAAGTCCAAGAATGGCATCTTGTTATGAACAGAGGGGAAAGCACCACAGGGCACATGTGCACACAACAAAGAACAGGTCTGGGAGATGATAGGTAAAATACCTGCCTAAAAGCAGGTGACATTGACCTTTGACCCCGGCATTGAGGGATGGAGACAGTGGAGACAGGCGGAATCCTAACTGATCTGGCCTAAATGGCAAGCAGTTGGTTTGTCTCAGAAATTAAGGTGAAAAGTAAGAGAAGACACAGAGTTGGTCTCTGGCCTTAAACATGCACATACACATGCAGAGAGGGAGGGAAAGGGAAAGTATGTGACCAAGTTAAGAAACAATTGTGAGAAGTAGTGTGTAGTGGGCAGATTCCTCTCTTTCTTTCTTGCTTGCTTGCTTGCTTGCTTTCATGAAACAAGTAAATAAGTTGAAACAACTGGAACTTTGCAGGTGGCTCAGCGAGCAGCCCAGCTGCAGGAGGCCCTGCTCCACTGTGGGAGGTTCCAGGATGCCCTGGAGTCCCTGCTCAGCTGGATGGCAGACACTGAGGAGCTTGTGGCCAATCAGAAGCCTCCATCGGCTGAGTTCAAAGTGGTGAAAGCCCAGATACAAGAGCAAAAGGTAAATCCATGATACTATCATTTGCTTTCATATTTAATGTTTAAAGGGACAATTAAAGTGTACCTTCTCACTTATACGAACCCGATGTCATAGTAACGGTTTCTTGCCTCTTGTTCAACCAGCTCCTACCTACTGCCACCTTCTCTGGTCAAGGCGTTGTTCTGGCTGCGAGAAATACAGCCCTGAATGAAAACAACCAAGAGTCCCTCGTTGAACATAAAGTCTAATGGGAAAGACAGGCTATGAAAGCCAATAAACAAAATCAGTGTGTAACCTAGAGCATTTTAGAGCAGGGATGAGGGGGGAATCTGGAAGTGCTGGAGTAGAGGGGTGTTGGGAATGGCTTTAAATGGAACAGCCAAGAAACCCTTCACTGACCAGGTGGCATTGGGACAGAAGAAATCGCCGCTCTCTAACACATAAGATTTACCCATCCAGTTGTTCTTCTGTAGATGAAATACTGGCAGGTTCTCAAGCGCTGACAGCGCGCATCCTCAGTTCTCACCTGCTGGGAATGTGCTGCTGTGTGCTCTGATGCCTACGGACAGAGAGCCGCCTGAGAGCATGCGCAGTGCTGGGCTCGCCGTCGTGTAGTGGCTAGACGTGGAGCTTTTAATGACATTTCCAGTGATTTAGCAGCTGTGATTTGAAATGACAGAAAAAGGCATAGCATATGGTATATTAGTAAGGTTTCTCGTGTATGACTTTTTAAAATGGGGAGTAGAGTAATTATTTGAAATTGAATTTATAGTTTCATTACATATAAAAATTGTAATCCAAAGTGTGTTGCGGGGGAGGTATGCAGGTGAGTGCTTGAATGGAGGGGCCAGAGCAGGACATCAGGTGTCTCCCTCTCCTCACCTGGTTTCCTCTAGACAGGGTCTTTCTCTGAACCAGGGGCTGGAGCAGGCCTCAGGTGTCTCCTTAAACTAACTCTCTTGTTTCCTCTAGACAGGTTCTCTCACTGAATCAGGGGCTCTCACTGAACCAGGTCCCACTTCAGCCTGGCTCATATGGGGTTCTTTGAATCTGTCTGTCTCTACCCACCCACTGGGGAATGTTAGGATTGCAGGCACATGCAGTCTTATCTGGCTTTTTATGTGGGTCCTGGGGATTCAAACTCCAGTCTTCAAGCTTGCAGAGCAAGCTTGTGTGCTTCCTGAGCCATCTCCCCAACCCCTATAATCAAGTTCTATCTAATTTACCTTTCTAGCCCTGGTTTAATTTAGTTAGCAGGCACAATAGTAACATAATGCATTCTCTCTCTCTCTCTCTCTCTCTCTCTCTCTCTCTCTCTCTCTCTGTATGTGTATGTTGTGTTGCTTGAAATTGAATCTAGGACTTAACCCTGCTAGGAAAGTGCCTTACCACTGGACTGTTGAATATTTCAAAATTAAGATTTTAAATATCAATATAGATTTTTAAATTTAAATAAATATAAATAAGCTTTGTTAATTAGTTTTATTATTAAATCATTCTACAGTGTACACACGTGTTAAAACATCACATTATAACCCATAAATACATACACTATTTGCTAGATTAAACTTTTTAAAAACCTTTTCATTGGCTGCTTCCTTTAGTTCTACATTCCATATCAGCTCTCTAAAAAAATTCTCTGAAAACTTAGCCAGTTAGGAAGTTATATGAGAAATAAAGCCAGGCCTAATGACCCAGGCCTAAAATCCCAGGCACGTGGCAGGTAGAGGTAGGAGGGTCACAAGTTCTCGGCCCGCAGCAGCTTGGTGAGCAGCTCAGTGAGAACCAGTCTGGAAACTGAATGTGAACAAGCAGCTTGGGGATATGACGTGATCATAGTGCAGTGACCCGGGATACGTGAGGTGCTAGTTCAGGTTCTGGTACCAGACAGCAGAACAGGAGGGCGAGTAAGGAAGCATACTGGAAACCCGTTGTATCTGTATGGTTTTTAATTATATACTGCTACCTTGAACTGATTTAAGTTATTCTCTCAGGGCTGATTAATAATGCTTGGTCAGTAAAGTCCACTTGTTGACTTTGTCGTTTG
The DNA here is from genome assembly GCA_028555095.1 of Dicrostonyx torquatus. NCBI lineage: Eukaryota > Metazoa > Chordata > Mammalia > Rodentia > Cricetidae > Dicrostonyx > Dicrostonyx torquatus. The sequence continues at coordinate 925,504 of JAQHUG010000139.1, read as the reverse complement.
AATTGCCAAAGGTTTTGTTATTTCAGTTCACCAAAAGTAACCCACTCGGGCTGGCAAGTTGGCTCAGCACCCAGATAAGGGCTTGTCACCAAGCCTGACCATCTGAAGTCCTCATGGAGGCACCAGAGACTTGACTCTCGCAAGTTGTCCTCTTGCCTCTACAAGTGTGCGTGAGTGTGTGCACGCGCGCGCGCACACACACACACACACACACACGAGAAATGTAATTTTTTAAGTATCCAAATAGTTCTCCTTGCTACTTAAGCCACGTTCTTCATTATTGTTTACACCACGGCCTGAACTGTGTCAAGAGCATCTGTGCTCCTTTCCCTTTGGAAGTGCGTTTCCCCCTTAATGCCCTTCTTGGTGGTCTCAGCTTCACAGTATTCTCTTCTAGCTTGTTACTTCAGGGTAACTGTTAAATTTTCTGTTCCTTAACTGTCTGTAGGGATCGGAGTAAGGAAGCAGAGGCCTGTCTGGTTGAGCTCCTGTGCCTCATTGCCGAGCCCAGTGCTTACACACACAATTGCTCAGGAATGATTTGTTTTGATTAGCTAGGGCAGGGTGACCCTGAGTCTGGCCTCCAATTAGATTTAAATTGAATTTCCTTTTAACTGCTAAGTCTTGAAACCTTGATCTTTTTGGCAGCTCTTGCGTTCCCAGGGCACCCCACACTCCCTTCTTTTTGGGTGTCCGAGAGCCCTGCTTAAGTCTTCATCCTCATGTGGGGTTTGCAATGCTGCTTCTGCCACATGGGCGGCCATGAGCCTCCCATACAGCCTTCTGACCTGACATGTATTGTCTCATGTTGGAAGGCGATTTGAAAACACTCGTGATTTATGGAAATCTTTCATTTTGGTAGAGTTGATAGCTTTCGGGTGCTTAGAGTATTCCTGTTTTATTAAAGTAAGGAGGATGTTATACTTTTCCCGTGGTTCAGTCTGCTTGTCCTCTGTGAAGATAACAGTGACCCTACCACCGAGAGCTGTCTCTGGTGAAAGCCACACCTCAGTGTCTGGCACTGCAGTAGCATTCCACCAAGTGCTTTTCTCTTTCCTTTTTAGAAGTGATTTCTTTTATGACATTTATTTATTTATATGGCCTGCATGTGCCACAGCCTGCATGTGGAGGTCAGAGGACAACTTGTAGGAGTTGGTTCTCCCCTTCCACCATGTGGGTCCCAGGGACCAAACTCAGGTCATCAGGCTTGGTGGCAAGCCACCTTGACCTGCTGAACCATCACCTCACTGGCCCCAAATGGATTAATTTTTTAAAATCCTACTTCTCAAATTTTTCCACATATGTCATATATATATATATATATATAATACGTAAGATATAAATACTTGATATTTGCCTCTTAAAATATTGAACATTCTGTCTGAAGCTTCTGCAGAGACTGCTGGAAGACCGGAAGTCCACTGTGGAGATGATCAAACGAGAAGGAGAGAAAATCGCTGCTTCTGCAGAGCCCGCAGACAAAGTGAAGCTGTCAAGGCAGCTGAACCTCTTGGACAGCAGATGGGAGGCCCTGCTTAGCAGAGCTGAAGCAAGGTACTGGGGCCTTCCCTGTGGAGCAGCCGCAGTGCTCTCAGGGCTGCAGGTTGGGATAGCACTTCCTTTAAGTCCATGTTCTCTACGTTTGCATATTCATCGTGTGTACAGGGGTTGCGGTGCCTGTCCCCTCATTCTTCTGATGCCATGCAGCCACCAGCTACATCCCTGCATTATGAAAGCCTTTCCCTCACGGGTAATGCGTTCATTTGTGTATTGCACAGCCCTTCTCTCCCTACCATGAGTCAGGCACAGGCGCCTGTTGGGTTCTGTGGGAGCTCGGTCACCTCTGCCCCCAGATAGGTGCAGAGTAATAGACCCACGGCCATTGAAAATGATGACAAGTGGCATGCTTTAAAGTGAAAATGCATGAGATGAAGGAAGCATGTAACAGGAAAAAGTTTGGAGACAGGGGAGTGATGGCCATGTTTAAGGGAGGAGTTAAGAAGGAAGCAGTGGCTGGGTCTCTCCCTCCATAACAACAGTAGAGCAGAATGTGGCTCTCCTGGGCTCTTGCTCACAACCCTTGATTACAGAGTCACAACCAATGCAGCACCTCCTGTCTGCAGTGCGGCTGCTTTGCTTCAAACTGACTAGGAATAATAACTGCATGAACGAGAAGTCACGCGGAGTGATTGGGTTGGCAGTAAAATAACTGTACTGCATAAATTCCTGCCTCTTCAGAACTAGAATGAAGGGGGAGGCTTTTAAAATGTGCACGCTAACAGTTGATGATGTAATGCCATGGAGCCAGGTCTGGTGGCACGCACACCTTCAATCCCAGCACTCTGAAGGCAGAGGCAGGTGGGTATCTGTGAGTTATGGGCCACCTGGATCTACATAGCATCTCAGGCCAGCCAAGGCTATACAGTGAGATTGTCTCAAAAAAAAAAAAGGATATGGAAATTATATTTTGTCCCTGCTGCCAATTTCTGTAATTCCTCTCAGCTTTGTAGGAAATTCATTTCCCAGATAATATTATTCCTGAAAAAGTCAATGTGTTAGGAAGATAGGACAACAGCCAGATCTCAGCAGAGGACTGGGAGCTCGGCTGATGAGGAAACCAGCAGTAGAAACAGAAAGAGTACTTGGATGCTCTGCGCCCCGTGTTTCTGAAAGCCCTTCGTCTTGTAAATACATCCAAGAAACTCTCCTATTTTTGACATTTAAGTCCACAAAGTGTTAGTGGTTGCTTTTGACAAATGCACTTGATGCTGTATTTTTCTAATAGCAGTCACAGTTCTTCAAGTTGGAAAGTCCACCTCTGATCATCTTGTTATAAATAACTTCAGCGGCCACCGCTTCCATTGAAATCACATCCAGAGCGCTACAGCAAGGCCAGGCTTGCCCTCTGTCCTCAGTAGCGCTTCTCGTCATTGTTCTTACTGCCGCTGCCTTTGAGAGTGGTTAGAATTGACGTGCATATTCTCAGGGACGGTGGCTTTCACCGTTCATCATGTTCACGTGCTGGATAGCTTGTTTAATCTCATTTATTTAGAGCTATTTTAACATGTCCTTTAAATGTCTGAATTTTAAACCTTAGCCTTAGTTGATGTCTTTAAAGCCACGTTTAGAGTAGAGTGGAAGGAGCGTGACTGAAAACACTTGTTGGCAATGTTACCCATTCTCCATCCCTAACTGACCTGTATCTCGGCAAATGTATAGGAACCGCCAGCTGGAAGGCATCTCGGTGGTAGCGCAGGAGTTTCACGAGGCCTTGGAACCGCTGAACGAGTGGCTCACGGCCGTAGAAAAGAGACTGGCAAACTCTGAGCCCATAGGAACCCAGGCACCGAAGCTAGAGGAGCAGATTGCACAGCACAAAGTAAGATGCCATGTGTCGGTGAGGCCGAGGTTGTCATTTACTTCATGGTTTTTGTGACATACATTTGTTATTTTATGCATAATTGCAAAACTAAATCCATTTTTAAATCATCCTTTGGTTCTGTTTACATTTTCATTTGTCCATGCCTTTTTGTTTTGTTCTGTTTTCCTTTCTTGAACTTTGTTTAGGCTCTAGAAGATGACATCATCAATCACAATAAACATTTACACCAGGCTGTTAGCATTGGCCAGTCCTTAAAGGTTCTGAGCTCCAGGGAGGATAAAGACATGGTGCAAAGTAAACTAGACTGCTCTCAAGTGTGGTACTTTGAGATTCAAGAGAAAAGTCACAGCAGGTCTGAGCTCCTCCAGCAGGCCTTGTGTAATGCTAAGATTTTTGGGGAAGATGAAGTTGAGCTGATGAACTGGCTGAACGAAGTGCATGGCAAACTGAGCAAGCTGTCAGTGCAGGATCACAGCGCTGAGGCCCTGTGGAAGCAGCAGTCTGAACTCCGGGTATCTTCATTTATTTATTTTATGTTTTTTTTTTCATTTCAGTTGTTAATTTATTCATTTTTATTAGTTGTATTTATTTCATGCCCATTATGATTTATTATACTCACAATAGACTTTTTGTTGTGTGTACAGGGTACTTTTAATGACACATTACTGAATTCATCCATTTAGCTGGCCTTTTGCTTATTCAGTGTGATTACTGTATTCAAGGGCCCATAATGAAGCAGTACTTCAGTGTCCCCACAAAGAGAATTTTTATAAGGCCTCGATGTTTTCTAAGAGGCCAGCACTGTGAATCATGGTCAATGAGCACGGGCATGGAGCATGGCTGGGAGGAGAGAGGGAATGGCGAGCGGGACGTTTAAAAGTGGGAGGTGTTTCTCCAGATCTGCCCACAGAGCCCAGTGGAAGTTCTCTGTGGCTAATGAGTGCTGCTGCTGATTTAAATTTGGTTTCCCCTTGCTTCCATACCAATGGTACCTGTGTTCCTAGGCTCTCCAAGAAGACATCCTCCTCAGGAAACAGAGCGTAGATCAGGCTCTGCTGAATGGCTTAGAGCTGCTCAAACAGACCACAGGTGAGATGCCTCTGGCTCGTCCACAGCCAGAAGCCTGCAGTGCTGTCAGGGTAGTTCAGGGGCGGGGGTGGGAGGGGGAGGGGGAGACAGAACATTTCCTACTTTGTGAGGCAGCTCTAAGGCTTCACCCTGCCTGCAGAAAGCTTTGAAGGTCAGTCGAGTGGGTTTTATGTGTGATCTCACTGTGTTCTTGGTGGACGCCGCGTGGATTACTCATAGCATCAAGTGTTTGGCATAGGAGCTAGTCAGAGCAGCCTGTACTGTAGCTGTCCTCCACCGTGGGAGCACTGGTGAATACATGAGTTTAGAAGTCCATTTTCTTGTTTTGTTTTAAGGTTGGTTTCATTTCTCCAAGGTTGCACAACCAAGAAAACAGATGCATGGCTCAGTATCTACGTGAGAGGTTTTTGAGCAACTCAGAGAAACTAAGTTATTTTAGCAATTCTTTTGGTTATAGGAAAGTCCTTACCTATTTCAGCAGTGCGTGTGTGCACGGGGCAGTTATTGTGGCTAAAGACGTGATAAAATATCTATCTAGACCTTTGAGTTAGAAGCCTGACGCTTAGGGCATGGTTGACGTCTGTCTGAAAAGGTAGGAGAGGCGGAAAAAGATCCCCCGAAGTGTGGAAGCGAGGAGTGATGAGCAAGCACAGGAAGGTTAGATATCCTGCCTGACGAAACCCCGCTTATAAGTCGGGGACCTGAGCGCAGGCTATTGTAGCCCTCACTCCTGAAGACAGGCAGCTTTGTGAGGTAAATAAAATGTCGCACATAACCGAAGTTTCTCTAGCCCTTGCCATCTCCTTGCCATTTCTAGTTTTAGTGATGATATTATGGCTAGCAATCCTGAGGAAGAAGTAAGAGTATCTTTGGGGTCAGATCATCTTTAGGAAAATGTTTCCTCTCTCCCTGCCCCCCAAACATATCATCAGTAGTCCCCAAAGAAACTCCCTACCCTAGCTTTTTAATCCTTCTATAAGAAATAATAAGTCTTTTGAAATTTTAGGTGATGAAGTTTTAATAATTCAAGATAAGTTGGAAGCCATTAAAGCACGGTACAAAGACATCACCAAGTTGAGCGCTGATGTAGCAAAGACTCTGGAACACGCTCTGCAGCTCGCCACCCAGCTGCAGTCCACGCACAAGGAGCTGTGCTGCTGGCTGGACGGGGTGGAGGTGGAGTTGCTCTCCTATGAGACTCAGGCCCTGAAAGGAGAAGCCTCAAGCCAAGTCCAAGAGAGACAGAAAGTATGCATCTGTGCTTCTCGAAGGCTGTCTGTGAGGATCCCAGTTACGGTTGTCTTGGTGGGCGGGGCCTGGTGGAAGCAGGCAGTAAGTTGACTGTTCAGACAGAGCATATAGTTTGCTTTAAGACTCGTGTAACTAGAAATATGCTTTCCTACCCAAGATAGAATAATGAAGAAGGAAAAAAAGAAAAAGAAGATGACCATTGTTTCAGAGATTTGTAATTTGATTGGAAAAGCATTTCTGTCAGAGATGGGTGGCACGGGTGCGTTTTCTGGCAACATCACAAAAATACACTGCCTTTCCAAGCATTCTTTTCAGATCCCATTGCAGTGGAAGGGGAGTGGTGAGGCCGCAGAGGTGCAAGGCCAGCATGCCCTCACTGCAAGCCCTAGTCCTCAGGAGTGCAACCCCTTTCTTGTTTTATCTTTGTTACCTGATCACTTACATAGTAACTTGTTTGGGTTTGTGTTTCCAAATTGTAAATATTTATTTTCCATTTCAAAGATCCAATCTTGCCATGTTGACAAAGGAACTGTTCTCTAAACTTCTCTGGAAACACTTTCATTTTTGCAAAATAGCTATAAATAATGGAGGTTTGTTTAGCTCAGAGAGAACTAGCCAGGCCAAGTACAGCTTTGTTAGCCAACAAAGGACCCCCAAGAACAGAGGAGAGCCTGCTGGAACCTTTACCCATATGTGTGTATGTTTTCAAGGAACTGAAAAAAGAAGTTAAGAACAACAAAGCCTTACTGGACTCCCTTAACGAAGTGAGCAGCGCTCTGTTGGAACTTGTACCCTGGAGGGCCAGAGAAGGACTTGAGAAAATGGTAGCCGAGGACAATGAGCGCTACCGATTGGTGAGCGACACCATCACTCAGAAAGTAGAAGAGATCGATGCTGCCATTCTGCGGTCTCAGCAGGTAGGACCAGTATCTTGTTGTCTAGGTAACAGATGTTCTCCAACTGCCCGGGGTCTTTACCTGAACAAGCATGTCTTGTGCCGAATTTCCATTCTGATTACTGTGCTTCAGAAATGAACTCTGAGATTTTAATAGAATTTGGCTGGGCTGCATCTGAGCACTAGGGCGCTGCTGATCTGCATATTGCAAGCAACCATCTGCCCCATTACATCACAGGCAGCTCCCTGCCACACACAGGAAAGCCCTGCTTTCCAAACGGAATGTTTTGTATCTGCATGTGTGCATGTTGCTCGTTCTAGGGTTATGCCTAGACTCAGCCTTATGGACCTGTGAGTAGGTAGTTTGAGCTAGCATATAGGTCAGTGTTAACTGTTCCCTGGCATGCTGCTATAGCGAAGAAAAAGCCTTTGTTTTTGAAAGGAAAGAGTTTTCTTGGTGACGTAGAGTTTTTTTCCAAGGATGACTAAAAGGGGGAAAAAATGATAGTTTCTGACCTGTCTGTGGCTCACATGGTTTCTACTCCAAAGTTTCAGAGAATTCTGCTGTTAGCCACAGCCCTGGAAAATGGTGGGCAGTGCAGTGGCCTAGAAGTTTATTGTGCGTTGTCTAAGCCCTATTGAGATCTCTGTGGCTCGGGTTTGGATTGCAGACTTGGTTTGGGACTCTGTGGTTTTGTCAGATACCTCAAGCAGGAGATGCGTGACTCACCTCTTCAATCACACCACGCAAAAGCAGGAAGCACAAGCAGACTGTGGGAGACAGTCTCCAAAGTAGCTTTTCTAGCATGGTGTAACTGTAATTTGCAGGTTCTAAAGCTTCACGCTCTCCCCTTACTTTATGTTAATAGCCGAGGATCACAAAGGCTTCTGGAAGAAGTACTGTAGCAAGGCCCTAACTAGGAAGTTTCTCTGAGGAGCATTCATGCCCGAGGAATGTGTTTGCCTGCCTGTTTTGCAGCTTGCAGGAATTTGTATGCCTCATTGTTGTAGGAAAGTGGGCATATTTACTTATGAAGTTTATTCAACTCTATTAAAATACTTTTTCCATTAAAATTTATTTGAACATCTCAGGGCTGGCACCAAAGCCTTCTCTGAGTAACAAGACAAATATTCCATCCTTTGAGAGCACGATTCTCTTGAGCAGTTGACTGTGTTCAGTTATTTGGGTGATATGAAGCAGATACAGGCTGAATTGCAGGTTGAGATCGTATTGGTTTAGCATGCATTGGGGCTTGCTCAGGCACTAACTACAGATCAGCTGAAGTCAAAAATGTTCGCAAGTATTTCTCAAAGATTCAACAATAATAATCAGATTTATGTTGCTGTTCTTGAACCTAAAATATTAAAATATCCACTCTTAAAGAGAACAGTACTGGCCAGGCATGGTAGCGTACGTAGGCCTTTAATCCCAGCACTCCAGAGGCAGGGGCGGATGAGCCTTCCTAGTTTTTATATGGGTTTAATCTTTGATTTCATCTGCTTGTATCCGTTTTCAATGTGGCAGGAGCAGCTGGGATTGTTTTCAGGGCAGATAAAAGCGCAGGTTCCCGTGGGCTCTAGGGCACATGTCTCATCTTTGTTGGGTGGGGCTGGTTGTTCCCGTTCTCTGCACAGTGGGGGAGGCCATGATGGTCTGACACCAAGTGATTGAGGAGAACTGTGACTCTTCGCTGGTTCTGTTATGATGCCACCAAAGTGGAGCAAAGGAGAAGTGCCTCATTACTACCTGACAGGGTGAAGTCCAGACTCCCCACCGCCCTCCGTTTACACTGGAGGAAGGAACTTAGTTTTGAGTCAGTGGGAATAAAACTTTGGCTCCTGCTTAACATCATCCTGAAAGGGATGTAAGAACACTGTCGCAGACTCAAGGGTGAAATCCTAGGCTCCTCGTGCTACCTGTTGGAGTGAGTGATTAGGGCTGCCATTTCGCTCTGTGACATCTGATTGACCTGGAGTGAGGGTTGTCTGTTTTCTGCCTCGCTAGGCTGCGCTCCCCTTCGTGTGTCCCTTGGCTAGAGAGAACTGGACTCTCCTGGGGCTGTGTCTGTGCGCATTGGTGTGCAGGGGCTCCTTACTTGTTTTGTACTTAATCTTGAATAAGTGAGGCACAAAAAATACCACCCTTGGGTGTTGATCCTCGGGATCCCAGATCCAAGACACTGTACCTTCCTCTTCGTGTTGCAGGAGCATTCTGTATGTCATGCCGGCGTGTTTAGTTTTACTTGTCTTGGAATGAGGAAACTTGGTCTGTTCCATTTTCCCGTGTGTTTATGTTGTGTTAATGTAGAGCCCTTAAAGTGGGATTATTTTCTAGCTTATTTTTCGGCCTCACCCTTCTCTTTTCTTGCCTAATTATCCTCCTCCACTCCCATCTTGATTTCCAGCTTCTCTTGGAAAGTGGCGTGTTCAGGCAGTACTGGATTTGGCAAGCCGCAGTGTCCGTTTCCCAGGGATTCTTCCAGCTAAAGCTCTCATACAAACCTTTATCCTTGGTGGCTATAGTATTACTCACCCACCTTTTCATCCCTGCTTGGTTCAGAATGGCACTGAGAGTTTATCTGATGCGAGCACTGGAAATGTCTTTGACAACACAAAGGGACAGAAACAAAATGTGGGGAATATTCATAATTAAAGAAGCAGACTATAAAGGTGTTCATAAGGTAGTTTACAAGTCTGACTTTCCCGGTTTCTTGGGGTAAAGTCACTGAATTACCAACAATATTAACTCCGGATTTTAATTTTCTTCTATTTTTCTGTGCTTTAAAATTTTCTGCCATGCCTATGAGTTATGAATTATGAATTAATGATGAGGAAAAACAACCGAAACATTTAGGAACGATCTTGTACATGTTTAAAGCCCAATATTAAATGAGATGTTTACAAGTTATGCCTGAGTAGTTTGAGTGTATTCTTCATACACAGATATAACTACTTGCACACACATTTATATATAAACACATACAATAAAGAAATGGTAATTTTTCATTCTCTTATGAGGAACAAGGTACTTTGATGGCACAATGCTACCTGCCCATCTAAGAATTGAAGTCACATGAAAAATTATTTACAGTGTATCTAATTGTCAGGTTTTAGAGTAGTTATATTTGGGAGCTGAGACACCGGAACAGAAGGCCACAGAACCAGCCACCCTTGCATCCCTGCTGTGCCCGTCCCTGTACGGCAGGATGTAAGAGCTTGAGGGCAGAGTTCCCCTCTCTCTATCCCTCAGCCACTCATGATGTAGTGTAGTGTGCTATCAAAGGAGAAACTGAGAGTCTCCAATTAGGAAAGGGAGTATCTAGAAGCAACAGAAATAGGTAATTTTTCTGGCACCAGCCACAGGAACTTTCTGACCTAATTATTATCTTTTATTTAGTTTGAGCAAGCGGCGGATGCTGAGCTATCCTGGATTACTGAAACAGAGAAGAAATTAATGTCTCTGGGTGACATCAGGCTTGAGCAAGACCAGACTTCTGCTCAGCTGCAGGTTCAAAAGGTGAGGAAATACATTTTGAGTTGCCGTCTAAGTTAATGTGTCTCCAGGCTCCGCGTCTAGAGAATACATTCACGTGCTTTTCCTTTCCAGGACCCTGTCAAGGCCGCTTGCTATTTTCAACTACTTTGCCTACTTGCCTTCACGGAATCACATACTTTTCTTTGTATTTTGTCTTTGTTTGGTAAATCACAGGCATTCACCATGGATATTTTGAGACACAAGGATATTATTGATGAACTTGTTAAATCTGGGCATAAAATCATGACCACCTCCAGCGAAGAGGAAAAGCAGCCAATGAAGGTATCGCCTTGTCTGTATGCAGTGACCCTCAAACGAGCAGTATCCGCTGAGCACGGAGTTCTAGAAGGGCACTTTGTATGTATCTGCAGCTTCTGTTTAAACAGCAGACTCATGACATTTAAATCAGGCATCTTTTCAGGTTACTGAATAACCATGGAAAGCCATCCCCGAGGACAGTCTGTGTTGATACATCTGCGCTGTTAAAGGTTCCTTGACTAACACACATTGAGCCTTTGGTCTGTCCAATCAGTATTAGCTGCGTTACTGTTACGATGCCTATGAGATATGTCAGCTATAGGCCATACACTTCTGGAATATTTGCAACTTTTAAGCCAAAACAAAATCCAAAATACATTGATCTTCATTCTGTATAAAGTTACTCTAAGCCAGTAGGAGAACAATGAGGTAATAGCTAAAGAAGCCATAGGTATATGTGGTCCTAATAATTCTGCAGACTGATGGAAAACCACCCTCAGGTAAAAGTGGTTAGCTCAGCTTTATATGGACATCCAAGGAGCTTAAAGAAATGACTGAGTGTTAATACTTCTGGGTAAGTGTATGACCCCCAAATAAAGATAGACAAATATCCATGCCTTAAATTACATTTTAGAAAAAAAATGTGTTTTTTTTTTGGGGGAGCCCAGAGATAATTTTAGAGTGTGTAGTGTATTGTTGTTTTCTCTCTCTCCCCTTTTTTTTTTTTAACAAGGGTGGTTTATTACTCTATAACTATTATTTTTCAAGGATTCAGAAATAAAAAACACAGATGATCATGGAATATTTTCTGTTCTGACTTGTAGTTCATCAGGAGATCAGCCTTTCTGCTACTCTTGTTTCTATTGTGAGTTTGCATTGCACTCACAGCACTGGTGTAGAAGACAGTGACCTACTGTGGTTCCCATGCTCCTACTCGATTTTATTTTTGTTTTTTTGTCTTATTGATTTTATTTAAAAGATAATTTTCCTTTTTCTCCAGATAATAGTGTTAATGCTGGTCCACATGTGTGAAACTTAACTTTCTAACGCGGAGAACAGTGTAAGAGTACCCGAGAATTCTGCTTACTACGTCTGCAGAATTCAGTGACTCTGCATAAAAATCCAAGTGCCCTCTTTAACACGCACACATGCATAGAAAGAGTCCGAACAGGTTTCTTTCATTTATTTATCTCGCGTACATTTGCTGTGCTCCTGCTCTGTGTCACATGTACAGAACTAGTCAGAGCATCCTGAACTTCAGCTTCCCGCCTGGCGAACATATTTCCTCTTCTTGTTTTCTAGAAAAAACTGGATAAGGTATTGAAGAACTATGATGCCATCTGCCAGATAAACTCAGAGAGGCACCTGCAGCTGGAGCGGGCGCAGTCCCTCGTTAGCCAGTTCTGGGAGACATATGAGGAACTTTGGCCATGGCTGGCAGAAACCCAAAGAATCATCTCCCAGCTGCCTGCCCCAGCCCTGGAATACGAAACTCTGAGACGGCAACAGGAAGAGCACCGGGTGAGAGCTAGAAGGCGAGAGGGCGAGCCGTTCACGGGGCGGTGGTCCTGATGGCGTGCTTAACATGATGTCAGACACCATACAGCACTAGGGCGTCTGTAATGCTGCGGCGTAGTCTGCACTGCCTCACGGCCGACCGGGTAGCTGTCACACACTGCAGACATCACAGCTTTCATGCAGAAGTGTGTACTTTATCCCGTCTGGGGAGGGAAAAGAATACCATTTTTAAAATGTTAGCGACATGAGCCTTTTAGGTGCTTTCAGTTATGTATGTTGGAATCGCGTCCCATGTACATACATTGAATACATTTTATGCTCTGTCATGACCAGAGCCATCTAAAATATTAAAAAGTAGAGTAGAGGTGTACAGAAGAACCATCATACATACACAGCCGTTGAGTTTGGAGAAAATGGACAGTGATTGCCTCTGTCAGAACACCATGTCACGAGAGCTATGGAAAGGAAACCGGCTGAAGTATCAGCGTAGGTTGGGGGCTAAGAATCATCCCAGTGTGATTCCATGCTGGCTGTTAAGGGGCCGTCACCACCTCCACTATGTAAAACAGTGAAGGTGTGACCTAATTATATGAAATGGAAATGGAACTCTGGCATTATGGAATCGTCCCTCTAGCCGTCACTCAACTGTTAATGTCACTTGACACAAAAGTTTGGTTGAGAGAGGGTTCGAGTCTCGGAAGCAGATCTGGAGTCCTTTATATTTGTGGGATTAAGAACATATCTGTCCTCCTTGATCTGTACACGATGTATTCGGAGACTAATCAGGAGGAGGTGAGAATCGCCCAGTACATGTTACAACATCTTTTAGAAGACACCATAAATTTAGTACTTTTTTAAAGATTTATTTTCATTCTGCATATACGCGCCTTTTGTCTGCACCACCTGTACAGTCAGAGGCCAGGAGAAGGTATTGTATACTCTGGAACTGAGCTGCCATGTGGGTGCTGAGAATCAAAGGCAGGTCCTCTGCAATAACAACAAATGGCGCGGCTCCTGCCTATTGATCTTGTTTGTTTTTCTTTAACACACTGGCGTGGAAGACTGTCTCTAGTGGAAGCACTTATCCAGATATACAAGCAGTTTAAAGCAAAACTAAATGTTTACAGAGTCTTATCCAAATCATTTGCTTTTTCAAGACATGGTTTCTCTGTAGCTTTTGAAGCCTGTCCTGGAACTAGCTCTTGTAGACCATGCTGGTCTCAAACTCACAAAGATCCGCCTGCCTCTGCCTCCCAAGTGCTGGGATTAAAGGCGTGCGCCACCACCGCCTGGCTCAACTAGCAAAAGACTTAAAACTGGTCTTGGACCGAATTTAATTAATTTAAGTCAAGGTTTGTTGTGCCAGAGATCCTGGCCGCTGTTCATCAAATGGCTCTTAGTGTAAAATGGACTGTGAACATCTCTGTCATAGGCAATTCAAAAGACTGCTTTTAGAATAGCACCGAGTGATAAGAAATGGCTCGGTAGCTAAAACCTTAAAAATAGAATTGATTTTCTCTTTTGCATAATCTGAACTTGCAACACAAACATATGGTTCTATAGCCTTATATGTCTGCAGAGTCTTCATACTGAATAGTTTTTGCAGCCCCCTCTAAAAGCCTTTCTTTTCTGACTCCAGATCTACTGATGACCTATCTAGAAATGAAAATAGCCTCCAGAGGCTGTGTTATCACGTGTTATAGACCTTTCAGTAATGTGAAATCTCTGCAGCATGACGGCCTCAAGAATTATTTGGTTACATGTGAGGCAAAGTCATGTGGTCTCCATATCCCCCACCCCTCACCCCTGAGAGAAGTTCTCTCTATGTAGTCCAGACTGGCCTCAAGCTCACCATCCTCCTGCCTCAGCCTACTGACTGCCGGAATTACAGGTGTATAACAACACACCCAGGCAAAGGCTGTTTGTTCATACACACACATGTTCATGTAGGCACCTAACAAATGTTCTCTGGCCTGTCGCTGGGTGCCATACAAAAGGCTCGTCACACTGCCCCCAGGTTAAGTCACCTCAGCAGCGCCGCACAGACCAGCTGGCCAGGCAGGTCAAGAGAGCTCAGCTGAAGTCATGCATTTTCCTTGAGAGTCTTGGTTCTTGGGTTCAGAGTTATTGTCCAAGCATTGCCTTCTGCAGTACAAAAGAGGAACCTGCCGGACATCGTCAGCTCTCCTTTCCATGTCATTTCATGTTGGCTGACAGAGCCATTGCCACTTCCTTTCTGCGACACAGCACAAGGAATATGGAGTGAACATAAGATCTAGACCAAAACATCCATGATGTAGATCCCCACAGTGGTTCCCCCCTGCTCTTACGTGCAGCACGTTAGCTTAGACTTTACCACGCGCTTTTATAACTGAGCTCGTGTGTGGAGTATTTTCAGTAGCCCTTCAGAGCAACTTTAAAGCATCACCCCCCCCGTAAATTATCTCTAGACTGCCTTTCCTGGGCATGAGCCCTTTCAGAAGCTCCTGCTAGCAGCTAGAGTGCAACAGATTGGAGTTAGACCTCCTAAGGACAAGGGCATGCTGACGAGGGGCAAGTGGAAGCCCTCCCTACTTAGAGGCTGATCTGAGAGTCTCTTAAAGGAAAGGCTCCCGTGGGAATGGTTCTAGAGTGGCCCCATGAAGTACTGCTCTTCAGAGGTCCCGGCTTTATTCTAGCTCCCAACACCTCAGCAGCTTAGCAGGAGTGACCCCACTTGAATTCCAGCTCCACTCCCGGTGTAAATACCATGTGTCTCTCAATCAGAGGACAAAACTAAGCAGCGTTTCTCACTATACATATTTTCTTTAAATGTACCTTAATAATCATGCTCAACATGTAGTTGTGTGTTTGATAAGCCCATTACCTTTGAAACTTTAGCAGTTTGTGGTAATAAATAGGGGGCTGGAGAGATGGCTTTACAGTTAAGAGCATTTGCTGCTCTTAGAGAGATCTGGTTTAAGTTCTTAGTACCCACATGGCAGCTCACGGCCTTAACTGTAACTACCCATACACACACAAATAAATGTAATAAAATAACCAACAGAAATGGGTTGATATATTCAGTGTCTATATGTCATGTATATATAGACTAGGTTCTAATATACATATATAATATATATATATATATGAGTATCCATCTGATACTGGTTCACATGTGTGGGAATGGGGTACCTGAGGGTTCGGGGCACTCCTGTATCTCTCTATCTTGAGGTTTTTAAAATCGCGGTATTGTGTCTTTCTTTTCCCGCAAGATTCTTCCTAATCTTGATTCTCCCTTCCCCCAATCATTTCTGTGTGTATTATGTGTGTGCAATGAAAAGCACCCAAAAGCATTGGCTCAGCCAAGGCATTCAGACTCCTTTCAGGCGGTTGACATGACGCTCTTGTGAAAATGGGCCGATCTCACTATGAACTGCACATTTACTGTTTGCTTTAGTGCCATCTTGTTTGTGACTGGACAGTGGCTTCTCCTTGCAGAGGCATAGATAGCGCCTGGCGGCAGGGGAGGCATTTGTTTAGCATGTCTTGTTGGCTGGATGCGTTGGAGATGGGATCAGTCGTAATATGGAGGTGTGACTCTGAGATACTGAGAAGCTGTTTGGTTTATTATAGCAACTACGAGAGCTGATAGCAGAGCACAAGCCTCACATAGATAAGATGAACAAGACCGGGCCACAGTTGCTGGAACTGAGCCCAAAGGAAGGCGTTCATATCCAAGAGAAGTATGTGGCAGCTGACACCCTTTACAGTCAAATTAAAGAAGATGTCAAAAAGCGAGCTGTGGTTCTTGATGAAGCCATTTCTCAGTCAACTCAGGTAATCCTTTACACTAGGAAAAAACTAATTTCTTCCCTACAGCCAAGCATACCAAGCATTTTCCTGGACCCTCTGGTTAAATTTTATCTCTGGTGATATATCGGCTGTATTGTTTCTGAGTATAGTGCCTCTGCTCCCAGAGGTGGGATTTGCTTGCAGCCAACTCTTAGGTTTCTCTGCCTACTTCAGGGTACAATAAAAAAAGTAAATTTCAGCGAGTAGGATACCTACTGGGAGCAAGGTCAGATACTTGCTTCAGTGTCCATTATAAGTAGAACACAGTATTTGACGTCGGGGAGAGAAAAGAAACTATTACAGTCGTTAATAATAAAATATTTCTAAGAAAGCATTTAGAGGAAATCCTGAACAATAAGCCAAAGAAAAAAAGAAGATAAGAATACTAAGTAGAAAACAGAGTTTTTGTAAATACTATTTTTTAAGAAGCTGACTTTTTGAATACCTGTAGGTTTTCCATTTTCAAAGTTTTGGTTTTTATGGTTAGATACTAGCTTTGGGGTGGCATTTTCTGTAATCCCAAGTGTGTGTTCTGGTTTCCCTTCTGTTGCTGCAGGAGAATACTCTGAGGAGAAGCAATATAGGGAGGGGTGGGTTTGTTTCTTCTTAGACTTCCAGGTCCCAGTCCCTCGTTGTGGGATGGCAGGGGCAGGAGCTCAGCAGAAGCTGAAACAGAAACCAGGTCCAAGGCCCATGCTTAGCCAGGGTTCTTCCGCAGCCCTGCGCCATCTGCTCAGGAATGGAGCCACACACAGTGAACTGGGCCCTCCATCATCAATTACCAGTGAAGACCATCCTTCATAGACATACCCACAGGCCAGTCTGATCTGGGAAATCCCTCAAGTGAGACTCCCTTCTCGGATGACGCTAGGTTGTCAGTTTGGCAGTTAGAACTAACTAGGACAGTGTGGGTCCACTCAACTTTGACACTAGTGTAGGATTTAAGAATAAACATGGTTTTATGACATTGTGTAATTGTGTATGATGCTTTTACAAATATAAAATTAATTATTTCCTATATCTAACTGTATATTTATTTGACCATGAATTGGATGCAACATTGGACATATTTTTATTTTGTTCAATTTTACATTTTTTTCAGTTTAGAAAATATGTAACTCAAGGAATCCCTTGAATCTAATCAATGCCACCTATGAATTTTGCATGCACTTGTATAATGTTTTAGGATTTTGAAATGTTCGTTTTAAATGAATTATCAGTTTTGACAGCCAAATATGCATCTTATCAAAAAAAAAAGTTGAATTGTGGTTAAAAAAAAATTGAGCAACAGGTTAAGATTTATATTACTGCTAAGGAATGTAGACTGTTTCTTAATGAAAACATTCAATTATTGATGGGAAACTCAGTGTTCTCTTCATAAGTGTGTCACACAGAAGTGAACTGAGGTCGTGACCTTAGGCGTGGCTTCATACACCAGCTGGAAGTGACTCTGCATGGAAGTGTTGGCAGAGGGGCTTCAGCTTTTAACTGAAGGAAATGTTACAGGCAACAGAACAGTGACCCCATTGTCTCACCCGTAGTTTCATGACAAGATCGACCAGATCCTTGAGAGCCTGGAGCGCATCGTGGAGCGTCTGAGGCAGCCACCATCCATCTCTGCTGAGGTTGAAAAGATCAAGGAGCAGATTGGTGAAAACAAGAGCGTGTCTGTGGACATGGAGAAGCTGCAGCCGCTGTATGAGACTCTGAGGCAGAGGGGAGAGGAGATGATTGCCAGGTCTGAGGGCACCGAGAAGGACATATCCGCCAAAGGTAGTGATTTTGGACTGATGACACGAGCTCAGCATTCCTTCGTTTGTTTTTTTGTTGGTTTGCTTGGTTGGTTGGTTGGTTGGTTGGCTTTTTTACATAGGGCCTCTATGCAGCACTGGCTGGCCTGTAACTCACTGTGTAGGCCAGGCTGGCCTCAAACTCCCAGAAAACGCATCTGCCTCTCCCTCGCAAGTGCTGGGATTGAAGGCACGCCACCACACCTGGTCTCAACTTTTGAAACAGCTGTTCGCTGACTGCATAACAA
This sequence comes from Dicrostonyx torquatus, assembly GCA_028555095.1. Lineage (NCBI taxonomy): Eukaryota > Metazoa > Chordata > Mammalia > Rodentia > Cricetidae > Dicrostonyx > Dicrostonyx torquatus. The sequence continues at coordinate 907,704 of JAQHUG010000139.1, read as the reverse complement.
ACTGCCAGGTTTCTGAAGAGCTTGCACAGTGATATGTCACTGTATGAAAGTCCTTTGATGTCCTCCTCAGTTTGTGAAGTCAATTGGTTGAAGACAAAATGTGTTTACATAAAGACCATATGTTCTCTGAGCCTCTTAGGCTCTCAGGCTGAAATTAATGTTAATAAGCCAAAGCTGGGGATACAGTTTTAGTATCATAGCTAGCATACCTACTCCATCCCATAACCACCAGAATGGTAACCATAGCCACTCATATTAGAGCTGTCATCTGTGAGTCAGAGGAAGGGTGTGTATAATGGAAATAAGAGTATTCCAGAAGCAAGCCAGAAGTACAAACCCTTGTCCTGTTCCTGGGACCAAGCAAGCAGTTTGATCCTTGGAGAGCATGAGAAAATACGTCTTAGATTAGTTACTTGTCTTAGGTTAATTCCTTACTGTCTGTGGGATTAAGGCCAGCTTCATGAATTTAAAACTGAGTAAACGTGGGTCTTCCTGAGCTCATGTCACTTTAAGTATCTACTACGGTAAGGAAAAGTCTTGGTTCCGCGAGATCAGACCTATAGATTTTGCATTGTATGGGATAGGTTTGGGCCCATTGATAATGCATAGACTGCAGTTGGTCAGAACCTGTTCCCGTTCTGTGTATTTAGCAAATCAAGTAACTGTTCGCTGTATGAGCTAAAGTTTTGCTTTTGCTCTTATGAGGATAACCTGCATCTTTGCTGACATTGTTTTGCTGTGTAGCCGTGCAGGATAAGTTGGACCAAATGGTTTTCATTTGGGAAAACATACACACACTGGTGGAAGAAAGGGAAGCCAAACTGCTGGATGTTATGGAACTAGCAGAGAAATTCTGGTGTGATCACATGTCATTGGTTGTTACCATAAAAGACACTCAAGATTTCATCCGGGACCTGGAAGATCCTGGGATTGATCCCTCAGTAGTGAAACAGCAGCAAGAAGCAGCCGAGGTAAGGGACAGAACTCATTTCACCTAAAAAAAAAACCCATAAAGTTGTGTGTGCTAACACCCCAATCTTGTATATGACTGAGAAAATCATGCTGTTAAAATTTGCATTGGTTCTGAATGTGGAATGCGCAGTGAGTACCAAGATATAATGGCCATGCAGATGTCACCTGGAAGTGACTCTTAAAATCCTTTCTCTGCCCCTGCACTGCTCACACTTGGTGCAGGGCCTACCAAGCAACCTGAAGACGGGTGTCTGCCCTCACCAGCCTTTCAACGTCTTCCTGTCTCGGTCTTGCTGAGTAATGGCCCTCAGATGCCCCCACTGTCTGCTGGGTAATGAGCCCTGAGTTTACCCAGGGCTTTTACCAGCTTTTCTCACAGCGGCTGGTGCCCGTGTGGCCACGGGCCCCATTCTGCTGTTCCTTTACCTCTGTGCTCTTTTTAGTGTCCTTGAAGCCTTGCACAGTCTATTTCCTTGCCTCAGCATGTCATTTGTGCCACCGCTGCGATAGGCTTCGGGATTTGGTTAGGTTAGTACCCACCCCAAACACTCATTTTGTTGTGTATTTACCTGAACCGCCTGCTGGGCTCTGGGGCCCTGGAGAAGGCTAGGCAAATATTTCCATTTCCAGTGTTTGGTTTTGTTCATGCTTATTAAATATTCATTGCTGAGGGGGTGTGTTCAACCATGATGGTGAAAACAAGGTAGGGAGCTTCATTTCTCTTGTGATGGATCAGCCTTGATGCCTGGGTGATGACACACTGTGGAGCTTCAGAGCTAGGTTACCATGAGTTTCCCAGATGACACATTACTTTGCATAAATTTTTTGTGCTCCTATTTTACCGGTGTCTGTTTTGAACACATACAGGCAAACTAGTTGTGAAAAGCAAAATGCCTTTCAGTGCTTTACTATATTTGGGATATTTTTTAAATTGTTCTGGTATTTTGTCTTTATTAGTAAAGATTTGGTGTTAGAGAATATTGTTTTCTCTCAAATATTTATGTGGTTTTTTGTTGAGAAAATTACTATATGAACCTGGGAAATAAAATATGCTCATCTCACCTAGGAATCCCTGTGGACAGCTCTGTGTGGCATCTTTTCCTGGTTTTGATGTGGTTTTACATGGTGTTCTGAGGCTCTGTTTTGAATTCTAGGCAATAAGAGAGGAAATTGATGGACTGCAAGAGGAGCTAGACATGGTCATCACACTGGGCTCTGAGCTCATCGCTGCATGTGGGGACCCTGATAAGCCCATTGTCAAGAAAAGTATAGATGAGGTACTGGTGACTTATTTTCCACTTTCATAAGAATTTCTTTCTCAAGACTTAACAAACTTAACATCTGTTTGTTACAAATAGTTAAAATCATACATTTGACACTCAAAGGATTGCAACATTTGTTTTGTAGTTAAATTCAGCATGGGATTCTCTAAATAAAGCTTGGAAAGACCGGGTTGACAAACTGGAAGAGGCCATGCAAGCTGCCGTTCAGTACCAAGATGGATTGCAGGTAAGATGGTTGCTATGTCCACTGACTGGCCTTAGCTGGAAACAGGAAATGTTACTTATACTTTGGTACCATCCGAGCCCTGTGGCTGTGTGCAATTACAGACAAATCTATTCCTGTAATTGCCACAGCCACTTTGACTCATCCTTTTTAGAAGATATTCCTTACCTCTCAGACATGGATTTATATGTACATGTAAACATGGATTTGTACACTCATCAATGGAATTTACTTTGAAGAGAAGTAGTCTAATGACTTTTTTTTTAAGCGAAAGTAAATGTTCCCAGACAGTATTTCTCAAAAATGGTTGGGCACCAGGCAGTGAAGTGTCATGGAACAGAGTCTGAGTTCTGTTCTAAAGTTGAGTGAAATAAGATGAAAGGAATAAACATGGGCTAAAAATATCACCAAGTTTAACTGATGTCAGAACTCAAGAGAACCGATGTGAAGCAGTGTTTTTTCTGTGTACTAAAATAGATTTTTATTTTATTGACTCAAAACTGGGTGTATCATGGTGTTTTCTTTTCCGTGTATATGATTGTTACAGTAGCTGTTTCTTGTCTTTTTCAAGGTTCTCATTCAGTTCATTAGCCAGATAGAACCTGGTCTTTTAATACTAAAGTTCTCTTGAGGCCAGCTTAGGGATATTTCTTCCCTACCTCCCTCCTTGTCCTATTTCCTAACAGGTTGGCAGGAGTTTACTCTTTCATACTCCTACCACATGGAAAAACCCTCTCTTAAGTATTTCCATAACACTTAAGTGAATAGTATTTTTAAAGCTCATATGAGAACATTTTTTCCTTTTTCTTCATGTCACTTCATCCTATAAATATCACCAGCCAGGCTTTATCTCAGCAGAAAGGGTTTGAACTTTGGAAATACATGAAATTTTTTATGACAGAAAACACCTTGTTATAACTCCTGTACATGTGTGTGCACTTGCACACACACCCCACCCCAAGCAAAGTAAGGATTTCTTGCTTAAATAACCTATGGCCAGTGATAGCTATGTTGAGCTCCCACTGTGTAAGGCTGCATCATAATGACAAGTCTTTTGAGTGGCATTGTCTCCTGGAGATGGTACTGCTAAATATGTGAGGTTACCTGAGAGCCTTGAGCAAGGCACCATGATTTGATACAGACTCCTCACTAACAGCAAGAAACATAAGCTCCATCATAAGTCCTGTTGGCCATAAATGGCAACTTGGGTTACTGAATGGCTGTAGCTATCAGATGGTGCTAGATACTCTATAAGGTGCAAGGCTTGGTTATAAGGTGAGATACTTTTTCTTCCCAAGTTGCTGCTTAAATGATTAGGGTTGGTTAATGGTCATTTAAATAGACCAGATCATTTGTAAGGTTTCTCTTCTGTCAGCTTCATCAAAAATGTAAAATTATTTAAATATACATTCATTACCTTTTAAAAAATGCAGTAAACCTGTGTATAATGTATAGAAACCTAGGAACAATGTAGTGGACTCTGAAGCCTGTTGCAGTTCACAGACTCTAAATCACGTGTTAATCTAGGTAGTATAGGAAGGTGAGCTGAACCGTAGTGACCTTCTTGGCTATTTGGATCTTTTTCTTTCAGTTTATTTTTATATAAGCAAATGAGAATTTTCACTTTTGTGATTGAACATATACACTTTTTCGAATGAGCTTTTCTTTGAAAGTGCCTGATAGTTTAAGTTTTTCTTTTGCCAGCTTCAGTGCAGAATTGTAGGTGACACTTACTTGGTATTTAAGAAACTGTTTTATATTAAGGCTTTTATTCAGGTAAACTATCTTAGTTTTATAAAGTAGGCACCTTTCATAATTTCTCCTAGTTATTGCCTTTCCCTGCAACCCCAGAAGCATGGCCATTTCGGAACTACTGTGATAACATGGGCAATCTATCTTTCAGGCAATATTTGACTGGGTTGATATCGCAGGCAATAAGTTAGCCTCAATGTCTCCAATTGGAACGGACCTTGAGACTGTCAAGCAGCAGATTGAAGAGCTGAAGGTACGTGTGGGGCTCCTGATTGGTAAAGAACCGCCTATATTTTTAAGTTACTGGTTCATCAGACTTCTCACTTAAGTTTATTTAGTTTGCATAATTACAACATTATATATTGACTTGAAGATTGTACTGTTTATTTCCATTGCATGTTTTCATTTGTGTGTTTGTGTTTGCACGCAAGTGTGCCACACATGTAAGGAGGGCAGAGAACAACTTGCGGTCAGCAACTCTCTCCTTCCACCACGTGGATCCTGAGGATCAAGCTCAGGTTGTCAGGGTTGGTAGCAAATTCCTTACCCAGTGAGCGATTTCACAGGCCCTACAACTGTTAGAATGATCTCTTCATGTAGTAAGTTTAGATACATGTTTATTTTTAAAAATGAAAGATTGTTTTATTTAATACCTATTCTTTATAGAACTGTAAATAAGCAAAAAAGGAGGAAAACAAGAATAGTAACTCTCTCCAAAAGCTATATACGTAAAAGCAACTATGCCTAAGATTTGATATACAGCTCTTCAGATATCCTCCTATCTCAATGGAGGGTTTGTGTGTAGAGGGCAGGGCCAAATTTGGATTGTGCTACTGAGACTTTTATAATGTCCCTCAGTAGTCTGTTGTAATTAGCGTAATTGATATATTACTATAATATTAGCAGTTAATTAGCATCAGAGATTCAAGTTCATATTTTCTATTGTTGATAAAGTGTTGGCTGGCATAACAAAGGTCACGAGGTGCCTGTCAGTCATATAGGAAAAGGATGTTACTCTACAGCCACATGTGATAGCTCAGGTCTGGAGTCCCCGTACTTGGGAGGCTGAGTTGAGAAGATTGCCACGAATTTGAGGCAAGCCTAAGCAAAATAGTGGTAAAGGCCACCCACAGCTGCACAGCAGGTCCCTTTCTTACTACTAGTAGTAGTAATAATAATAATAACTTATTTGGCATCAACAGTAAGACATAGAAATAATTATTAATGAATATAAGACAGCTGTAAAAACATAAAAATTATGAGGGAGTGTATAATATGTATTTTTTTGAGAATAGGAATAACTAAAGTTCTTAAAGTTATTATTTCTGGGGTTTCACATTCATTAATATAAAATCATATAAAATGTAATATGAAATATTATAAGAAGTTTCTCCATGGGATTTATTAAGTTTTATTGCACAGACTAAAAATGAAACACCAAAATTGTAACTATTCATAAAACATCGAATAAATGAGGGAACCGTCTACCACTTTTGCTTTCAGTAAGAAATGTGAATTTTAGAATATTTTTGGTTTAAAGTTACTGATTTTTTTAAATGTTCCTGTATTTTTTTTCATAGCAATTTAAATCAGAGGCATATCAACAGCAGATAGAAATGGAAAGGCTGAACCATCAAGCGGAACTTTTGCTGAAGAAAGTCACAGAGGAGGGTGACAAACACAGTGTTCAAGACCCATTGATGGAGCTGAAATTGATATGGGATAGCCTGGACGAGAGGATCGTCAGCAGACAGGTGAGGGCCCAGACTCAGGACCAGACATCATGTGTGCACACTCTCAGCAGTCTAAAACAGCCATTGAAAATCTAAACAGTTAATATCAATTACCTTTAGGGGCATCTAAATTTTTCTTATTAAAATTCTCCCATTTGTGCCACATTTAACCGTGTGTGTGTGTGTGTCTGTGTCTGTGTGTGTCTGTGTTATATCTCAAACTAGACTTGTTGATTATAGATATGACTAGATTCATGAGCCATGTGGATGGACAATAACAGCATTAAGCGTTGGTGTTTTGCCTTTGTTTTGTAAGGGCATATCATTCATGATGTCAGATTCTAAGTGGATTTTCTTCTTCTCTGCTTCTTGGCAGCACAAGCTGGAGGGTGCTCTCTTGGCGCTGGGTCAGTTCCAGCATGCCCTGGATGAGCTCCTGGCATGGCTGACACACACAAAAGGCTTGCTGAGTGAACAGAAACCCGTCGGAGGAGACCCAAAAGCCATTGAAATTGAACTTGCCAAGCATCATGTAAGTACTGTTACTGCCTGCTATTTTTATGTCTGAGTTTTTCAAGTTTATGATTGTAACAGAGATTATTTGGCATTAAATTGCTTGAAATGGTTAAATAGTGAATAGCCTAAAAAACATCTAGGCTGAAAATGCTGTTGTTCTTTTAATGCCTCTGGTCCCGTGAGCAACAGTTGCTTTCCAGAATGACTCTTCATCAAAACACAGTATGTTTGTCTCATGATGTCAGTGTATAGAAGCTTTTATGTCTTAGAAAATCTGGCAATTGTCTTAAAAGTAGCCTACATCAGTAGTCAGAATTCTGTGTCATAGAGGTAGAAAATAAGACACCCAGTCCAGTTATATTTAGTTGGGAGGTCTGTTCATCTGACTTGTTAGAAATAGCTCTTTTGCCTTTTTGCTCTTCAATTTTGAAAGATAATTGTGTAGTTGCTAAAACCAGTGTCCACCCTCTGCTCATGTTCTCCCGCTGCCTCTGAGCATTAGAGGAAGGAACCTGACAGAACTTTCCTGTCAGTGTTAACGCTGACAGTATCTAACTCAGGCCTCGAGGAAGTGTTTCCCGCTGTGACCATGTCAGGGTGCGTGCTCTCCAGAACTGACTCCTCACTCAGCTGGCTGTGTGCCTTTGGAAAACACTGACTCATCGGGTACCTCAGTCAGAAAGGCCATACCCCAGGGGCTGCCTCCCTTATCTGGAGAGCCTCCCGGGTCTGGACTCCCCTCCAGATGTGTGCTGTCTTGCATAGGATAAGAGATGACATCCTTTTCTTTATTACTGCCAAGCATACGTCAGAGAGTGTGGGGTAGGGCCCTGTTGACCTCTTGACTAACATAAGGGAAAGCGCTCCTTTCAAATTAGTAGTCCTTGCTTCCCTTCAATGAGAGAATAAAGGATTGTATTTCTCTTTTTAAAACAGTAATTATAAAACATGTGTCTTAAGGCATGTGATAATTTTATATTAGGAAAATGAATATATAGGAGTAAAAATATCCCTTAAAACCTTCAGATTAAATTTAACTAAAATGGACTTGAATCAATGGAAATGCTTTGATCATCTAATTATAATCTCTACGAAAGAATGTAGTGTTTCAGTTACAAGGGCATTCTAGTGAGAATACCTGTCAGCGTTTGGACCGTCTCTTTAGGACGACTGGTGTGTATAAACTAAAAGTGTATCTAACTAAAGGTGTATCTATCTAGGAAGCCTCAAAAGTTGAAGGAAAGGGAGCTGTCACGAAAACTTGCTATTAAAACTTCTTTGTTACAAGGTTGTTGTTTCAGAATATTTCACAACCAGAAAATAAAGCAAGTATGATGGACTAGAGGTATGGTTCAGCTGGTACAGTCCTTACCTAGCATGCGTGAAGACTAGGTTTGATCCCTCAGCGGTCCCTAAAACCACACACTTGGGAGGTGGAAAAGGATTAGAAGTCTGAAGTCATCCTTAGCTGTGTGTTGAGTTCAAGGTTTGCTTAGAATACATGAGATCCTCTCCCTGCCAGAAAAAGGGGGAAAAAAAGCAAGCATTATAAGTACCATTACTGTGTTTCCAGCTAATGATCATGTTGATTGACATTTTCAGGTGCTCCAAAATGACGTTTTAGCCCACCAGTCCACAGTAGAAGCGGTCAACAGAGCAGGAAATGATCTAATTGCCTCAAGTGCGGGAGAAGAAGCAAGCAACCTGCAATACAAGCTCAAAATCTTAAATCAACGCTGGCAGGATATTCTGGAAAAAACAGATCAAAGGAAGCAGCAGCTGGATAGTGCCTTGCGTCAGGTGAATGAAGGGAATAAGCCCTAGACTCCCTCTGGTGTCCAAGTCCAAAGTCATGTGGATTTGCTGCATTAATTTACAGGCGGATATTTCATGTTGATACTTAAAAGAGAGGAGTAAAAATAAGGGGATAAAGAATAGAGCAGATGAGAAGGCTGCGCTCCGCTCCTTAGCTGACCTGAGCTTTCATGATGGGGTGCGCAGGTAGCGAGCCACTGGTCCCAACACCTGGCTTCCTTACAGTATGCGATGCAGAGAGAGGCTGAACCAGCTGGGGCCATTTGACCTTGCTTGAAAGTGATAGTATTTGTGACACAAACCTAAAATATCCAATCACTGCAGGCCAAAGGGTTCCATGGTGAAATCGAAGATTTGCAACAGTGGCTGACTGACACAGAGCGTCACCTCTTGGCCTCCAAACCCCTGGGAGGTTTGCCAGAAACAGCCAAGGAGCAACTTAACGCCCATATGGTATGTACAGTATTTTCTATAGCTCTCGCCTGGGTAATGCGTAAATAATGATGGAAGAAGATACGGTTAAAAGATTAAGTTTTATGGCCGAAATCACTGTGTGTAAATGTTAGAAACAGCACCATTTAGCAATGAAAAAGGTTTTGAAGAAGTGTAGTGGTTGTGAGTAACACAGTCACTTTTTCTCTCTGCCCCCTCCCTCCCTTTCTCTTCCTCCCACTCCCCCCCACCACATACCATAGTAGTATGAAGAACATCTCTAAAATTATCAGGCTAGACCTGGCATTATGTTTATAACCCTATGGTTTGGTTTTGCTGTTTGCCATTGGGCAAGACCCGTTTGCTCAATGACAAAATAGTCTTGCCTACTGATTTGTAAGAATGTTTGTCTTTGTGAAAACCATGAATGATTTAATAGCTCAGTTCATTACTTCCCTGGAAATGCTTATATAGCTCTCACATAGTTCATAACTTATTAATTAACTAAGAATTAATTCTATATTCATAATGTTATACTTTAAATATATATATATACATATATATATATATGATCTTGAAAGCAGAGAGCTCATCTTAAGAACTTCCTGAAAACTACTACATATAAAATACTTAGTTTGAAGCCAGGCAGTGGTGGCGCATGCTTTTAATCCCAGCACTTGGGAAGCAGAAGCAGGTGGATCTCTGTGAGTTTGAAGCCCAGCCTGGTCTATAGGAGCTAGTTCAGGACAGGCTCCAAAGCTACAGAGAAACCCTGTCTCAAAAAACAAAAACAAAACAAAGCAAAAAAATACTTAGTTTGAGTGGGATACACAAATGAACTCTATATGATCTCCTTGACTTTAAATTCTATGCATTAAAAAAAAAGAAAGAAAAGTCTGCAGAGGACTTGGAAAGATAACCCAGGAGTGAAATGTTTATTGTTCTTGCAGAGACGCAGGGTTCATGTCTCAGCACCTGCCTGACAGATCACAACCCCCTGTAACCCTAGTTCAGGGTATCAGATACCACCTCCTGACCTCCCCAGGCTCCTGCTCACACATGGTACACATGAACACGCGTGTGTACACATAAATTTTTAAATTAAGCTGGGCATCACACACCTTTAATCCTAACACTTGGGAAGCAGAGTGATCTCTGTGAGTTTGCTTTGTAGACCAGGCTGGCCTTGAGCTCAAGGACAGCCAGGGCTACACAGAGAAATTCTGTCTCAAAAAACCCAATCAATAAATAAACATCTAGCAAATTCTAAAACTATAAGGCCGTGGCAGAAGTTTTCTTTTGCTCTGGTTGTGCTAGAAATTAAGATGAGAACAAGATGTGGAGTGGCCGCATCCTGAGGCTGCCTTAGAGTCTCACGCTATTTTAAGATCATGCTGTAAGTGGGCTTCATCTTTAATGTGCTCTCTTCTAAGGATGAGGAATACAGGTTTGAACTGCTGAAAATGTAACTTAGTGAGCTTTGTAATGACTCAGATCACTAGTGTACTTCAGGTGGTTAGCTGTATAAAACATAACTCAATTTTTTAAAAGTTGAAACTATCAGTAAGATGTGGAATGTATAACTTTCATTCAAAACTGATTCAACCCACGTTATAATTCAATCAGTGTGAGAAAATTTGATTTTTTTTTTGGTTTTTAATGAATTATAACCATTGTTTCATTGGTGTTAAACTTTAAATCTTAGCCAGTGTTCTCCTGTATTTATCGTAGAAGATTTACACACCATCCTAATTGGCAACTTTTAAAAATTTATCAGTGAAAATGGTATCTCAAGTGTGACTCCACTACTCTGGCAATCTCTGTATCAGCCTGAGCATCTCCCTGTACTGGTTCTGGGTTTTCTGTCCTTCACATGTTTGCTGAGTACAGGGTTAAACTGTACCAATAATTATTTAGTTATTGTATCCTGGTAAAAAGGACATAGATGTTTCTCTCGGTTTTCAGAGGAGGAAAAACTGAGAGAAATTAAATTGCTGGCACATCACAGATCACACTGGTTACCTCGCAGCGAGACCCTTCTTGGCAGCATGCCAGTTATTGCTGTAGGCCTTAGCATGCAACATGCAGTAGACAGGGAGTGGTTATCAGCAACAGTGCTGTTTCAGTATCGGGTACAGTGTAGCTGTCTGTCAGGGTTGTTCTGTAAGCCAGAAATATGAACATATGGTGGAGACTTTGAATGGATTGACCTTAAAAATATATATGTGTGTGTGACTTTGAGGACTGAGGCTCAGTGTTTAGGAGCACTCATTGGTCTTTCTGTGGGCCCAGGTCTAGTTCCAAGCACCTACATGATGGTTTATAACACTCACTCTCTTCTGACCTCCATGGGCACCAGGCAGGGCTCCAGGCATGCACATGATGCACGTGCATTTAGGCAGAGAAATGTACATTCATACACATTACAAGTAAATCTTTTTTTTAAAAAAAATGTAACTTACATCTTGTTCTTTGGCAAGTCATATGACATGAAGGCCTCTCATTTTAGGAAGTCTGCGCTGCCTTTGACATCAAAGAAGAAACATACAAGAGTCTGATGCAGAAAGGGCAGCAGATGCTCGCGAGGTGCCCCAAATCTGCAGAGACAAACATTGACCAGGACATAAACAACTTGAAAGAGAAATGGGAATCTGTGAAAAGCAAGCTCAACGAGAAGAAAGTACGTGCTTCGATCAGTGCAGCAGAACAGCGTTTGGTGTCGTTGGGGCCGGGGTTATGTTTTATGTCTAGCTATCAGGAGTCTACTTTTCATGATCCATGTCCATATTTTTTGTATATATTTGGTGTTTTATGAAGTTAAACATAGTATTCTAACCCAAGAGAACAGAGGTACGGTACAGGATAAAGATTTGTCACAGGTCAGGTGTTTCTCGGTTTGTGCTCTGGTAATTTTTAAAATACTGAAGCACTCAAGTTCTAGGTTATGAATAATTTTATTCTAATCACAAATCAGATGAAAGATGATATGATTGTACTTAGGCTTTATAAGTTTTAGTTTTATAATTCAGTTGATTAAACTGAAACACACCCATCTTCCTTTATAGACCAAATTGGAAGAGGCTCTCCACTTAGCAATGGACTTCCACAATTCCCTCCAGGACTTCATCAACTGGCTCACCCAGGCCGAGCAAACCCTGAATGTGGCTTCTCGGCCAAGTCTTATCTTGGACACAATCTTGTTTCAAATCGATGAGCACAAGGTACGTGGGAACTCAGATGGGAAGCACCTGGCTTCCAGAGACCAATCTGCCTTCCTGTCAGTCATAAGCATCCATTTAGTAATTTGAAAACTTTTTTTTGTAATGTATTGTTTATTCCTTGAGGATTTCACACCTGTACGCAGCACAGTTGATCACATTCCTGTAGCTCCCTAATTCCTCCTGGACTCAGCCGCACCCTCCCCTCCTGAGAACTTTTTGTTGTCCTTTAACGCAAGCGTTGTGACAGTTGTACACTTTTAAAGTCAATCCATCTCCCCGTGTTTCTAATTATGCTCTTCTTTTGTGGGGAAGGTCTTCGCCAACGAAGTAAATTCTCACCGTGAGCAGATAATAGAACTGGACAAAACTGGAACCCATCTGAAATATTTCAGTCAGAAACAAGACGTAGTGCTCATCAAGAACCTGCTGATCAGCGTGCAGAGCCGGTGGGAGAAGGTGGTTCAGCGGCTGGTGGAAAGAGGAAGGTCCCTGGATGAAGCAAGGAAGAGGGCCAAGCAGGTAGTAAACTGGGGTGCTGTTCTCTGACCTGGGCAGTCAGTAGCTGAAGCAGTGGAGATGTGTGATCACAGGACTTTTATCGCGGGCCGTGTTGTGTAACAATAAGAAGCCATGGTGTTCGTTTCCTGAAAGGGCAGTAGCCTGTCTTTGGACTCTTGACGTCACCGTTTTGTGCTGGCAGCCACGTTGGGACATGGGGACTCTTTTTGAAAAGCTATAAATAGCCCAGCTTCATAGATTCTCATCAAGGCCCATTAAGAACTTACAAATCTTTGTTTTGCAATGTGTTTATTTTTTCCCCTTGTCCTTTCAACCCCTATTCTGTTCATCTGAGAGGGGCACCAGACCCTCTTATGTTGCTAACTCTAAGCCAAACTTCCTCCACATCAAAGCTGAGGACCAGACCTGGGGCCTCCACAGTGCTCCCCGAGGGACATCTTGCTGATGCCCTCTTCCCAGGCTGCTCATTAGCAGCCTTTGTTTCTTTCTAAAGACCTTGGTGTAGCTCCATCTCACTTGACGCTAATTATCTGAATCTCTGTCTTTGATTTGATTTAGGGACTCTCACAAACCTCACAGAGAGCTTTCTAGTCTCTCTTAACCTGCTGTTAACTGACATCTGAACTAACCCCAGACAAGAGGAAAATTACACATCTTTCTGCCCTGTGGACAGAAAATTTATTTGGCAGAGAATTTTTTTTTTTTAATTAGAAACTTAGTGTAATATTGAGGCTGAATTTTGTGGTTACTATTTTTCCCTCATTCAGCTCCTGTTGCCTGGCATTGGTGACATTGGAGTGTGGTGTCTGGGTGATGCATAAAGGCTTTAGAAATGTCATAAGACGTTTGACACCTTCACTCAATCTCTGAAATAGAATCGGTCTCTAAATATTCTGTTAGAAAATACTGATTCTGAACCTGGCATATTCCTCTCCACAAGTATGTCTTGAGTTTGAACAGCTAATTTACAAGGCTTGTTGAATGCTAGTAGCTGCTTGCCGTCTCTCCCCTCTCCATCTAGCCAACGCTGTGGTCTCATTTTGTTAGCCAGCTTTGTATTTTTTGGATGGCGTTTGCCCTACTTCTGTGGCTTAAGCATAGCTTTAGAGGGTGGGCATCAAAGTCTGTATTTTACACTGCTCAACAGCCCGCTTCCTCACCTGTTTATTAGAGCCAAACCACCCATGACCTCATGGGACTGTCCTCTCATTCCTTCCCTGTCCTGGGCTTTGTCTCATGAATTGATTGTGGCTCTCTGACTTTTACTATCACAAGTTTGTCCTGTCCTCCTTCTTTTCCTTCACATTTAAATTGATTAGCGATGTGAGGGGCATGTGCTGGGCAGGGAGGCCAAGTCTGTGATGAGCTGTTCTTTAGCACACTCTCGCGGCTTGTGCTGCAGGATACTCGTGTGGCTATGGTTATGAAGCTTTTGTACTTCATTTCAGTGTGTTTGTGTGGCCAGGGATCTTACTCTCATTTCTTTAGCTTTTGTTCTGTAGCTCTTCATTTAAGTGTATTATAAGAAATACCATGGCCGGATGGTGGTGGCGCACACCTTTAATCTCAGCACTTGGGAGGCAGAGACAGGCGGATCTCTGTGAGTTCAAGGCCAGCCTGGTCTACAGAGCAAGTTCCAGAACAGGCTCCAGAGCTACAGAGAAACCCAGGAGAGAGACAGAGACAGACAGACAGACAGACAGAGAGAGAGAGAGAGAAAAACCATGTAACCAGTTTCATAACTGGTATCCAGAATTTGTATCTGAATGCTCTTCTGGAAGATAAGCACATGATAAACTCTGGCTGTACTCAAACATGTGTTAACCTACAATGTTTTCAAGTTCCTGGTTGGCAAAAAGAATTAGGTGTGGTTAGAATGCTAGCATGGTGGTAGTGCGCATCTGACCACAGGGGGTGGGTGAACGCTGAATAGGGCTCCAGAGCAGGGGTGAGGGTGTGAGGAGCGCTGAGTGGGGCCCGAGAGCAGGGGTGAGGGTGTGAGGAGCACCGAGTGTGACCTGAGAGCAGGGGTGAGGGTGTTAGTCTACCTCATGTATTAAGGGAGATGGCCTTCTTTGTTCTTGGCATGTTTAAATACTAATTTACAAGTGTTAGACTTTTTCCTCTTCTTTTTCTTGACATAGGAGTTTAGCACAGAAAAATGTCAAGCTATGTAAAGAGAGACAGAGAAACAAAACATATTCTCTGAGAGTCTGTGTTAACTGCTGAGCAAAAGGAGGCAGTGTGGTGGTGGCAGGGCCCCTAGGGCTCCTTGCCCGGCTGTCTCCTGGACTCGGTAACCTGGTGTGCTGACTTAATTCCAGCTGCGTGACTCAGGCCACAGTCACGCGTGTCCAGTGTGGCAGGATACTCCACAGTTTGCTCATGAAACCTGCCTCATTTGTCTGCCCTGCTCAGCTACTCCCTACTGGTGCCTCTGTTATAAAGTGGTCCCTGGTCGTGCGGGGCAAGGTGTGGGGTGAGCCGCTGAGCCTGACTACTGTGATCACTTCTGCAGTGTCAGACCGCTACATGGAGATCGCTGCTTAGAACTTGGCGATTTTAAAAAGACGAGAAGATTGTAGGGAAATTCGGGGGGATGTTTGAATTGATGGTTTTTAGTGAATCTGTTAGTCGTGGTTTCTGTTTTACTAAGTTTCAAGCATTGTGCGCTTCCCGACTTTCTGAACAAATGTGGTCTCTTTACCAGTTCCACGAAGCTTGGAGTAAACTAATGGAATGGCTGGAGGAGTCAGAAAAGTCTTTGGATTCTGAACTGGAAATCGCCAATGACCCTGACAAAATCAAAACACAGCTGGCACAGCACAAGGTGAGCTGCTCATTTAAAAAGCGCACTCTGTGTTTCAAGACCACCGCTGATTCTTTCTTGTCCATGTGTGTATTCATCACAAGACCAAAAAACGACTGCAGTCTAGAATAGTGATTCTCAGCATGGGGTCACAACCCCTATGGGGGTCAAATGACCCTTTCCCAGGATTGCCTAAGACCATCAGAACGCACGGGTAGTTACATCATGATTCACAACCACTGTGCGCTGCCATTCAGCTTTTCGTTGCTGGCCTCTTGACTTATTCTTTAATGGAACAGTCCCACCGCGGAGATAAATCTGGAGTATAAGGTGCCAGAGCCAGATACAGTGGTGTGGACCTTTAATCCCAGCTGCTTAGGAAACTGAGGCAGAGGGAGCCAGGCTGGGGAACACAGTAAAGCCTCGCCTCATAAATAAGTAAACAGATCCTTCTAAACCGAGAGGTAGGAAAAATTGACTGACGATATCCAAGAACCGGTGTGTGTGTGTGTGTGTGTGTGTGTGTGTGTGTAAAATTACATTTCTTCTCTCAAAGGAAGAGGTACCAACTTCTTTGTGAGACTAGAAAAATGTAGAAACAGTGTCTCCAAAAATACATCCAGTAGTCCCTGAAGAGCACGTTTCTGCCCTGCTCAGCTACTCCCTACTGGTGCCTCTGTTATAAAGTGGTCCCTGGTCATGCAGGGCAAGGTGTGGGGTGAGCCGCTGAGCCTGACTACTATGAACACTTCTGCAGTGTCAGACCGCTACATGGAGATCGCTGCTTAGAACTTGGCGATTTTAAAAAGACGAGAAGATTGTAGGGAAATTTAAGATTTATCTTCTTCAAAAAAAAACTCGAGACATCGTTTTCACATGTGTTCTGTGAAGTCACCCAGAGGGTCGTGACTAGAGGATGATGGGAGGAAACACGTGTGCCCTCAGGCTAGACGAGGCTTCAGGATTGCCTTGTTTTGCTGGTGGCTTCTGTCTGTGAGCTGCCACAGTGGCCAGCATCATCCATACTCCTCTGATGGAAAAATTAGACCCCTGCTCAAAATAAAATGCTTTTTTTAAAATTTACAAGTGGATATTATGTAATCTTACAAAATTGACATTGCGCCTTAAAGTTAGAGAAACCCAAGGAAACAAATATGCAGAGAATGTTAGAGTCTCCATTTTACCCAATGTTATTTATTACCAGTGTTTATGACTTCTCCAAGACACATCTTTAAGGCAGCCCATAAAAGCAATTTTGAAGGAAAACTTTGCTAATCAGCGTCGGAAAGCTCTAGTCTGTCTGTACTCCAATAAATTGTTTAGTGTGTGTCTGCTGTGGGGAGGCAATTCATGTCAACGCCTTGATTCCGAACACAAGTGTTCCATTCAGAATAGCATGAAAACACAGCCATCACTGGTGGCACACTGTAACAGTGGGAAGTGTAGCTTTTAAAATGCAATAAAAATGAATTGGATAGTTGTAACCTCGAGATTTGCTGCAGTTAGCAACTTTTGGGTGACATGATATTCTGAATAACAGATATATTTACATTACAATTGCTAACAGTAGCAAAATTACAGTTATGAAGTAACCACGAATTAATTTATGGTTGGGGGATCACCACAGCATGAGAAACCTCATAAAAGGGTCGCAGCATCAGGGAAGTTGAGAACCACTGCTCAAGAGGTTGGTGGTACCTATTACCTAGCCTGTCACAGTGTGCTGCCAGCACTGAAGGTCACTCTGCTGGTGTCACCTTGCTGGGCCGTCAGCCTAGACGTGTATGCTAAGTTGACCTTTCTTTCTGTTTATTCCTGAGATTATGGTCTCCTTTTGCTACTCTTTTTATAAATACTTACAAATACCTGCTAGCTAGGAAATGGTACTAAGAGGCCCACAAACACAGCCCTGGTTCTTATAAGTATGACTGAAAATAAGCCATTTCCTTACACACATATGTACGTAAACATGAAAGCTATAACCATATAGATGTTACACTAGTACATGTCTTTGTGAGGGTTTCTGTTGCTGTGAAGAGACACCAAGACCACGGTAGCTCTTATCAAGTAAGCATTTAATTGAGGGGCTCACTTACAGTTTCAGAGGTTCAGTCCATTAGCATCATGGCGGCATGCAGGCAGCTGTGGTGCTGTTGTAGCTAAGTGTCCTAAGTCTTGCAGGCCGCAGAAAGTCAACCAAGACACTGGGCAGTATCCTGAGCATAGGAAACCTCAAAGCCCACCCCCATAGTGACACACTTCCTTTAACAAAGCCACACCTCCTAGTAGGGCCACTCCCTATGAGATTATGGGGGCCAGTTACATTTGAATTACCATAGCACAATGGCCATTTGATCCTGGGAAAGTAATGTAACCCTCTGTAGAGACAGAGGTTTATACAGCTGGAGAGAATGGGTAAAGGTTTTCCAAATGGTGTATCCATTGAACTCTTTCTGTCCTGGGATGTCCCTGCATAGAAGAGTGCTGTGTATCAGGCTTGATTGCCTGCTGGTGGCCTCCATTCGGTAGAGATGCCTCTTTAAAAGAAAATGATTTGTCCTGTGGTTGTTTCAAACATTTTTGCAGTACATTTGGCCCTACTTGTATCTTCGCCTTCTCTCATCCTTCTCCCAAGCCCCCTTCATACTTTTCCTTTTTGGTTTTTGCTTTGTGACCCATTGGGTTTAACAAGGCAACCCATGAGGACATCAGTGTGGATCTAGCCAGTGGATCATGAATAACAGTGCAATCATTGTATCACTGAAGACAGTGATTTCCTCGCCCCCAGTAGTGTCCCTGTCCTACCAATGACTCCTCATGGACCCCTCCCCTACCTGTGACTGAATATTTACATTTTTGAGTTTAGCCTCGTGCAGATCCTGTATAAGCAACTGCAGCTGCTATGGCTTTATGCATGTCATGGCTTTTCATTCCCATAAGACAAAGATCCACGGCCCTCTTCCCCATTGTCCAACTCCTATTCCTTCTGCCCTCTCCCCCACAGCCTTTTGGGGTTCTTAGAGGGAGTCACATGTAGCTTGCATGCTACAATACCAGCTTGTCAGGCCAAGTATGTCTGCTGGTACAATAGTGGCATAACTGGCAAGGGGGTAACCAGAGGAGTTGAGATTTGATACGTTTCTTTACTAGGGATCTGGTCAAAGACCCATGGATGGGGAGGTCATAGACGCAAAAGATGAACATGCTACCTTTGTTTCATTAAATTCACCTGTCAGAGTGCCTTCTTAATATTTATATTTATACCCAAAGGTTAGTGGTCCCTCAGCCTTGAGTGAAGAAGCTTCCCTTTGCGGTGAATGACAGTTAGTGCAGAGATGCCTGGCTGGTCATGATGCTGAGAACAAAGGACTAAATGCCCAGACTTAAACAAAATCCTGCTTTTAACGCTTTTCACCTATTGGTAAACAAACAGTTGCAAGCAGCAACTTACTCTGTTCTTGTTAAATATGTAGGAGTTTCAGAAATCCCTCGGAGGGAAGCATTCTGTCTATGATACCACCAATCGAACTGGACGTTCTCTGAAGGAGAAAACCACGCTGGCTGATGACAACCTGAAACTAGACAACATGCTGAGTGAACTCAGGGACAAGTGGGACACCATATGCGGAAAGTCTGTGGAAAGGTAGGGTGTTCCTCCAGGCAGCTGGCGACGTCACAGGCCTGCCTCAGATGCGCAGGAGGGTGTTTGCAGAGGAAGTTTGTGGCCCTCAGAGTCCTTTGGGCAAAGAGTATCTGTATTTCCTAAATACCCCCTCAACATACTAAAAAGACTGTCCAGCTACTGCTTATTGTTAACTAGGTCTGCTTGCTTACATCACCTCTAAGCAGGCCACACCTCCTAATCCTTCCCAAACAGTTCTAGCGACCAAGTATTCAAAGAGCCTGTGAGCTCCATCTCATTCAAACCAATTTGTACTCTTTCATCCTGTAGGTAACAGAGTGAAGACCATCTGCTGTGCTGGGCAGAACCTTTGATGTAATTCCAGGTGTCTGTTCTTGTTTTCTCTGCTTCTGAAGTCTTATCTAGGAAATCCACCTGTGCCAACATCCTGAAGTGCTTTATCCTTATGTCTTATTTTGGCTCAAGTGTGGTTTTGTTTAGGTTTCCTGGGATACATGAGGTCTTTTTTCTCTCATGTGATTTGGGGATGTTTTCTCCAGTTTTGAAAAATTATTCTTGGTATTAAAGTCACCCATTGATGCAGTGGGGCCTAAATCTCCTTCTTATGTCTAGTAGTGTTTGGTTTTTAGAAAATTAGGTGTTGTTCCAACACTTGGCATATAAATTTACATCTCATTCTGATTTTCTTCTAGTGACTTTGAATATCATTTGCTCATTTCTTTCTGTTTACCTTCTGCATGTGATTTTTACTGTATTACAGTTGCTACTTTCTTCCTTATTGGCACGTGTCTTTTTTCTAGTGGAATTTACTCTTGGTCTCAGTGATGGTGTAGGAGACCCTCAAGCATCTGTTGTGCTTCTCTGACTTCTCCTAGACTGTGAAGGACAAACCTGCTGGGTACAGCAGTCTTGGTTGGTGGTTATTTTCTGTCAGGACAAAAATGCACAATTCTGTGCCCTCCTGGCATTTAGGGTCCTTCTGAGAAATGCTGCTGTTAGTCTGTTGTATTTACCTTTAAATGTCACTGGTTGTTTCTCTCACACGGACTGTGATATTCTTTCTTCATCTGTACTTTTAACAATGTAAGTATAATATGTCATGGTAATGTGTGTTTGATGTTCTATAAAATGCTTCTCGTACGTATCCACGTCTCAAGGTTTGGGGAATTTTCTGCTGCTACTTTACTGAAGTGGTTTTCTGTGCCCCGGCCTGTCTCTCTCCTTCCTCACGTATGCCAATGACTGGAATATTTCACTGTTTCAGGGTAGCCTAGAGCTCTTGCATTTTCTCTCCATGTTTTTTTTTTTTTACTTCTCTTTTGTTCTTTCTTTGGGACCCTAACTGTTTAAAAGACTTGTCTTCAAGCTCTGTTATTTTTTCTTCTCCCTGATCTGATCTGTTACTGAGGCTAATAATTAGTTTTTCTGTTGAGAATTGTTCACCTAATGGGATGGGTTCTTTTCTGTGGCAGCCTTCTTGTGACTTTCTCTTGATGTTGTGTTTTGGGGGTATCAATCCTGGGTTGACTCACAGCATGGAGTCAGTTGCTCTTTCTTATCACGATCTCCGAGGCTGTTCTCCACCATATTTCTTCCTCACATGATCCCAAGAAGACTGCAGAGCTAAAATTAGAAAGCCAATTTGTTTTATTGTATTTTATTTTTGTAAAATCATATTATGGGACAGAGTTTTATTATATGGGCTTCTGTGGCATCATGTTGATGATGAAAATTTTCAGATTTGGGAAATTTTTAATTTCAGAGTTTGGATTATAGATTTTCAACCTGTATCAAGATGAAATAGAATGTTTAGTTCTAGGCAGCTTCACACTGACACGCCATTAAACAAATCTTTTTAAATAAAACTTTAGAATGCATATGTGTATTTAGACTCTAGAAGGATCAGTGATTTGCAATATGGGATTAAGGGAATGTTCCTGTAACAGATGTCAGGCATGTAAAGGAATAAAAGAGAAAAGTATTTTCTAAGTAAATCAGAGGAAACAGTAAAGACCCCTCACTCTTACACTTCGGGGCTCCCAGCTGTCACTGGGAACTTCCGCAAGCTAATTTATCTCCTCTTTTCCCAGACAAAACAAGTTGGAGGAGGCCCTATTATTTTCTGGACAATTCACAGATGCTCTGCAGGCCCTCATTGATTGGCTGTATCGAGTGGAGCCCCAGCTGGCAGAAGATCAGCCTGTCCATGGAGACATTGACTTAGTGATGAACCTGATTGATAATCACAAGGTATTGCCATCCAGAACTTTCTTTGTGTTGTGTTGTTTGGTTACTTATTCCCAGCATTGAAGAGAATACAAGCAGCCAATAGTAGCCTTTTAAAACTCTGAGAGTGTCTTCCTCCGCCACTGTCTTCCTACTGAAATGTGTGATTGAGCAGATGTGGAATTCACATCTTTAAAAGTGATGTGGGCGGGGCTGTCACTTAAACAGTGGAATGTTGTTCTTTTAATCACCGGATCTGAGTCTGCTCTATGTAATGTAATTTCATGTTGTGGCTCCCTTTGGGTCTTCATTCAAAAAACTGCATGATAAAATTCAAAACCATGCACTCAGTAACTTGGAAGGAAGTCATCGTCTAGGTGTACAGATCTGGAACACTCCAAGAGGTCACGAGGTTCCTCTCGGACTGACTGTAGCAGTACATGAATTAGTCTGTGCTCAGAGAGTTATTTCTTGTAAGAAAATAACCTTCCTTCTGATTTCATAGTGCGTATGCTTAATGGTCTTGTGTATTAAGGATATATTTGAGGTTTCCAGCTGGTAGTATGAAGTCTTAATTTTTATTTTTGTATATGTGTATTCACACGTGTGGGGGCGTGCACTCAGAGGCCAGAGGAATGTGTTAAATCCTCTAACGCTGGAGTTAGAGATGGATGGGAGCCATCCAGCATGGGTGCTGGGACCTGAACTCGGGTTCTTGCGGGAGAGGAGAAAGCCTTCTAAACCCGCTGAGTCGTTTCTCTAATCCCGAGATCTTGTATGATCCAGCGATATAATGCAACTTGGCAGGCCTTCAGAGCAGCTTGAAGCATGGCCGACACACCGAAGCTGAACTTACCTGCAAACAGCCTGTGGTACTTTACCTGGCTTCCTAATGGATTCCTTGCTTTGATCTATTACTTCAGAAAGTGCTTTTATTTTAAAATGTTCTCTTCATGCTTCTTCAGTTATGCTGTTCTGACATGCTTGGTCTTTTTCAACTGTTGTTTAAACTTTTGGGGCATATTTACATATTTAGTTTATTTTTTTGCTTCTATTCTATGATTATACCCATAGAGAAGAGTTTATTATATTAACACTAAGAGAAAAGAAAAGAGTAAAGAAAGAGCATGCTGGGCTTTACCTCAGTTGCCTGAATGCTGGGTTAGTGCTGGATTTGATCCCTGACACTACCTGCACCCAGTGGTAGCTCATACCTTTAATTCTAACACTGTGAGCTTGAGACGGGAGGAGTTGAAGTTCAAGGTTATCTTTGTGCCATGAGATACTGTCTCAAATGAAAATTAAAATTAAAGAACATTGGTCTGGCCCACAAAAAAATTTTAATTACAATGCTTTACTTTTACTGAAGAAAAAAAAAATATATATATATATATACACACATACACACACACATATATATGTTTTTTTGAGACAGGGTTTCTCTGTAGCTGTGGAGCCTGTCCTAGAATTTGCTCCATAGACAGGCTTGCCTCCAACTCACAGATATCCGTCTACCTCTGCCTCCTGAGTGCTGGGATTAATGGTATGCGCCACCACCACCCAGCGAAGAAAATATTCCTGTGTGGATAAATCCAAGCATGGCTAGACATTTCTGCAGTGAATAGTAGGCGATGTAGTGTTACCTGGTACACAAACGCCACATTGATAAGTTTACTGTCTAGAAACTTGCTATCTGAAGCACTTTCCAGACTTTACACATTAAAAACTCATCAAATATGATTTATTCATTAAGGGTTAGTAATGTAGTTGGAAGATGCCAGAAGTTTCACTATACAAAGGACTTGGAAAGTCCACTTTGAAGCTATTGACTAGTGCTGTCCCGAGTGATCATGTAGATATTTCCCTTCTGTGGTGGTATGTCTGTCTGTCTGTAGCTGCATGCTGTTGAACATTGTCAGACCAAAGCCTGTCAAGCTTCTCACACAATCTGTTTGGATTGTTTCGAGTAAGATCCCTCTGGGATAATTTTTTTTTTGACAACTAAAATAATTTTATTGTAGATAGAAAACTGGTTCTGAATATCTGGGGTTTTTTTTTTGGTTTGGTTTGGTTTTTCAAGACAGGTTTTCTCTGTGGCTTTGGAGCCTGTCCTGGAACTTGCTATTATAGACCAAGCTGACCTCAAACTCACAGAGATCTGCCTGCCTCTGCCTTCCGAGTGCTGGGAATAAAGGCCTGTGCCACCAATGCCCGACCTGAATATCTCATTTTATATACAGACACTTAGATTAAAAAAATGAAGAGCCCTGGGTTCAACGTCACTTCTTAGAGTGACACAAAGAAGCCACATTACTTTTCAATTTGCCTAAATTAAGAGGGGGAGGTGGGATTTCCCCAAAGCCTTCCCACTGAGGTGACAGGTCCTCTACACTGTGAAAACACGGAATAATACTTAAGGTGCTATGGAGAAAAGGCTAGTTAATGTCACTTTAAAAAGTCCTGTTCCGCCAGGCGGTGGTGGCACACGCCTTTAATCCCAGTACTAGGGAGGCAGAGGTAGGTGGATCTCTGTGAGTTTGAGGCCAGCCTGGTCTACAAGAGCTAGTTCCAGGACAGGCTCCAAAGCCACAGAGAAACCCTGTCCCAAAAAACCAAATAAATAAATAAATCCTGTTCCTTATGAGAATGTTTATCAAATAGAAATACATCTATCTAAGACAATGCTAGATCCTCAGAGAGGAATCATGAGTTCCTTCCTACCTTGGAAAGATTCTGCCAAAAATGTGGTCATTAAAAACTGTGGTGTTTTATATGCATATATATCTTGCAACAGTGCATTTTGCTATTTGGGTTTTGTAATTGAAAGTTAACTTTGATCAAAGTTAATATGGTTTCCTTAGGTCTTCCAAAAAGAGTTGGGGAAGCGGACCAGCAGCGTGCAGGCACTGAAGCGCTCTGCCCGAGAGCTCATAGAAGGCAGCCGGGATGACTCCTCCTGGGTCAAGGTCCAGATGCAGGAATTGAGCACCCGCTGGGAGACTGTGTGTGCGCTTTCTATATCAAAGCAGACGCGGTTAGAAGCAGCTCTGCATCAGGTAAAATCCACATAACCAATATAGTGTAATGAGGGAAGGCCTGGGGCCTCAGCATGAAGAACTCTGATAGGCCAGGGGTTCAGTGCTCGTCCTCGTCCTCACCCCAGACAGTCAGTAGTCTGCCTCATCACTGCCTGTGTCCTTCTTCCTGCTTCCTACTTTAAGAATTTAAAGTACTTGGCAAGGGTGTCTGCTAATCTATACTTAGTTCTGCTTGAGTGATATCTCAGCTGGGCAGCTCAACTCCAGCCACCACTCATCTAACACTAGGCTGCAAGAGTGGTGAACTCGTCTTCCTGTAGGCCTTCCTGATATATTCCATCTCTCCTTATATTTGTGAAACACAGTAACATGTCACTATCTTTGCAACAGGGGCAATGTGCATAATTCATTTAAGACTGTTTTCATGGCGGGGAGATATGTATGCAGTTCTGTAAATGTTACTAACAGGTGTACTGGATATCTTGCTTTGTATGTGTGTGTGTGTGTGTGTTAACTGTTAGGCAGAGGAATTTCACTCTGTGGTCCACACTCTCCTGGAGTGGCTGGCAGAAGCAGAGCAAACCCTGCGTTTCCATGGTGCTCTCCCGGATGATGAGGATGCTCTCCGGACTCTAATTGATCAACATAAGGTGAGTGAGTCCTTTCCAGTCGGTGAGTCAAACAAAATGGGAAAATGGAGAAGGTAAAGAGAAGAAGCCCGTGACTGCACATAGCAAGGGCAAGAAGAAACTGACTGTCTGGTACACTTGAGAATGTGTCTCTACCCTCCCTGCTTACACACCTTACACGTAGACCTGCACACCTGGGGAGGTAGCTGGCCTTTTAGGTGCTCTTTTGAAAAGAAGTGGTCACTGTAGAATCAGGCGCTCTGTTTTCTCTCTAGGCTGCACGTTGATTTCTCTAGAGGGTCATTTGGCTTCTGATCAGTCAGCCCATTTTATCTTTTTTTTAAAAAAAATATTTATTTACTTATTTATTATGTGTACAATATTCTGTCTGCAGGCCAGAAGAGGGCACCAGACCCCATTACAGATGGTTGTGAGCCACCATGTGGTTGCTGGGAATTGAACTCTGGACCTCTAGAAGAGCAGGCAGTGCTCTTAACCTCTGCGCCATCTCTCCAGCCCTCAGCCCATTTTATCATAGTTGTATGTGTGTTTCAAGAATGAAGAGCAGCTTGTCATTTACAAAGTATCCCACTAGAACTATACATTAATAATTTTGGCATTTATATGCAAAATAAACAGTTCACTTAAAGCCTTAGAATATTATTCTTGGCGGACAGTGGTGGCGCATGCCTTTAATCCCAGCACTCGGGAGGCAGAGGCAGGCAGATCTTTGTGAGTTCGAGGCCAGCCTGGTCTATAAGAGCTAGCAGGACAGGCTCCAAAGCTACAGAGAAACCCTATCTCGAAAAACTGAAAAAAAAGAAAAGGAAAAGAAAGAAAAAAAGAATATTATTCTTAAGCCTCTTCCGCTTTGGGGTGTATTTTATTTATTTATTTAATTTAAGTCTTGTGTGTTGCGGGCACCACCCTGTGCTTACAGGGGTCAGAAGATAATTTGGAAGAGTTTGTTCTTCCCTTCTCTCATATGGGCTCTGGGGCTCTAACCCAGGACTTGAAGCACCCATTCTACTCACTGAGAAGTCTCTCTGGGCCCATTTCTCATTTTTAATCAAGAGCCTTATAAAAATTCTTATAAGAACTAACCTGTACAATAAATTATAAATTTAAAGCATTAATTTCATAGTGTTGAACAACTAACAAGGCAAAACTGTAGCCATTGAGTTATCAAGCCCAGCTAAGCTAGTTTTCTACAGCTGTGCTCAGGACTTGGCAAAACCCTCCCAAGAGTGGCCCACATAGCAGATGGTTTTTAACCTTTGACTGGAAAGTCAGGAATTTACAGTGCTCACACCCTGTGTGTTGATGTCAGCACTTCCGATTAACTTGAAAGATTTTCTCCAACACCGCTTAATAACCTGGCCTTTCAAGGTCATGTTGAAAGTACATCATTATAATATAGCATGCGTTACATCATCCGATTCATACTTTAATTATTGCCCTTCCTCGTAGAAGGGTTAGCTAACTACAGCTAGGAAATGCAGCCTTGCTGTTAATGATAGTGGTGCAGGGTTGCACGGCATTACCTGGAGGAGGAATGAAGGCTTTGCGCAAGGTTTCCATGGGAAGCTAAGAGTAGGCGAAGGGTGGCGGGCTTACGGTGGGTTTTAGATTCAGCTCAGTATTTAGAAGTCTAGTTTATATCATTGGGGGCTGACCCCCAGCCACACCCAGAGTGAAGTGCTCACTTATTTTTAGAACCCTGACAGTAAACAAATGTCACTAAAACCTTGTGTTCAGCAAGCACCAGCAGCTAAGTGTCTGTTCCGCTACAGGAGTTCATGAAGAAACTGGAAGAAAAAAGAAGCGAACTAAGTAAGGCCACTAGTATGGGTGACGCTCTTTTGGCCCTCTGCCACCCTGACTCCATTACCACCATCAAGCACTGGATAACCATCATCCAGGCCAGGTTCGAAGAGGTCAGTGTGTCTTCCCTCGTCTCTGGTAGCAGTGGCTGTGAGTCAGGCCAGGGAAATAGGGAATTTCAGCAGTCGAGGGCAGTGAGGCCTGGACAGGAGAGTGCCTGTGTAGACGGCACTCTGGGCGTCAGACCCTGAAGGTGTCTGTGGCTACAAAAGCTATGGGATTGCATCTATGGTCCTGAAATCTGAAGAGACAGATGTTTGGTTCTCTGTAGGTTTTGCCCTGTTCATGGTGTCTGCTGGATAATGTCGTACTATAGAGTGAGTGTTTCAGGGCCGTGTGTGCTTGCGGAGCAAGTGAACTGAAGAGCACAGTGGGGATTGAATTCCTGTTTACGATCTTAGCACTTTTGATTCTACTGTTTCCGAAAGCTGCCTGGAATACACACTTTGGTCCTCTAGAGGAGGTATACTGAACTTGACAAAGCCCAAGGAATAAACAGGAGTAAACCCAGATGCTGTGTACATCGTTAGCCGTCTGGTGGTGACGAACAGCCTTGAAAGGGGGTCTTGGTGCTTCCTCAAGCTGGACCTTGGTGCCGGATCTAGAATAGAAGAAAGCTTCATAGGTCTAGCCCGGAATGATCCTACTTTACATTTTAAATCGGTATAGCTTGTGTGTTTATGTTAATGAAGCTATTCCCTGAGTTGGAAGAACGTCAGTGAACCGTGTGTTTCTGCGACAGGTGCTGGCCTGGGCAAAGCAGCATCAGCAGAGGTTAGCAGGGGCGCTGGCTGGTCTCATTGCTAAGCAGGAATTGTTGGAAACTTTGCTGGCGTGGCTGCAGTGGGCCGAAACTACACTCAGTGAGAAAGACAAGGAAGTCATCCCGCAGGAGATTGAAGAAGTGAAAACCCTCATTGCCGAACACCAGGTAGATAAATGTGATCGTGACCCGTTAGCTATCAACTCGGGTGTCTTCTCCCTCCCGTTGCAGCGCTTCTCAAACATACGCCTGAGCCCAAGCCTGGCGGGTCTCGTTTTCTACAACTGCCCTGCAGGCTGTCTCTTCCCAGGACCTCTGGGACACTCCTCTGCCTCCTGTGGCTCCTGAGCTGCCATGTAGCTCCCATCTCTTCTGCCCTCTTCTCCATGTTATCCTCAGCTCTAGTGTTTAGTTCTGCTCCCTCATTGGGCAATCTCACTCCTCCCTGTGGCTCTGCCTGGTAGTTTATTGTTTCATGTGTGTGTTCCTGAGATGGCTAATCATGCATATGCCAGATGCAGCCTATGTAAAAGGGCATTCATGATTCATGTTCTTTCTCAGTGTGACATCTTACCCTGTATACTTGACTCATTTCAAACCCTGAAATGCTGGCATTTGTTTGCTCTGACTCATAGTTTGTTTAATTATTGGAGCTGGAGAAATGGCTCAGAGGTTAGGAACACTTGGAGAGGGCCTAACTTCAGTTCCCAGAACCCACACTGGGCCTCGCAACAGCCACCTGTAAATTCAATGTCAGGAACTCCGATAGCCTCTCTGGCCTCTGCAGGCATTGCACACAGGTGGTGTGCATACTGACAAAAGCCTCACATACATCCACAGAACTAAAATAAAATTTAAAAATGTTCTGTCTGTGTTATGGTGTCTAGAGTGGTCCAGAAAATCTCAGTTTACGTTCAGAGGCATCATAGTAGCTCAAGTCTTCCAACATGATAAATATTGCAGAAGCATACAGCCTCTGTCTTCACCTGTCTGCCTCTCTCCTGCCTGTCCTCAGCCTTTGCCACATACCCCGGTGTGTAAGGACCAGTCAGCAATAACAAGAAGCCAAGGAGACACAATGAGGAATGGCAAGAGACTAAGCCTTTAAAATGTAACTCCAGTAAATGTTAGCTTCATTAACCTCAGCCCCATGTAAAGTCACTGCTCATGACCATTAAGTATATATGCGTTTCACTTGGCCAACTTCTGCCACTGTATGCAAAGTCATTCCAGTGTTTAGATTGTGGGGGTGGACTGGCCCGCAGCTCACTAACTTCCCTGGTGAAAGAGCTTCAGAGTTCAAACCGAATTGGTGCAGATAGTTAAGAACACTTGTTTACGTTGTTTTCAGACTGAAAAATGGCAGTGTTGTTTTGAATTTGAATTTGCTTTTGGTCAGGTGTACTGCTTTGCGTTCTGTGGAAATCAGTAAAAGCCACTGCCACATTCATTTATGGTGACGGCCCTTTAGCAATGGCAGCACAGCCCCTCATCATCTGTTTTTTGCTAATAATGTTAATTTGATCTATACCGTGGTTTAATGGACACCGGTTTTCCTTTCAGACCTTCATGGAAGAAATGACCAGAAAGCAGCCTGACGTTGATAAAGTCACCAAGACCTACAAGAGGAGGGCCGCCGACCCATCCGCACTGCAGTCTCACATCCCAGTCTTGGACAAGGGGCGAGCTGGACGTAAGCAGGGGCAGTTTCTTAAGGATGACTGAGCAAGCTAGTTCCCATTTCCTTTCAATTATCATTTTGAGATCCAAGAGAAAGTACTGACGCCATGTGAACACTCTACCTTAAAAGGTTTTCTTAAAGAAAACGTGGGCTTTAAGTAATTAGCTATTTTTTAAGTGAATTAAAAGGCTGTTCTCCAGTGCCTTTGCTTAACTTGGTTTAAAGTGTCCCTTGCAGATTTGAGAAGAAACTGGGAAAGTTACAAGAATCTAAATCATTGGTTCACTTTCCTTCTTTCGCATAAGTAGCATGAAAGCTGAGCGATCAAAACTGATGATGATCTGGGTGAAGAATGGACTCTGACTCCGTTCGCTGTCCTGTGGCTGCCACTCTGTTTACTAATCCACAAAATGGCATTCAGAATGGTAGCCGTTAGCTCCAACAATGTCACAAAG
The DNA here is from genome assembly GCA_028555095.1 of Dicrostonyx torquatus. Taxonomy (NCBI): domain Eukaryota; kingdom Metazoa; phylum Chordata; class Mammalia; order Rodentia; family Cricetidae; genus Dicrostonyx; species Dicrostonyx torquatus. The sequence goes on along the minus strand of JAQHUG010000139.1, from coordinate 878,110 downwards.
TACGGTCTCCATTGTACGTTTTGTATACTTTTGAAGGGTGTCTTAGTTTTTGAGTGGAGCAGAGCTGGAGACCAGGTGACTATAGCTAGGATACTTGAGACTCCTTACTGTCCCCACCACCAACCGCCTGAGAAGCACAATATTAAACAGTTTGCCTCCTTTTTGATAGCGTTTCCTCATCTGCAAATGGGAATACTTTGTAACCTCTTTGCACTGACCGAGCTGTGCGGGTGGAGCAGTTGCATACTCTCAAGCATGTAGCTTCATGTATTTGAGACTACGTGCAATATGACCTTAGACCAATAATCTTTGAGGGCCATATTTTGTCATTCAGTTAGATGAGAGAAATGCACTTGTGAACTCTGCTGTGGAGACTTTTGTTTTGTCTTTTCGAGACAGAGTTTCTCTGTGTAGCTTTGGAGCCTGTCCTGGAACTCACTCTGTAGACCAGGCTGGCCTCGAACTCACAGAGCTCTGCCTGCCTCAGCCTCCCAAGTGCTGTGGAGTCTTTTAAAATTACCCAGAAAGAAGAAAGTTGACTAAGTAAATGTGGGTGTGTGGTATGAGAGAAAACATACACTCAGTAGGGAACGGATTTGGGAGAAGGGTGGGACCCGAGCATCTTCTTGACTTTTTATCATCTGTGAAGCATCCGACTGCTTCCAGGGACAGCCATTTCTCTTCCTTGGTCTCTAAGAAGGCAGGTGCCTTCTCTGTAACCTACTCTAGTGTGTGTCTCAGTGTGCCACCCCATCGCTGAAGTGACATGAATTTAAGTAGGAAAATGTTTTAAACATTAGATATATGTCCTATAATAAGTCCTCAGTATTTGAGTGGCCCTATCAAGACACATTTCTACAATGCATAAGATCAGAACGTGGACCTTAATAAGTAAGAGTAACTCAGTTGGGATGGTTTTCTTTGCAGTTAGAGTCAGGCTCGGCCGGGAGCCCAAAGCACCCAGTCTCTGTACCCATCAGCGCTGTGGCGTCCTGACTGGAGTTGTATTTTAACAGGGAAACGCTTCCCAGCATCAGGCTTGTATCCATCTGGACCACAGACACAAATCGAAACTAAGAATCCCAGGGTTAACCTGCTGGTGAGCAAATGGCAGCAGGTCTGGCTCCTGGCTCTGGAGAGGAGGAGAAAGCTCAACGACGCCTTGGACAGGCTGGAGGAGGTCTGTAAACGCATGCATGCATCTCCACAGGGTGTCTGCATCTTCCTTTTCCATGGTGGGCTGCGCAAAAGCATGGGTTTCTCTCACATAAACAAAAATCTTAGGATCTAAGTGCTCTTGTTCTAAAACAAACACTAAGATTGTATATGTTTCTGTGGCCTGGTAGTGGTGGCGCACACCTTTAATCCCAGCACTCGGGAGATAGAGGCAGGTGCATCTCTGTGAGTTCAAGGCCAGCCTGGTCTACAAAGTGAGTTCAGGACAGCCAGGGCTACACAGAAACCCTGTCTTGAAAAAAAGAAAGAAAGAGAGAGAGAGAGAGAGAGAGAGAGAGAGAGAGAGAGAGAGAGAGAGAAGAAAGAAAAGAAAAGAAAGAAAGAAACTTATCTGTGGGAATTAGATTCAGGAAACCAAAAAGTAGAAGACTTAAATTTTAATAACTGAATGCTGATCTGTAAGAAGGGCTTTCTGACATAATAATATGTCCCCCGTGGTGGGAGGGTTTTATTTTTTATGTTGTAAAAGGACAGGAGGATGGGTTGGGTACATGCCAAGGCCTGCACCGCCACTGGCACTCTGGGAACACACTTTTGTGACTAGTAGAATGAGCAGTTTTCAGTGTAGAGATTTTACTTGCAAAGAAAAATCAGTGACATAGTGAAATAAACATAGTAAAAAGCCATTTGTAAGATCATGACTTTCTTTGAACTGGGAGAAAGATGTGTCACCTGGAGATTGTCATCGGTGCCTTTAGTCAGCTACCAGAAAAGAGAATTCAGTGCTCAGCATTGAATGGATTATTATTAAATAAAATGACATTGGGAGGGGAGTGTTGGGGTATATGAAGGGGACAATGTGGAGTGGATACTATGGTATTTCACTGTGTGCATGTATAAAATTATCAAGAATAAAGACAAAATTTTAAGATAGTTTGAGCATGGCAGTAACTCAGCCAAAACGTTTGCCCTTTTTAGCTGAGGGAATTTGCTAACTTCGATTTTGATATCTGGCGTAAAAAATACATGCGGTGGATGAATCATAAGAAATCGCGAGTGATGGACTTCTTCAGGAGAATTGACAAGGACCAGGATGGAAAGATCACTCGGCAAGAATTTATTGATGGAATTCTTTCCTCAAGTAAGTCCCAAGGCAGATGGCTGTCGCTAGAAGACTTTGTGCAGGAAGTAAGCGTGGTTTAAAGTTATGGGGCTAGTAAACTTGTGTTGCTGGTGAAGTATTGCCTTTTAAATTGGCTAGGAAGTCACCAGCTTGGGAAAATGTGTAATATTTTTGTCACTTGAGTCAGTCAGTCACTCTGCTGCTTTGCATGGCCCACTCTCCTCAAGCTGTGTTGTTGTATAAATGAATTAGTGTTTGATTCTAAAAGTTCCTTGTGTATGTTACTTAGCATACAGAAGCAAACCAATAAATACTGAATTCTTTATAATTTAGCTCATAATTCCAATATCCACATTAATTGAACATGAGTGTCCTGAGCTACTTTGTCTGGCAACCCTACCAAAGCAGCAAGGGCTGCTGACCACTGTGTGTCCCTCCAGCCCCTCATCCTTCTTCTTAAAGATAAATTTGTATTATATTTGCTGATTTATTATACTACAAATAGGGTGGCTTGTTTTGAGTTGCTCAATCGCCCTGACCAGCCACTGAATTAAAAATAAAAATACGCAGTCAACTATATCGAGAGGGGTAGTTAACAAACCACCTAACCAGCGTTGTTGGGCGCATTTCAGAGTTCCCGACGAGTCGCCTGGAGATGAGCGCTGTAGCAGATATCTTTGACCGAGATGGCGATGGATACATCGACTACTATGAATTTGTGGCAGCTCTGCATCCAAACAAAGATGCCTACAAGCCCATCACAGATGCTGACAAAATTGAAGATGAGGTACGCGTTGTGTGTCCTCTGTCATCGCCGTGCTCGTGTGTTCCGCAGGGCACTGGTGCGGCCCACGTAACCAGCTCTTCAGTTCTCAGGGTCCCACTTGGAAATATCAAGATTAAAGTGAATATTTCGCTTTCATTTTTGACAGGTCACGAGGCAAGTAGCTAAATGTAAATGTGCAAAGCGGTTCCAGGTTGAACAGATCGGCGACAACAAATACAGGGTGAGTGTCCAGGGGACCCTGCTCTAGCTCCTGCAGGACCAGAAGCTGAAGGGGGCAGCCGTCAGACCCACCTCACAAATTATATAACGTGTCTGTTACAGAGATGGCTTGCATTTGAATAGCAGGCCGTATTTTTAACCTCTGTAATGTGCACATAACCTTTCAACCTTTCATCTTCTTTTACATTTGTCGTGTGTGTGTGTGTGTGTGTGCGTGCGTGCGTGTGCCACAACATGTATAGAGGTCAGTGGACATCTTGTGGGAGTCAGATCTGCTCAGCTGTATGCATCCCAGGGATTGGACTCAGGTCCTCACTGGATGGCAGTGCCCTTACCCCTCCCCCACCCACCCACATCACTTCCGGAGAAAATTACTAGATATAAGATACTCAAACCAGATAGTCAAGCTGTTCTGCATTACTTCTTCCTCCATTAGGATTAGAGCAAAGCTTCAGGCTTCTAAGTAACAGCTATTCCAAGGTCACAAAATTAGCGTTTTGTTTCTTTTTGTCTAGAAATTAAAAATACAGACCCATTTTTATAAAAATGAAAAAGATGCAGCATTTTTTCAATTTATGTAGTATGTTTTGCTTTTATTCAAAATCTAAGTGAATTTGGTTCACATTCAAAACAGAACAATGTGATTTTTATCTTTCTGTCTTTGTTTTTTGTTCTTTTCTCATCTTTGAAGGGTCTTTAGTAAGCAGCTAGGAGAAAAACGTGCTGAGCTTTCTTAACACAGCATGTTAGCTACAAACCAAGTGCTCTTTTATTTAAAAAAAAAAAAGATGTTTCTCTACCTACTGACCCTTTTAACTTCGATATGAAATACTAGGATTTTTTTTCCAATAAATTTGTAAAAACAGAAATTGTTTGGTTTGAAATCAGAACAAATGGGTGCCTGCACATCTCTAAACTAGATACTATATCTAAAAGTCCAGGGCATGTGCCTGTGTGTACTAAGTGTGAGAGTGGGTGAGAGAGACATGTGTGTGTGTGTGTGTGTGTGTGTGTGTGTGTGTGTGTGTG
>JAQHUG010000139.1:860991-872566 GCA_028555095.1 Dicrostonyx torquatus | reverse complement strand
ACTAAACTGTAAACTGTATTATACATCCAGAGGACCTGGCTCACACCCATGTTGGCCCTGTGCTTGCTGCTTCAGTCTCTGGCCAAACTGTGTCTTGAAAGTTGCAAGTTATCTCTTACTTTCAATTTGCTGCAACCGAAAATTTAGAGTTAAACGACACCATTACTTTGAATAGAATTTTTCCAAGAAATATTTTGATTGGTATATACTAGTTATATATATGTGTGTGTGTATTTGTGTATATATATACATATATATACATTTCACATACGTGTGTGTGTGTGTATGGGATAGGGTATGATAATTTAATATGTAACACATAATATATAAGGATAAAATCAGGGTAACACCTATTTGTTATAACAGATAAAACGTTACTTTTTCATGTTTGGTATTTTCTGAGTCAACAAGTAAGGTAATATATTTTATTTTCAGAGCAATATGAGTCTGTTTTTCTTGTCTCATGGTTTGGCCTTGAGAAAATTAGAGGAATTCTAGAGACACTGTTAGTTGGCTGGAGAATACCTTGTTAAAGTAAAATCTGAAATTACCATATTTAATAAAACCAAAATACCATTTTAGGAAGCATTTTTAGTTGTTTCCTTAAGTCTGATTTTGAACCTGGCCTTGAACAAGCTTCACCTGAGCCCATTATCTGGTTCCTTAAGAGTAATTTTCTTCACCCCTCTTTTCCCTTTGCTTACCAATGCAGCACCAATTTTTGTCTCTAACAACACAAAGACAAGTTTTAATTTTTAAATTCACATTTCATAGGCAGTTCACCCATAGGGATATTGAAGGTTCAGTGTTTTAAAATCAAATTTAGGAAGAGCTAACTAGAGGTGTGGTGGGAAACACTGAGTTCCTGCTGATGTGCTGATGTGGCCATCTAAGTGTAGGTGCCAGAATGGGGTCTGGCTGGCTCTTTGTTAGGGTTCACACCCCAAAATCCAGCATTAAAGACCATAGAAAAGTAGCAGGGGTTTCTACTCAGTGTAGTACATGCAGGGAACCATCACGGGTAGTTCTATTAGGAAGCTGTTGGCCCCTGACAAACTGCTTGTTCTCTGACACTCACTAAGCTGATGAGCTGGAAATCAGTATGGTAGTTTTCACAGTCAGATCCAACTCCACACTTACCAGACTTTCAAAACACGTAAGCCCATGACCAGAACTGCCTGTGTGTGTTTGTTCAAGACTTGGAGAGTCTGTGCAGTTCCAAGTGATGGGCACTTCACTGAAGGCACCGACAGCTTTGAGTAAAGCCCTCTTAGATTTGGAAACTGTGTCATTAGTAATTTGTCTTACCTGTTTTAAGATAGCCGTAACACATAAAGTGGCACGTTAACCCAGCCACTGGCTAATTGACTTACCAGACCATTAGCGATCCAGAACTTTTAATATGAACCTTTTATTAGACATAAGCATTTATTACTTTATCCCCAGGTCAGAACTTCCCTAGGGAAAACGAAGGAGCTTAAGACTTTTCCCACAGATATCAAAGCAAAGTAGTTTTAAATTCAGAGGCAGTGTTCCCAAATCAGCTCTGTGAAGTCCTTAGACTTCCTTTTGTGTAAGTCCTGGGCGAGTGGACTTGTGCTTCTGCTCATGGCTGCGCTTGGCATCTAGAGACATTGTCAGTTCCTGCCTTGTGAGTGCTGTTTCTAGTGCAAGACAGAAAAATGATTTGTAACTTTAGGATGAAGCTTCAACATTATACTTGATTAACCTTTGTGATCTTTTTTTTCCCCCAACTGTTTCCTTTGAGCTAAATCGGCATGCGGCAGTCTAATGTAAATCATTACAAACCCCTCTTGAGATTTCACTAATTGATCACTGTGAACTAAGCAAGCAATTGAGTTGGTTGCTTACGCCACTGCAAGCTGCACGCCATCCCCTCGCTTGTCATCGGTACTGACAATTAGAGGTCCTTTCTCTCTTCGCTGCCTAGTTTGGAGACTCGCAGCAGCTGCGGCTGGTTCGCATCCTGAGAAGTACGGTGATGGTTCGTGTTGGAGGTGGATGGATGGCTCTGGATGAGTTCTTAGTGAAAAACGATCCATGCAGGGGTAAGGAGACGAGCGGGGCGTCAGCACCGTGAAAGCAAAGCAGTGTCCAGTGTTCCTCACTGACAGCAAACTGGGCCCAGCTTGAGTCCCACAGCCGTTGTTCCATATTGGTCTATAAAATGCATCCTTTCTTCTCCTTTTTTTCCCACTAATGGGATGAATTTGATACAGGTAGGTAGGAAATACAGTTTAGATTTTCTGTGTAAGACCTCCTGTTCTCAAAATGAACACTTCCACTCACCAGGACAGACTTCTGTCTGTCATTGAAAGAAAATCCACATGGTAACATCTGAAAATGACAGAGAGTAAAAGTCTAAAAGTCAAGTTTTTTTAAATGAGGGGAGAGGTGGGGAAAGCAATACATAAAAACAACAGCAAACCCTCATTGACGTTGAGTAACTGTAAATATTATATTGTAGCTTTCACCGGCTCTGAGCCCAGGAGTTTTAACTTAGGTTCTAATATTCCTAGTATCTCTTTGAAGATTGTACTATTGTTTTTAATTATATATGTGTGTATGCATGCGTGTGCAGTGTGTGTGTGTATGTGCCAATGTTCACAGATCCTACAGAGCTGGCGTTACAGGTGGTTGTGACCCACCCATGGGTACTAATATCAAACAAGGGCCCTTTGCAAGATCAGTAAATTCTCTTAACCACTGAGCTCTCTCAGCACCCATAATATTCCTATTTTCATGTCGTACAGTTACTCGATTCTTAATTCATCATATGAATATTTGATTACAGTTTAAAATTAGGTGCCATCTAGTCAGTAAGCGTTTGTTAATTTACTGATTTAAACAAGAAAACATTAAGGTTGATGATTTGTCTTAGTCTGTGAACTTATTCTAGTCCTTTAAAAATGTCTGTTCCAGCTTTGCCTGTTAGGTTCCCAAGTGGAAGGCTAAGCAGGAACCCTTTCTTTCGATGCTGGCACCTGGATACAGATGTATCTGAGTCAGCAGGCGTGTCAAGTCCAGAGTGAACTGTTACACAGCCACATAGTAGCCCTGCTCTTTGTTAGCTAAAGATGCAGTTGAAAGAGGAGTAGAGCTCTCCTGTCCCACCGGTCCTGCTTGCTTACACTGGGGATGTGTTCAGAGAAACATGTTGTCTGGCGTTTTCATTACAGTGCAGACATGAAGTGTACTTGATACCAACCTAAACGGTTTAGTGTCCCACACACCAAGGGTATGTGGCTGTGTGGGGGTTGGGGGGCGGCGGTATATTACCTGTTGCTCCAAAGGCCATGGTGAATAAAGCAAGTTGAGATTGAATCGAGCACAAGATAAAATTATGCAGCCAAGAAATGCAGTCATCATAAGCTGCACAGGCGGCTGGCGGTCTGAAACAGCATGCTCTAATAGCAAATACAGTATGGTAAATACATAAACGAGGAGCCGTCATTGTTAGCACGATTGGAGCCTTGTGTCCTCTCTGGAACTGTTACGGTTTTGTTTGACTGGTGTTGCAGTAGGCTTGGTCATACCAGCATCACCACAAACACGTCAGCCATGTTGCCGCACCACACCCTCAAGATGGCTACAACATCAGACAGGTGATAGGAGTTTCTCAGCTCCACTAAAATCTGTCTGCCGAGCTTTGCAGCTGCGTCTCCTGGTGGAGTCGGACCTTGTAGGGCTTCTTCTCCTGATGCGACTTGTGTCCTGAATGTGTGCTGAAGGCTGCATCCGAGCACTCTGCATACCCAACTGCTGTACTGTGTTTCCTCTGCTAACAGTATTTTCTAATGTGATTGGTATCCTGTGTCATTTCTTCTAGTTCATCATCATGGGAGTAAAATGTTACGTTCGGAATCAAACTCTTCAATTACTACTACTCAGCCTACTATAGGTTGGCAACCCTTCTCTTTGGCTCTCCCTCTCACTTTTCTCTTTCCTTCTTTTACATTCTTGCTTTCATGATTCGTTTTAACACAATATGCTTCATTCACGTGTATGGCTTAACTCCCATCCAGCGAGCTGGGGCTTCTAATCTTAAATTCTGAAAACGCGACACAAATCGTAGTTTGTCGCAAGTGCAAGTGTTACCCAAGTGATCAAGCACATGCTAACACGTTGCCCATCGGGTCCTTGTGGAGTGTTCTCCATGTGCATATGTGTTTGTATGAGTGCTCCATCACTGATTGCCTCGTGGATTCCTGGGTCTGGTGTTTGTTCTGCATGTTGGTAAAACAGTTCACTTTTTTTAAGGCCTGAAGTTAAAATACTAGCTACCCTCACTTCAGTGAAAGTTCTAGAAGTTTTTAATGTTATCCTCATGACTAACAAGCCACCTCCGATTTTGGGTAATTGTTTAATCCAAGTGTTAAATACTGGCATTCTCCAGACCTCAGCAATACATGTCAAAAGACACAGCCCTGCCTTCCTGACTTGTCTATTTGGTGTGGTATAAGGGTGACCAAGCGTGTGGGCATCAGTAGCTGGTGGATTAACAGTGGCATGAGCTTTCCATTGTCATGCTGACTTTGTTTTACACTGGTTATCCTTGCTGGTGTCTAGTGTTAGAGTAAGCGCACCCTTGCCCATCTCCACGCTCCCTTGTATCTGAGAGGAATGCATTGTGAAGGAATGCATTTAACTTCTTGTTATGCTAAGTTGGAGTTAGCATGGCAAAAAGATGTCCTCAAAATTTTCAGCGTGCTCTTTGGTGTCACGTGCCCCCCACCCCTGCAAAGACTGAATGCTTTCTCTTCTTTTCTGTGCCTTCTCCTGCGTGTGTGAATCCAGCTAAAGGGCGGACCAACATGGAGCTGCGTGAGAAGTTCATCCTAGCAGACGGTGCCAGTCAGGGGATGGCTGCCTTCCGGCCACGAGGCCGCAGATCACGGCCTTCATCCCGAGGGGCTTCGCCCAACAGATCCACTTCTGTGTCCAGTCACGCTGGCCAGGCAGCCTCCCCACAGGTGCCTGCTGCCGCCAGCACACCCAAGGTAGGACCCTGGGCTGTGGCCTCTCCTCTCCCAATGCACTCGCGGTCCCTAGCATACTGTTGGGTGTTTGAGCTCCTTGGAATGTGTAGCACCAGCCTCATCCATCTAGATCTCTTCCCATATTTTTTTTTAATATGCTCTATCCAGTTGTCTGTAGTACAGGGTTACCTGTCTAGGGGCTTTGTCATCTTCCAGGCTGAATTTTCTGTTTAAAGGCTTCAGTTTTGGGCTGGAGAGATGGCTCAGAGGTTAAGAGAACTGACTGCTCTTCCAGAGGTCCTGAGTTCAATTCCCAGCCACCACATGATGGCTCACACCCATCTATAATGAGATCAGGTGCCCAGAACACTATATACATAAGAAAAAAAAAAAGAAAGTTAAAAAAATTAGCTAACTCTTAAAAAAAAAAAGCTTCGGTTTTGTTTTGTTTTGGTATGTATGATTTGCCGTCCACTCTATCCACCTTTGTTTTCATTGCCCGTGTAACGTGAGTCTCCCATGAATGCCTCTTCTCTGTGGGTTTGTTTTTGATCTGCCGTCCTTTTCATTTGATTTGCCATTGTTCCACGCAGATTCTCCACCCTTTAACACGCAATTACGGTAAACCATGGTTGACAAACAGCAAAATGTCAACTCCTTGTAAAGCAGCAGAGGGCTCAGACTTTCCCGTGTCATCAGCAGAGGTATTGTAAGGCCCCAGATTCCAGTCCTAACAGCCTCCTCTAATTGACACTGTCACCTACTAACACTGTGCCACCACTACCTTAATGTGTGTGCCTTTAACAACACTCCATCCTCTTGCCACCATCTGTAAAATAGTCCTCAGGGGACACGCAAGTGAGAGGCTGTCGGAAAAGACCATCAGGCTGTCCACCTCCTGTGGTTTTTGTTCCCATTCATACTTAAGTCTACATGTATCATTTGGACGAATAAAACACGAAATGTATATTCAAGCCTATGAAAGTTTACTTTAATGTTGGCGAAATGCTTTTGCCCAAAGATTTAATTTGAGCCAGAAGCTTAGCATGTTCCCTTGAATGAGAGTGAGGATCAGCGTCATTGGCAGCATGTACAGGAGAGTTACTTAAGGAATTTTAGTAAGTGGTCACCATGGATGGTGCCTCTGACCATCTGTGGCATTCACTTCTGCTCGTTCACGCTGACCAGGAACGACATAATTCTCAGTTCCAAGTGCAGGCATCAGAGGGATGAGCGTGGGAATGTAGACAGCCAGCTGTCATTTTCAAAAGGTATCTGTATTATATTTTAGAAGCAAATATTATGTGAGCATCTGTAACAATGACCTAGTATACAGGGAGAAGCTATTTCGAATATTTAAGATAACATTTGCCAAGATTAACTCATATATTAGATTGTCCACATTCAACTAAAAATCAACCATCTATTTTTGAAAGAAACTTCTGTGAACTGATCAATACAGACACTGTTTCTCATCCTTGATTAAAACCACATAATGGAGGAGTGGTCCCTAAACTTCTTTTCTTGGAAAGAAGGGGATTTTTTTTTCTTTGGCTTAATTGTTAGATATAATTTGAAAGCCAAGGCCCTTGTATAAAAGAAATATAGTACTTTTTTTAAAGCTATTAATGGTTTTCATGACTGTTTGTCACTGAATCCTCACATTAAAGACAATAATAGGTGGGCAGAGAAAAGCTCCTTGCCTCTGTTCTCAGTATCCATTACTACATAGCCAAGCGGAAGAATTGAGACAAACACAGACTCCCTTCTAATATTGTCTGTTCTCTTCATTCCCCCGGGTCCTGCACTCCTGATTGTTCCCTTTGGGTGGAAATACTAACATTGTAGATTACATTAGAAATGTCTGTTAGTTGTTATGAATATATTATGTAAAAACTGAGAAGCTTTTAAAGGACCTCAAATGACAGGTCAATGTTTGTTTTAAATACTTGGGGCTAGATTTCTATGTTCACATTTAAAAAAAAAAAAAAGTAGCAACTGCCCCATTAAAGTAGGGGCCGGGGAAAGAAAGGACTCGTTGGTAAGTGCCCACTGTGCAAACATGAGCCCTGAGTTCAGATCCCAGAACTCACCTAAAAGCGGGGTACGTGGGGTAGAGCTAGGGAACTGGTGAGAGACCCTGTCTCAGAAACAGAAAGCGGTAGAGGAAGGTGCCCACCATCTGCCCGTGGCCTCAGCACACATGCACTCACGTGTGCATGCACACGCCCCTAATAAAGCCTTAAGTACATTAGTTGAACTGATGCAATGGTCTGTTTAACCTCACAAAATTAAAAAGAAAGAAAAAAGCAGTATGCCTTTATGGAGCAGTGTGTGTGCGTGTGAGAAAGTCCAGTCACAAACGGTCAGAGCGTAGGGATGGCACTCTTGTCACTCATAGGACTTCTGTGACGCTACATGGTAACTCCAGTCATTATCAGCGGTGGCTCCCTGGGGGCAGTTTAGATTCTTTCTAAATGAGGGATTTCACTAGATCCACATTGTCAGATCTTGGGTGGTGAGGCGACTGTGAGGGCTCACTCCGGCTAATATATAAAAGCAGGTTGAAAGTGTTTCCAATGCATAAGTCATCAATAATATGCTGGAGCCAGGCAGTGGTGGTGCACGCCTTTAATCCCAGAGGCAGAAGCAGGTGGGCTCTCAGTGAGTTCGAGGCCAGCCTGGTCTACAGAGTGAGTTCCAGAACAGCCAGGGCTAGGCAGAGAAACCCTGTGTCGAAAACCAAAACAAACAGAGAGTGCTGTGCTGGAGCTCGTGTGGGCAGTGTGTCCCAGCACTCGGAGTGAAGGAGAGTCTGAGTTACAGACCAGTCTTGGCTACAGAAGGAGTCTGAGGTCAACCTGGGCTACATGCCTGTTTTAAAGAATGTTACTCGTACTTGGGTATGTGTGTAGAATGCACAGGAAGACAGAGGGTGGGAATCAAATACTAACTCCAATAAATGCAATATCAAATGATAAGATCAGTATCAAAAGTTCTGCATATGCTTTATTAAGAATTTTATACTCAATGTGGAGATTGTTTTCAAAATATAGTCATCATTTTTTTAGCTATGCTTTCTCTGTGGCTCCTGGGCTGTGTGCCCCTTGACAAATATGAAATCCCTTAGACTCTAGAGATGGTATTTTTAGCTGCAGAGAAACCGCTCTGCACGTTGTAAGTGACTCCTCAGAATTTGAAGCAAGTATCCCGAAAGTACTGCCTGTAAGTTTTATACGGTTGAGCCAGTACCACAAAGAATAAACAACACTAAGGAAGAAAAGTGATAGCCCAAGACGTGAACACATTCACTGCGGAGTTAAGACAATCACACTTCCTTTTTAAGCTTTTCTGAGCTGTTTTATTATCGGGTATCTTTTCCTGCTCTCATCGTCCTGCCTCTGTTTACATCTGCCTCGTTTTCCTGAGAATGTGGATGGCAGAGGAACATTCGGGCACAGTCGCAGCTCTCTGTTGCCTTCTCTGCACAGCCACCATCCTGGGGACAGCTGTCTAACACTGTAACACTGACAGTCTGAGATACTAACATCCCCACCGCTCAGTCTGCCTTGTTTTCCTCGCCATGGCTTTTGTGTTCTGTGGGGGACTTTGGCTTTGTGGCTCCTCTTCCAACATGAAGCCATTTCCTTTAGGAGGTTTCCTTTATGTAAGTCATAATAAAGCAAGTGAGAGCCACACGCCTTGGTTAACTGAAGCATGTCTACCTCCTAAGACGACATGTCTAGATGTCCAGCTCTGAGTAGTGTCAGTGGAATATCGGGAAACACGGGCAAAGTCTTACGTGGTCTCTGCACTGGTCACACACAGGGAACGCCAATCCAGGGAAGCAAGCTGCGACTCCCAGGGTATCTATCAGGAAAAGGCTTCCACTCCGGGGAGGACAGAGCCTTGATAACAGCAGCAGCTGCCAGAGTCCGAACACAGCTTGCCGGTGAGTGTGGCCATTCCTTTCTTGAACAATAACCTCAGGCTTAAAGTTCCTTCTCTTCCTCATTTGAAAGGGAATTTTTTTGACAGTACTGTATTCTTTTGACGTGAAATGAAGCCCTAATCCTCCAACCAAGACTGGACGGGGTAAATGACTCCTAGCAGTGACTAGGAGTCTCTTTGGAAAGCACCAAAGGACTCTGGGGCGTAAACCTAGCTCAGCACCGCACCCCTTGCTCTGGGAACCTCTTGCCACTCAGGGAGCGCATGGGGCTCTGCCAGGTAACAGTTACTGGGCCTTCCGTCAGATAGTCCATCGAAGACTAATGAATTTAGTGACACTCCAGCCCTACCAAGCTCTGAGCTCAACATGAGGGACACTTCTCACATGATTTAAGTCATGTCCCCTCAGACAACACTTATAGCTGAGGGTCTGTGGGCACCTCAAACAAGCCGGCTTCAGCCCTCCAACAACACAAAGGGGTGTTCTTTGTGTCTACCTGTAACGAACACGTATTAAGTTTTAAATGGGATAAGTCCAGCCTTACCTTTGGGGTGCCAATCTAGATGTTGCTCTTCAGCGTTTGCTCAGGATGAGGCTGCCTGCCCTGGAGTGATAACAAAAGCCACAAGACCTAAGGGTTTGTGTGCGAATGCCGAGTGCTAGAAAGCCTGCTGAGATTAAACATGGCGCCTCTGTTTCCCAGAGTCGTCTGCAGGTGAGTCGGTCATAAAGATAACTCCTCTCTCTCCTCTCCTCAGAATCCAGGAAGACTCCAAGCCGCCCTGGAAGCAGAGCTGGAAGCAAAGCTGGCAGCAGGGCCAGCAGCCGCCGAGGCAGTGACGCATCAGACTTTGACATTTCAGAAATCCAGTCTGTGTGCTCAGACGTGGAGACTGTCCCACAGACACACAGACCTGTGCCCCGAGCAGGTTCTCGGCCGTCCACAGGCAAGCCGTCTAAGATCCCCACGCCCCAGAGGAAGTCACCTGCCAGCAGACTAGACAAGTCTTCGAAGAGATAGTGCAGCGGGCGCCAACAAGCCCTCCCCTGAGCATTTATTATTTAAGTGAATGATGTAAAATATGATGTAGAGATTACTGTGAAATATTGCAGGAGGCGAGTTTTAAATTCTGCCGATGGCCTTATTTGTGTATTTGTCTTTTTATTTGATCTGTATCACTTTTTGGTCAGATTTTCTGGGGTAAAAGTCACATCATATGTGATGAGGAAGAAAGAATTTAACATGAACTGATAATGTAGACACACACACTAAAGGCAGTTACTGTACCGACAGGTAAGTCTCCATCCTCTCCGACAACCGCAGCGCTACATAGCTGACATTAAGGGATACCTCATGACACTTCTTGTTTCTATGAAAATTCTGAACATCTGACAGACATAGCAGGGAAATCTTTCTTTTGAGATGCTTTAACTGTAAATTAGAAGGAAAGCAAACGGAGAAACACATCAACACACAGCCGTAACCAACAGAGAATCACAGGAGATTGCTTCAAGCAGCTGTGGGTTCCGTGGTGTGCAAGCACCTCCCAGCATCCTTGTTCCGTTGCTTTAGATGCAGCCAGACGTGCCCTGGGTTAGCAGCCGTCTCTACTGTAAGTGCATTCGTATAAACGTGAGGTTTGCTTTGCTTGGGTGGACAGCAGCCCCTGTATCATTGAACTCATTTTGTAACAGCAATTTCGCTTGCAAAAAAGCTATGAAATAAAACATGTCCCTTAACTTCATTGCTATGGAATTAATTTTTTCCCCAGGGAAAATTGGTGTATTTTTTTATGAACAGTATCAATTTGGAGTGACCAAAAGATACTTTAAAAGTGGGTTTATTTTGATTTCTCATCTGGAATAATCATGTTCTGGTATTATATCTACTTATATTTAATAAATATGCATTTTAATTTATTATGTATACTCACATACTAGAGAAAGATATTAGTATGCATTTAATAAAACCTATTCACTTGAATATATGGAATACTTGGTTATTTAAAGTGAGCCTCTCTGTTTGTTTCCAAGGATATGCTAATAAGTGTGACAGGGAGTGTTTGGGAGGTATGAAAGGAGTTAGAACTAGTGGGAACCCCCGTCTGTCGGTATTTTAATATGTTCTAATTATATGCCCACTAGTGGTAATGATGGTCAGGCTGCAGTGGTCCTGACCTCCTGGAGTCAAGGGAGATTTTGTTATATGAGTCACGAGGAAGCATGACAGAAGTGAGATCTATAACAAGATGGCTGCTCTTGTTGTTAGTATTATGATAGTCTTTTACAGTCTGAGTTTTCTTTGTGTTTAATCAAATTACACTATTTCCCTAAATAAGGAAGTAGCACAAACTATAATTAGAAGAATGCAGGTGGCTCCTTTGGGCATGGCAGACCACAACACCTGTAACAGAAAAGGGTAGTGTTGGTGTTCGGGTACCATGGAGAAAGGCTTGTTTTTTGTTTTGTTTTTGTTTTTCCCCTGCTCGCTGTATCATTCCTGAGAATTGGTGCCTTGTCTGCACAGTGGCTGTGCTCTCCTGTCAAGGCAAGGATAAGATCATTCTAACCGTGAGACGACGTGGTAGCCCCTGCACTTGATCACATCATCTAAAAAGGAAGC
>JAQHUG010000139.1:832016-843168 GCA_028555095.1 Dicrostonyx torquatus | reverse complement strand
ACTCTATGGCTTCCTCAGCCTTCCTCCTTCTATCATCCAAACAATCTTCCCCAAGGTGGCATGACCCACTGTGAGCTGAGTCTTCTCTCATCAACCATCCATCAACAAACTGCTACAGGCCAAAGCCATGGAGCCATTCGCTCTGTCAAGATCCCTCCCCGTCAGATATGTCTAAGAATACGTCGGCTTGACAACTGGCAGAGCCAGGATATATTAAAGATGTTAAATACCTTTCTCCATTGTAGAAATGTAAATTAAAACTATTTTTAGATTCCATTTCACCCCAGTTAGAATGCCTATCATGAAAACAAATGACAACAAAATCTGGCAAGCATGTGGGGAAAGAGGTATCCATATTCACCGCAGATGAGAATATAGAATATAAACTGGTATAGTCACTGTACAGAGAGATCAGCATGGAGGTTTCTCAAAGCTAAATGTAGAACTAGCATATGACCCAATTATGCGACTTCCTGGCATACATCCAAAGGATTCTACACTCTACCACAGAGATACTTGCACAAACATGTTTATACTGCTTATACTACTCCATTCTTAATACCCAGGCAATGGAGCGAGTCTAGATGTCCACCAGCAGATGAAGGACAGTGAAAGTGTGATATATGTGTGTGTGTGTGTGTGTGTGTGTGTGTGTGTGTGTGTGTGTAAGTAAGTACATACATATATACACATGTGTATACATATATATACACTAAATGGAATTTTATTCATCTGTAAAGAAAAATAAAATTAGCAAAAACAATGGACAAAGCTGGAAAACGTTGTAACTCAGACTCAAAAAGACGCATGCTGCATGTTCTCTAGCATGTGTGGATCCTAGCTTCTCATTTATAATCACATACAAATTTAGAAAGGCAGTGATTAGAGTCAGGGAAACTAGAAACAGGCTCACAAAAGGTGAAAGAATTTTTAAGTGAGCAGAGGGGAGGGAGTGGAAAGACAAAGAATACACAGGATTGAAGCTAGGAAAGGGAACTCTGGGTGGAAGCGACCAGAGAAACAAAGGTGGGGGTAGTAGGGAGAATAACCCCTAAACCATGAAAATTCCATATGGAAACTACTCTGTATGCTAATTTAAAATTTTTTAAAAACCGTAATTCTAGCCGGGTGGTGGTGGCACACACCTTTAATCCCAGCACTCAGGAGGCAGAGGCAGGCAGATCTCTGTGAGTTCGAGACCAACCTGGTCTACAACAGCTAGTTCCAGGACAGGCTCCAAAGCCACAGAGAAACCCTGTCTCAAAAAACCAAAATAAATAAATAAATAAAAATAAAGCATAATTCTAAATGTGTGTGTATCCAATGGCATCTCCTTAAACGATAACAAACCAAAGCAAAAGAACAGGGCAGTCCACAACCACTGACAATAATAGTTTTGAAATGCTGCTCTCTCAGGGATTAGTAAGCAAAGTGCCTGCTGAACAAGCATGAGGACCTGAGTTCAGATCTCCAGCACCCATGTAGAATGCTGGGTGCTGTTGTAAGTGCCTGCAAACTCAGTACTGGGGAGACAGAAGCAGGCAGACCCTCGGGGCTTGCTGGCTGGCTGGCATTTCTGAACTCATGCACTCCAGGATCAGCAGAGACCCTGTTTAAAAAAAAAAAGGAAGCGATGGAAGAAAACACTGGACACAGATGTCTGATTTCCACATACGTGTATGCACATGTACACACATAGGAACACATTCAAATAAAAAGTCAGTATCCTAAAACGTCAGGACACTTATTCACTTTATATCAAACCTAGTATACTCAGAATTCTCCAGATAGCTATCCACAGCCACACATACACACATCTGCATGCATGCATGCAACACGCATGCATGCACATACAATCATGAACGTATGCGCACTAACACATAAGATGTGCAGTCGCTGAGCTCACCTTTAACCTAGAAGATGTGGTGGGTAAATCAGCAGCAATTCTAAGTACCCAGGGTTTAGAGGTCTTGCTTTATCTCAGACAATGCATTTTCTCATTCTACGGCCTCAGTTTTTAAGTAGAAAAGGACAGCTCAGCGGTTGGTTCTCCTTACCGAATTTCTGGGGTAGACTGAAATTGAGTTTTCTTCCTCTTAGCACGCCAACAATACAACAGAATCCACAGGACTCCCAATAATTCGATCAACTTGGCAAATGATCTGCAGACTCAAGGAATATCTAAATTCAATTTTCTTGTCCTGTGTGGGCTTTGTTTCCTTATCACTACTGTGGCCTAATTAACTTTTCTCATTTTGACCCAGGCTCTCTCCCTGAGGAGTCTGAAAGGCACCCCTCTCAGGAGGAACTTCTTTTATTTGATTGTTTTGGTTCAGAGATAATTTTGCTTCGAGGCTTCTGGTATTTTTCCTCACATGACACGGGCCTATTCCATGCATTACTGCATTCTAGCCTAAAGCCAGTACCACCTAGAGGCCAACTGTGACACCAAGATGTCTCCAGATAATGACCAGTAGGGATGGGAGTCACTGCTTCCTTAGTCTGCAGCTCAGAACAGAAAGGAAATCCGAATATCCACAAGTCCCCAGTCACCACGTTGCTTTGTGGAAACTCCCTATGGAAGGGGCAGACACCTGTAAGCTCCTCTCATGGGATAGTAGGTCTGTGAGCCCAGGCCTCTGCCAGGCGAGTGCTGTACCACTGAGCTTCTGCACGACCAGCTGTTGTTAGCCAGGAGGTTAGCTCTGTAAGGGACCGACCAATAAACCCTAAGAACAGGTCCTAAAGAATGATGGGTGTGTCAGTTCAAGACCATGATAATAGAAGCGGCCAACTCTAGATGGACCAGCTCAGGATCCCCAAAATAAATGTAAGGGTCATAGTAGTTCATTCTAGATCGTGGATGTGGAGAGAGTCTCGAGGGAGTGAATGGATGTCATGGACATGAACACTGCCATGTCAAGGACTGCAATACTTCAGATGCCTGGGAACGGCAAAGTCGTCCCCTGATCTGCATGCTGATGTCTTCCTTCTTGCTCGGTGGTCTGTGATAAACAAACACGTTGATTTCCAAGCTGCTACTGGTTCATCTTCACCAAAGCACACGGCCCATCTGGCCCCAGCTTTTCTGTATGTGTGTCTGTCATTTCTTCATTCCAGTTCACCCCAGCTAGGTGGGTTACTCAACTGTGCAGGTCACAGCACAAGCTAGATGAGATTAAAGTAACTTCAAGGCTCCCTCTCTCTGAGAGCTTGAGCAGAGTACTGCTACCCTTTCCCCTAGTGAGCTTTTCTGCTTTAGGGGTCCTTGAACCCTCCAACATGTTCCTGCACCCCATACATTTACTTACAACAGGCTGCGTGAGATGGTCTCTGAGGAAAGCATACCCTCTCCCGGAAGCACCCACCCGGATGGAGCAGAAGGAGGGCACAGCAGGAGAAATAAAGTAAGAGCCCCCGGCCTGCCAGGGTCTGGGCAGTGATGTTGGCTCAGCCCATCCTTTTCCTAGAATGCATTCTGGCTCCCTCATTTGTTCTCATTCGACTCTGGTCTGGCTGTCTGCTACTGTGTCCCACCTGAATTATTTTCTTTTGGAACACCAGAAGCCAGTCAGCTGCTGGAGCTGAGACCAGAGGAAACTCGAACTTGCCCCCCAAACATTTCATGCTTCCTTCCTCTCTCCTCCCCTCTTTCCTTCCCTTCCTGCCTTTCTTCCATTTTAGAATTAAATAATTTGTTTTAAAGAAATTTTTCCTCCAAATGTACCAACAACATAAATAATATTACATGCATTCATAATTGGAGTAAGGTTATTTTAAATTGCTGTGAAAAACATGAGCAAAATTCGAGAATTACTTCAGGTTCTTGTGCTAAAGAAATCCAGTTCATGAGGCAGGAATGTTGATTACACAAATAACCTAGAGCATCTGTTGACTGTAACCACCCTGTGTCTCCATATAAAAACAAGGAAATGTAAGAGATTATGTTTACAAATATTCTAGATGTCAAAAGTTGGCCTGACTGATTAATTCGTGCAGATACGCACCCATCCCTCATCCCCCATCCCCTGTACCTCATTCTTTAGCTAAAGTTAGTCTTGATCTCCTGGATGCAAGCAATTTTCATGCCTCAATTCTAGAATAGCTATAACTATAGGTACGGCCCACTATACTGAGTTCTTTTTTGTTTTATTCTGAGATTTATTTATTTTTGTTTTATTGTGTATGAGTCTTTGCCTGAATGTATGTCTGTGTACCACATGCTCACTGTGCCCATGAAGACCAGAAGAGACTGTCAGTTCCCAGACAGACTGTTGTGAGTACCATGTCGGTGCTGGGAATGGAACCCAGGTCCTCTGGAAGAGCAGTCTGTGCTCTTAGCAATAGAGCCATCTCTCAGCCCTACCGTTTTGTTTTTAAAGAAAAAGGAGCTGGGTGGTAACACGCCTTTAGTCCCAGTCCTCATGGAGACAGAGGCAGATGGACCTCAGTGATCCAGCTTGGTGTACAAAGTGAGTTCCAGAACAGCCAGGACTGTTACACAGAGAAATCCTGTCTTTGAAAAAAAAAAAAAGACACAAAATTTATTATATGACCAAGGAACGAGAGCATTAGACTGAAATAAATTAATGCTGCTATCTATTCCTAAATAGCTACTAATAGGAAGCACTATCAGTGATGCAGGGTGGCGGGCTCTAGTTACACTCAGACGGTCTCAAAGGTATTGGAGAATTAAGTGTTCCCAGCTAAGTCAGCGAAATTTTCCTACAAGGAATGAGTACATTTTTTTTTACTACTAATTTGTTTGCTTTTTAATGTGTATGTGTTTTGCCTACATGTATGTCTGTCAACCACATGCATGCCCAGTGCCCTTGGAGGCCAGAATGCTTTGAAATCTCTGGGACTGGAGTTACAGACAGTTGTGGGCCACCACACGGATGCTAGGAATTTAATCGGGGTCCTGTGGATGAGCATGATGTACTCTTCACTGCTGATACCCAGCCCCTAAATAAGTGAATGCTTAGCAGATTCTCGAGCCCAGCTTGCAAAGCAGTCTTAGTTCCTGTGTGGTCAGGACTCCTGCAGAGTTCTTGAGTTTCCCTTTCTTACTATACAGGAGGGAATTCCTGTGGGTATCTGTAAAACTTGCCTCCCACCGCATCCAAGATGACTTCTGGGACACAGATATTCCATTTCTTATATGAGGCTTTGCAAATACATAAGCAGCGGCTTTGCCTTCAACTAGCCAAAGACTCCTATTTCCTGCTCCTCCCGTTGTCACACATCATCATAATTCATCTCCATAATACCTTCTGTGGCCAGACGTTGCTATGGAAGCTGTTGCTATGGAGTCTGGAGGTTGTGGTGATCTGTTCCCCAGATTGGCCTCTTGAAGGCCAGCTGCTGCAGACTCTTCCTTGTGCTCTACACATCTACTCCAGCTCAACTCTTCATCATGGAGATTTATTTCATCTGTCAGGACTCTCAATTGCTGCTGCTTCTTCCAGTCTTTGAGCTTTGTATAACCCATGGGGGGGGGGGACTAATCCATCCTTCTTCCATCGTCTTTCCTGCTTAAAAGTGTGGGGCAAGGAAAGAGAAAAAGTGGGGCTTGATCCTCTGTAGAGGCAAGATTTTTTTGTTTTTGTTTTTGTTTTTTCTTCGAGACAGGGTTTCTCTGTGGCTTTGGAGCCTGTCCTGGAACTAGCTCTTGTAGACCAGGCTGGCCTCGAACTACCAGAGATCCGCCTGCCTCTGCCTCCCGAGTGCTGGGATTAAAGGCGAGCTCCACCACTGCCCAGCGAGGCACGATGTTTTTAAAGCCCATTTAAAGCAAATAGGTCTTACAAGTGTTTCACTGGGCTTCTCCACCTCCTGTTTTGTTACGCGTATACACAGCTGAGAGCTTGCTAGCACTTCTGTTACGATAGGATTCGTATCTTATGGTCAAAGACCTTGAGAAATACACATACATGTGGACGAAAGCTTGAGTGGACCAGTGTGTTGCAGTGATGATGACCTCGTTCCGTAGGGAACTGTGGAGCTTCTCGCTAGATGGGGTATTAAGACGTTTGGTTTCTGCCTTGTGCTGGTCATTTTAAGGAGAGTTCAAGGCAATCTGGTTTGTTCTTTGTTGGGTACTTCCAGAAAACAGACCCGATTTTGTGGTTGGGTACACTGACTTTTCCCACCCCTGGAAGGCACAGAAACATAACTTCTCAATGCATTGCCCATTTGTCCAGCCAATCCCTGCTAAGGCAATGCCTGAATCTGTAAACACTGAGGAAAAGATTCAGTTAAATGTTTTTGGAGTCCTGTAAAATAGTCTCTGTTTGGGCCCTCGTTCTATAAATAGAAAGTTAACAGTGTCGTTTTCCTATTCACTTAGAGCCACCATCCAGTAAAGCCTCTGGCTTGTCATGTGGCATCTTTTCTATTTTTAGCTCTTTGTATCCACTCCAGAAAGTGATGAATTATCCTTACAGATTTCCCTAGTTCATCCGCAGACGCAGTTTTAGACCTCCCTGGATCTGCTTGTGTCTGACTGCCTGAGCCAGGTCCTGTTCTTCAGGTCCCTTCCACTTAAGAAAGCTCTGTGACTTGTCTACTGTGTCGGATGCTCTGACAACGCTTTGGCTCTTGCCTATTTTCTTTCAAGTCCATTCCCTTTGGGTGAAATTTTCCTCCTGTGCTTATTTCATTTGTTGTTTGCATCAGGACTGACAGTTTGCTTCCCCTTAGAGTATGATTGCCCTTTAACAGGATCCAGATTATGCCTTCCACAAATAGATCGAAACGGGGTGGCATGTACCGCACAGCTCTTGACCTCTCGAACTTGGCATCCAGTCACGCCCCTGCTTTTGCCAAGGTTGCCTTACACAACGGCTGCTTCCTGGAAGCTCACTTTGTGGGGGGAATGGTTCTTGAGGAGGTTTTAGCACACACATCACCTCACAGCCCCAAAGGATTATTAGCCAAGCCCCGCCTCTCAAACCCAAGCGCCTCCTTGGGCTGGTAGACGGACTCACGAAGGGAAACAGGCTTTTATAGCTGGAGCGTTGCTTGGCTTTTACTCAGAGTAGAAAAGACAAATGTATTGAACACACAGCAAGGGAGCAGCCAGCGGGGAGGGAACGCAGTGCCTGGTACAGGCTTGCAGATAGGAGCGACCCACTATGGAGGCTTGGCTCCCACCACTCAGATGAGCACAGTCTTGTTTAGTTACCATTTAAGTCTGGGCCAGAACTGGCTCCATGGTACAAGGTTGTGGTTAATTTTGACATTGCCCCTTCTCTGTCACACTGTGCTTCTAGTGCCCTTCAAAATCTGAGACGGCTCTAAAAAAACTCCAAGTAACCTGGAAACTGCTCTTGGTACGGTCTAAAAGGAGTGGCTTTAAGGTGTTTTATAGACAAGTCATGGACCAGGGCTTTATTATGGAAACCCCACTGTGGGACCTTTTGTTTTTGGCTTCTTGGTTATTGCCCTCAGCCCAAAATATTACACAGTCCTTCTGCCCATTAATAGAAGTGGAACAAGGATTCAGAGTGGCAGGAACCTCCTCACCTCAAGAGTAAGTCCTGGGGCCGGAGCTTAGCCACATCTGTATGACTTGGGAGGAAAGAAAAAGGACAAGAGACGATTGGCTTGTGTGGTGTTCAAGGTTCATCTTTAGGACTAGAAGAATAACAGCCGTGGCGAGGCGGCATCTCATTTATGGGAAGCTGCCTGCCTATATCCCATCCGATGTCAGGACTGAACCGTAGAGCGTCGAGGGTGTCTCTCAGGATTAACTGCTGTCTGCAGCAGGAGGGATGGTCAGCCTTAAAGGCAAATATTTAAGGCGGCAGTGGGAACCCTCTCAGGTCCACTTGCTTTTGCCTGGCTGGTTTTAAGAGTTAACATCGGTCTGAATAAATTGACACAAAAATGAGCTAAGGAAGACGGTTCCTTGATCAAATGAGTCATTCCAGTACTGCATCCTCCTTACTGATGTTAGTTAGCTTCAGATAATCTTTCAGCTGTCCCCTCCATACGAACCAGACAGTGCACAGCTGTCCGACAGGTAATGACTCCTGTGGCTTGTGACCATAGCGTGGGCATTTCACTTGTGCCTCTCACTCCGGGCCTTTATGATGAAGGTAGTGGCAAAGTGTGGCCTCAAACGCCTATCCAGTGATTGTTCGCTTACTAAGGGCTTAGTAGACACGCTCGCCGACACGGGGGGAATTTAAAAAAGAAAACCACAGCAACGCAAATGTCTGTGCATGAATGTTGCAGGGAAAGAAGGCTATTGCCAAGGCTTTCTGTGATTAGCACCGCACTTTGCTTCTTTTGAACACCCAAGAAACCACTCTGGTGACTTAATTTCTGAGCAGCTCCTGAGGGTGCAGAAACAGGCAGTAGTAATAATCCCCATGTACCGAGGAAAGTGACTCTCCAGGACAAGGTGGTGCCTCACTGAAGAATTGCATTTGAGAGAATTTTCTGGAAAGGGTTGAAAGAATTTATTCTGTAAGGGTAAATTCCAGGTGAGACCTGCCTGTCTTCGCCTCCGAAATACTCAGCAACCAGAGCTTAAAATAAAAAAACGCAAGTGCTTTGTCTGTGAAATGGTGTCCATTAGAAGTATTTGGGGTCCCCCCACTTTACTCTGGGGAGTGTAATAAACCTATTGTATTTGTTTATTATTTAGGATTTTATACAGAAGCGCAATGTGTTTTCATCACATCGCTCCCTTGCTCCTTAAACTCCATCCATGTCTCACTAAATCCCCTTCTGAAACACATGTCTCCTTCACATGTATACTACTGAGTCCAATTAGGGTTACTCATAGGTTCGCGGGCGTATGGCTGACTGGACCTGGCAACTGATCCTCCCTCAGGTTTAGCACATGCTTTCATCCTTTGATGGATGCTAAGTAAGGGCTAAGCGGGGTTCGTAATTCTTCGCTTGTCATTAGCTTTTTACACTGATAAGCTGGTTACAACCCGCCTGACACCAGATGAGTCTTCTTGGCCCGTAGCAGGATTCCTTTCCAAACCGCAAAGGCTGTAGCCTGCGCACTGCAGGTTGGAGCTGCTCGGCTCGCAAGCTTTTCTTTCTAGCTCTGCTTATCTAGCATTCCAGCTCCGGGGGAAATTGACGAAAGCCTACGGGCCAAAAGGAGGGTAGAGCCAGAGCTGTGGTGCTGATGGAGACGACTGTCAGTTCCCTCCAGTGTGGAGATTGCAGCCCAACAGACAATGGCCAGATCCCCCTCCAGGACAGAACTTTGACACAATTTGCATCCATCAGTCCAGACAGCCAAATTGTGCCTCTAAGGGTCACTTCAGCAAAAAAGGATGAGTGTGGTCCCTGGATGCAGGGGTCCTGCTCAGCAGAATGGATATTTCTATTAGCAGAGCTGGAGCAAAAGCATTCTCGCAGGAAGAATTTCGGAGGCGGCAGGGGTAATAGTGTGCGGGACTTTGGCAAACCTGAACGTGGTCTGCCTTTGAAGTGTCCCTATCGCTGAACCTCAAAGCAGTCACCTTTAAATTAAAACGCATACAAAGGAGCTTCATCAGGGTTGGTAAGAAAACGTGAAAGGATGCTAAACATGAGAGGTCATGCTAACCACGTGACCTCGTAAATGCTTTAGTAATTAAAGAGAATCTAGGAGAAGGAAACCAAAGAACAGTTCTGATAGAAGTAAGAGTCAGAGGATGAGAAAGTGTGAGACTGTCGTTATAACGGCGACAGGGAAGCCACACTGTGAAATCTCGACAACGTGGCTGCCTAGACAAGACCAGCAACAGAAGACATCCCAGTGCCGATGGGGGAACCTCACAGCCTCCCCACCCAACTAGATGAAGAACTGTGAGCAATTGACAACACCAGGCTGTATTTATACGTTTGTTTGTTTAGATGCTTATGGGACAGCAATGGTTAAAGAAGAGGAAACCATGAATTTGGGGGAGGGAGGAGACATGGGAAGGAAGAGGAGGTGGGAGAAATGTTGTAGTTACATTTTAATTAACTTTTTAAAGTTCTGCCTTGTGGAGAAGGAAGAAGGGACAACGGAGCTAAAGAAGTGTTCCAAGTTGCTGAGCTGACCTGGATAGAAGCAAGTTTTTCTCCCACAGGGGAGTCTCACTTCTTGCCTGTTCTCGCTGCTTCTATTCTGCCCCCTTCCCCTTACAGGTTTCAACAAACCAAGCTTACAGAAGAAGGCAGAACCATCCTGAGTTACGTGGCTTTGAGCCTTTCTGGTCACTGTCCTATCTCCACCACCTCTGAAGGCTCTGCTCTGTGAGGAACAGCCGAACACCCCAGGCGAAGGACACAGTAGCATTCCCGGCCCCTGTGTCCTTGCCTTCTCTCGGCTGTCCCAGTACTGAGCTGCTCATGCAGTGTGTTTCAGAAGCCCGGAGAAAAGAGGGAAAGTGTCCTTCTGGTTATTTCTTGAAACTGGAATGTTTGTTGTGGTCCTTAAGAGCAGCAAGTGGGCGAGAGAAGTATTTCTGCAGCCATGGAGACCAAAACTTGTGAGGCTTTTGTCTCTCTAGTCTCTCTAGTCACGCCCTCACTCTCCTTTTCGGGTCATTTTATTGGGAGTTGGTGTGAGCATTTTGGCGAGAACACATGTTCCCTGTCTGCCCGTGATGAGTCCGTGTACCATGCCTGAGCATGAGGGACACTTCATAGCTAAGGGAGTCAGTCCACTCTCTCGCTTGAGCAGTCCTGAAGAGGAGCCTGGGGCGGTGGTTTTTCTGAACTGTAAGCTAATAAAATCCTCCCCATGTTTGAAAGAGTAACTTTTCTCAATTGAAAAAAATTAAATCATAATTTGGGACTCTTGTCACTTGGTGTACTTACGTGGCTTTACATGTCGATGCAGTAAAACAAACACAAAATAAAAACCCTGGAACTATCAGGTATCAGTGGGTCTGTAAGTGGATGGAAATTTTGTAAGGAAATCCTATTGTGTTCTAGAGGGTGAGACAATACGAGGGCAATGTTTTTACCTTTTCCATACTGCTACCTTCTCATGGCTTATTTTCATTTTTTAAATTGGTTTTATTCTGAGCTCTTCAGACAAGTGTAAGACGGTATCTCAGGGTCATTTTGATTACATTTTCCTGATGGCTAAGGATGTTGACCAATGCTTTAGGTGTATCTCGGCCATCTGAGATTCATCTGTTGAGAA
>JAQHUG010000139.1:813492-827786 GCA_028555095.1 Dicrostonyx torquatus | reverse complement strand
CCATGTAGCTGCTGTAGGAATCAAATGAGTCAGAACCTTGCTGGTAAGCCACAGCCACGTGGCAATGTAAGAAGTAGCCAAAAAGAAGCTATAGCTAATAGGCCAAGCAGTGATCTAATTAATATAGTTTCTGTGTGGTTATTTCAAGTCTGGGCAGCTGGGAACAAACAAGCAGCCTCCTACTACAAACTGGCATGCCAATGGGTGCCAGCTAAATTCACATAAAACCTGAGAGGGCTTAGAAAGGAATTCTAGACACTAAAAAATAAAGTTTAGCCACATTTTTTTTTTCGGATGGGCTCTGCTTGCTGGCAGCATGCTGCAGCTCCTTTAAGAGAGATTTTCCTGATTCAGTGGTTGCAAAAAAGAGAAAAAGAAAAGAAAACTATGCAGTTTCAAAATGGAAGCATCCTGGTTCACCAGCACAAATGGCTCTGACTCTTTTGGGGGATCCAGCTACAGAGCATTTAAATGGGATTTGTGAATAGAGTGCTACAACTTGCTTAATGTCAACACAGACCTGCTGCAATCCAGCCCTGGATCTGAGTCAGAGAGAATGGCTCTCAGAGGCAATGAATGGACCTCCAATATGTTGGGCTAGGTGGAGCCGAAGGGCAAAACAGCCTTAGTCCTGGCAATTCCGCTTTGCATTTTAAGAAGCAATTTTGGTCAGAAAAGTATTACAGATATGCAGTAAAAACAGATTCAGATAAAAAAAAAAAAAGGACCTCTAAATGGGTCACAGTGTTGGATAAATGTATGTAGGCCTGGGAGAAAGAAGAAAAAGAGTATAGAGAGTTATAAAAAGAAGTAAATGGTTTCAAAGAAGTAAAGAAAAATAAGCCATGTAAAGATGGACTATACACAGAGAATCTGGTTTATGTATATTATTGTGTTTCCTTTAAATTATTTGACTGTGAAGGAGCTAAGTACAGAGAGACAGTTCGTGGTATGGACTGCTAAGCTAAGCCAACGTGTGTGTTTTAAAGGTTCCTTGACTTCAAAATTTGAATCTAAAGACATGTTGCTTTGGAAAAGAGGTTCTTCTTTTTTTTTTCATAGAGAATGAGAACTTATGGATTCATTCCAGACTAACGTGGTTTGATGGACCAAGACTCCCTAAAAGGTCACCATAAAAGCCCCCCCAAATTACTTTACCCAATAAACAGCAGGAAGCAGTTTGGAGAGAACTACGCCCAAATTCCCAAATATTGTTTATAAATGTTTCTTTACATTTAAAGGGGGATATGCTATAGAGATTTGCATTGGTATGGATCTTGCTTTATTGATACAAATTTAAGGTTAATTTTGTTTTATGTATATTTCTGCTCTTGATTAAGGCATTGTATTTGTACACTTCATTTTACAATATAATGTATAATTAAGAAATAAAGGTTAATACATAGTTATCCATAATAGTCAAACTTGTAGTCAAGTTAGCTAGGTTTTCTAGATATATAAAGATATATTTTAGTTTAAAATATATCTATCGTATTCTTCAAATCTTTCAGAGACCTCCAGAAGATGGCATTTAAAATGTTTTAAGAGCTTGAGACTTTTTATGATAATGAGATACATCTACTCCCAGCAGCACCAATCTACTACCAATCAAGAGGATGCTGAGCATCGAAGAGGCTCCTTATGGAGTTTGTTAGTCATTTGTGCAAGAAACTGCTCTTTCCCAAACTGCTTGGTGTTATGCTGTATGAACTGGACATGTAGGACCCACAGAGAATGACTGCTGAACTTACCTAAAGGTGAGGCCATCCTTCGGGATTACTGCCTCATGCAAGAACAGAAAGAATCTGCCAGACATTCTGCAGGACACAGAAAAAAGTGACTGACCGTTTCTTAGCACCCTTGGGTAGGACTGTGAAAGTGTTATCAAAAAAACTGAGCTGACCAAAAAAAAAAAACATCGTCCAGATGAGGCTCCTGAGGATTCATTGTCTGAAAATGTTGGGTTGTCCTATGCCAGCAGGTCCAGGAAACCTGTGCTACACTGGCCTGAATAAGAGGGTCATCATTCACACTATAAGATACCCATAGGAGGGTGTGTGTAGCTGCAGTGAGTTGGGCTCTTCTGATTCCTGTCTGGTCCCTTGCCCTGCCACACTTTGAGCATGGTTTTATCCTCAGGCTGGGAATAAATGAAAAGTTGTAGCAATCCAGATATGTCCCTTTTGTGCACAACTATGTTTTTTCTTTTTTTTTATGTTTTTACTTTTTAGGGCTTTATGCATTGAGAATATACATTTAATACAAGCCATACATCATCAGTCATCAGGTCAAACATTCAGCTGGTTTCCTTACAGTTTCCATCGGGAGTTATTTTATCTGTACATACACAATATAAAATCTCGCCACATCTGGCATTTACACACACTGTGCCACTGGATTCACACTACTGATTTACATATAAAATCTGCATGGTGTGTGCTCACTGGAGACAAAAACAGTGCATACTGGTCAAAAGGTCATTTAATATAAGATGGTATGTCCGGTTTTCCAGATCTTAGTGACAACCAAAATGAAGATTCATTGGTTTTATTAGCATGGAGGTGCACAAAGCCCACTCTTTTTGGCAATTCATGGTTATACCATGTGGGCACACAACCTCTTCGCCGTTGCTCATCCTTGTGGCTCTGTTCTAAAAGTGCTTGGAATCACCCAAGAAAACATTGATTTTGACCAAGGTGAACTAGCCAACCATGATGTGGATCCAGTACATAACCTTATTGAGCAGGTATTCCTGGGCCTTGCTTGGTCAACTCTGGCACACAGAATCGGACATGAGCATGTTTTCAAAGAAAGTATGGTTCATCTCTGGTGCTAAAGAATGACAATCCTTACTGTAGAGTGGGCATCAGGTACCTCGGGAGAGTGAGCGGTTCAGATGTGTATGCCTACATCACTGAATAGCAAGTGGGATATGATGGTCATGGTGGCTTGGGAACCCTTGCAGGTTTTGGAGGAAGTAAATTATCAAGACAAAAATTCTGACAGACAGAATAATGGCTTCAATGTGGGTAACCCAAAACTTCCTCTGTGACCCTGAAGGATAGTCAATGGGAGACTTTTGAACAGTAAAAATGTCGAACTAGGTCTTAGCTTGTTCCAAGTGAGTGTGTGCGCACACCCAAAGGGCAGCAAGCAGTCTCTCAAACATCTGGAGTAAAAAAGGAACTAAAACCCAGAACTTACAGGACTGAAATCGGCTCTATTTGGGGGCATGCTATCTGGGAGGCTACAACTGATCCATTTTATTGTTACCATCCAGTACACAGGTACATAAGGAAGCTTTTGGTTCCCAGGGGATGCCAGTGAGTTAGCAACATGGAGAAGCACTCACCTGACAGGAAGTGGTACCCACATCTGTAACCCCTGCAGCTGGTAGGCAGAGGAAAGAGGGCTATGAGATTGAGGCCATTCTCAACTACACAGTACCACACACTAAAACCTTGATTCAGTTAAAGAAAAGAATGAATGAACCTGTGTGTTCCGTCTCCATCCCACTGTTTGTGCGTGCTCAGTGATCCTTATTAATTGTCCTGTTCTGGGTGTGAAGGTAGATTAGTTCAAAGATGGCTGATAACTTTAAAATGGGTCTCCAGATTAACTTGGCTTCTAGTTAAGGTGAAATGACTTGAAAAAAAATAGGCCAAAGAAAGAAATGGCCTAGTCATAAGCTATAATTCTGAAAATTTTTGGTGGTAGCAAGTTGTAAGAGTTGGTTTCAGGCCCTATCCTTTGAGTTGCTGTTATGGTAAACACCTCTATTGTGGGGGAGCGGGGAAATCTGGCCTCTCTTAGTATATCCCTAACTTTTGGATCTTTTAAAAATTGTTCATTAAATTTAATTATTGGCAACTTCATTCGTGCATGTAATGTATCATGAACACGTTCACCCTGTTACCATCTCTTTCCCCTTCCACTCTATAGATCCCAGTGAATGCCCCTCCTACTCACGTCTATTATTTTTATGTGGGTCTTGGACATGTAGCAGGAGCTGCTGGGTATTCATGAACACGCGAGCTACACTTTATGGAAGGAAATGTAGTATAGGACTCTCTCCATTCTTAACCTTTAAACTATCTCTTTCCCCATTTCCTATCATGGTTCTGGATCTTGGAGGGGGCAATATAGAGGTCCTGATTAGGGCTGAGTACTCAATAATCATTCATTTTTAGCATTTTTGACTAGCAGTGGGTCTCTGTATTAACTATTACATACCGCAAAAAGAGCAGATAACAGCACTAGCCTCAGGGATAAATATAAATCTTTAGACAGGAGTTAGGCTGCTGTCTTAGTTAGAGTCTCTATTGCTGCCATGAAATTCCATGACTACAAAGCAAGTTGGGGAGCACAGGGTTTATTTGGCTTTGACTTCAGCATTGCTGGTCATCACTGAAGGAAGTCAGGACAGGAACTCAAACCGGGTGGGATTCTGGAAGCAGGAGTTGATGCAGGGGCTGTGGAGAGGAGATGTTTACTAGCTTGCTCTATGTGGTTTGCTCAACCTACCTTCTCATAGAACCCAGGACCAGCAGCCCAGGGGTGGCACCATTCACCATGGGCTGGGCCCTCCCCCGTTCATCACTAAATAAAAAAACCTGCCTTTGGAGACATTTCCTCAGCTGAGGCTCCTCCCTTTGATGACCTCCAGTAGCTTGTGTCAAGTTGACACACAAAACCACCCAGTACAGCTGCATATCTATTTAGCCTAAATTATTCTGTAGGGCCTGTGACATCCTACCCAGAGGCTTTTACCCAGGTTTACAGTACCAGGTATGCGTTTCTTCCCACGAAGCAGGCCACATGGAAAGAAGCAGGACACCTGCTAAGAAAGCATTTGGTTACCCCGGAAACAGTGGTGCCCCTCATGCACCAGCGGGACCATCGTGCCTGGAAGTAACCTGAGTACTGTAGTGCTCAGGATCCACAGCTGGGTGGGACCATCAGCACCTTTCCTAGTCCATCAGCCTGCAGGGAGGATGTTCCCGCCTCAGCTGTGACTTGATTTACCGGCGAGCTCTACCCCAGGTGTGACGTCTTCAGCAGCAGGGTCTTCTACCCTTTGGTGAGTAATTTTGTCTCTATAACTTCAGTATGTGTGGCTAACATATAATTGTATTCTAGTTTTTATTTGTCCTTTGTTTAGCGTGGGAAAACATGGAAATGAACTCTTTTTAATCTATAGTGAAAAAGAATTTTAAATATTTCTGTCGACAGCTTTTTTTTTTTTTTTTGCTTTGGTTTTTGTTTTTAGAGTGAAGGTACAGGAAAGGCTTTGGAGGAATTCAATTGAATGTACATCCAAATATGGAAAAATTAGTGCTTTCTGTGATCATTTTTTTATATTCCACCCTCTTCTCCTAAACAAAAGGAACTCAGCCAAGTTACAAAACGGCTAAAGAATAAGCAATTTTTTTTCCTTCTGCATCTGGCAAAATCTTACTTAATTTCCTTCTTTTGGGTCAGGAGACTTGCCAGCACAAAACAGTTACTTTTGCACTGTGTAACTAGTGTCCTTTGGCAGCCTTCAAGTCTGGCACAGGCAGCGTGTGAATTACAGATACTGAAGGGAGCTGTAGGGTAAGGCATGACTCCACTGTGAAAGCTCACTGGTTCAGAGCCACTCCCAGCTAGTACGCAGCTTGACTATTATTTCTTAATATGGTTTCCTACTTTGCATGTCTTCTACGGAGTCTCAAAAGTGCCAAAACGGACCTCTGCAAATGACTCAAATCTGGAAGGAAAGTAGGCTCTCCTAACCAATTCTGATTTGCCGCCATCGCGTTCGGAAGGTTTTCAGACGCTAACTGCAAACATTCGCATGCCAAATTCCTTGCATCATCTATCGTTTTTAATGTGAGAAGGATCTGGTTTGGGTTTCTTTACCCTTTTACGGCTAACTTGCATCGAGGAGGTTGAAATGGGAACCTTTATTTTCTAACTGAAGGGAGCACTGCCGTTTGAGGAGACATTACACAGCCCACTCTCCAGCGATGCCTTTCACTTTGGAGATATGCAAGAGAGAAACATCAGCCTCCGTTTGGTCCTGCAACCAACCAGAGCAGCAAATCATCTCCGAGGCTGGCTTTACTTGAAAACAGCTCGGGACCACAGACTTGTGAGGCAAGATGTGGTCTGAGCCAATGTTATGACCCTCAATCAGATGAATGAAGAAAGTGTTTTCACTTAGCCCATTTCCAGACTTTGACATTATGTCTGCATATTTATTATTTTCATCAAAGCAAAGTCTTCTGTGTTTTAGTGTAAGAAGGCCCTGTGCGTGGGCTTGGAGAAGAATGATTGTGTAATTTCCATTTCACTTTTCTTGGTAAACAGGCTTTAATTGGCATCTGCCTCTGATAGCATCTTTGATTAGGTGCACAAGTTCATTACCACTTTTAACACCCCATAGCCAAGGCATCGCAGTGATACTTGGTTTATGATCTAACATAAAGCTTACCTGAAGATCAGAGGGCAGAACTAGCCACACTATTTAGCCATAGAGGCCAGAGTGGTGGCACACACCTTTAATCCCAGCACTTGGGAGACAGAAGCAGATGGGTCTCTGTGAGTTCAAGGCCACCCTGGGCTACACGAAATTGATCTAGTCTAAAAGAGAAGCAGAGCCAAGTGGTGATGACTCACACATTTAATCCCAGTATTTGGGAGTCTCACGCCTTTAATCCCAACACTAAGAAAGTGGAGACAAGAAGGGATATGGCTGGGCGGAGAGAGGAATATAAGGTGGGAGGAACAGGAGCTCATTACAGTCTGAGGACAGAATCACCCCTTTGGTCTGAAAATATTTTTCTCACATTTTTCTTTTTCAAAGCAGTGCTTATATTTTTTTAACTAAGATTTTATGTTTTCATAGCCCAGGGGGTCCATATCTGTTATTATTGCTTACTATGAAGGTATAGCAAACACCCTGGCTCTTTCCACTTCACATAGACCATGATTCACCTGTATCATTCTTCCCTATCTGATCTGGCTTTATCTGTGTATCTCTTAACATGTTGGGTTTTACAGCCTTACTTTTCTGTTCATGTCTCTCTTATAGAAGATGCAAATGTAACACTCTTTTTTTTTTTAAAGATTTATTTATTTATTTATTTTTTGGTTTTTCAAGACAGGGTTTCCCTGTGGCTTTGGAGCCTGTCCTCTTGTAGACCAGGCTGGTCTCGAACTCACAGAGATCCGCCTGCCTCTGCCTCCCGAGTGCTGGGATTAAAGGTGTGCGCCACCACCGCCCGGCCTTAAAGATTTATTTATTTATTATGTATACAGCATTCTTTTCATGAAGGCCTGCACACCAGAAGGGGGCACCAGATCTCATTATAGATGGCTATGAGCCACCATGTGGTTGCTGGGAATTGAACTCAGGAACTCTGGAAGAGCAGTCAGTGCTCTTAACTGCTGAGCTGTCTTTCCAGCCCCAAATGTAACACTCTTAACCATCTCCCAAAAAGGCCCAAGATAGTGCAGATACTTAGGCATGGATCTATCCACACCCACACAGCTTTCGCTCCCTTATTCTGCTAATGCATTTGCATGACAGTCTGTGGTCAGCCCATGTCAACTGTTCTTATAGCTAGGTAACACCCTATATATACAATGATGTTTTCTTTTTAAATCTTTGTTTCCTCTCTAGCTAGCACCCAGTGTGTGTGTGTGTGTGTGTGTGTGTGTGTTCTAGAAAGCATCCTAAGATAGCTTTTCTAATTTGTTCCCAAACTTTCTTCCAGATACATCATCTCTTGGATGTCACCTGTTATTTCTTGGGGAGTCACTCCTGGATGCACCGTGTGACTCTTGGATTTGCTTTTGCTGGCCTTCTTGGGTTCCTTTTAGACCTCTTCTGACTAGATCAAGCTTGGTAATTTCTGTCTTCCTCTGCTGACCGGCTCCTTTATTTTGTTGGAACTTAGTCTCTGATAACTTCCCAACCAAAGCCATATGGATGATAAATATTTGGGAAATGGACATTTTAAAATGTCATGGGCTATAAGTATAGCTCAATGTTAGAGTGCTTATCTAGTCGTAAAAGGCCTGTGATCCAATCCCAAGTAACATATGTGCACACACACACACATTATCCTGGCACTTACAGTGTGAGAGTCAAAGTTATGTTTTTAAGTTTTAATTACTGTGCTTAAAAGATCCATAAAACAAACAGAATGCCTGTGACCAGTAAGCCCCTTGCCCAAGGACAAATACTTCCCAAGATGCTGGATGCTGTTGTTAAAAAAGATAAGAAGTCGCTTGTTTTTACTTCCCTAAACAAGTTTGGTTGACCCACCTGCACCAACCGTGCTTGGTCACCTGGAAGCCAGAAGTATGTGACCTTGTAGGGTTGCCTTTATAAGCACCTAACCAGGGTAGCTTGTGGCCATTTTCTGGGAACCCCGGAATGCACCTGGCCAGAGTCCATCATCCCGGCCAGTTTGTAATTAAAGCCTGCTTCAAACTTGGCTCAAAATCGTGGTAGCAATCTTAGTGACCAGTGGGAGTAATAACAGCTGTTTAACAGTTTAGCGTCTTTAAAATTGGCAGTTTAAATGATTTTTCCCTCAGAGCTTTTGAAGTTTTAAAAATATCCCATTAATTGTGTTTTACCAATAGAAGTTAGCTTGTATGTAAAACAAATGTTTCTGAAATGCAGTTTTGCCAATAGAGATTATTACCTCGATAAAATAGTACATGAAATACAACACTGTAAGAAAATTTGTGTTTCTAAATATGAGCAACAAAACAAAACTTGATTTTAAAACGTATGTTTCCCATCTCCATAAGTGTTTTTTGTTGGATGTCAACTTCTACCAAATAATTATTTGTTTTCAACGTGAGAAAACGAGTTTCACGATTTCCCCTCATCCCACTGATAGAAAGTCAAAGTAGAAATAAACTCACACCTCCCCGTCTCCATTTAGTGTCTGCATTTCTGAAGACTTCCTTGAGAGTGTCTATAAGCGAGCACTCCGAACACCACCACCACCCTGACATTCTGAAGTGAGACATCTCGAACCAGAGAAGGGAGTCTAAAGCCCGCTTTCTGTGCACCCTGAGTGAAAATGGATGGCTTTTGGTTTCGCACATGTTGAGCTGTGCAGCTTCAGCTGACATTGATTTAAAGCACACTTTATTCTTTGCACGTGGAGGAACGGGTATTACTCAAACAGGAAGGAATGACAATGCATGACATTCCATCAGAAAACAGGGACAGCTGGGAAGATCTGGCACGCCTCAAATTTGGCAAAGCCCTTGGCAAATTAAATATGGCAACTCAAATATTTCATCTTCAGGCAAACCTGTCTATTGCTATAGCTGAATAATTTTAAGACATATTTATTTATTTACTTTGGTTTTTCAAGACAGGGTTTCTCTGTGGCTTTAGTGCCTGTCCTGGAACTAGCTCTTGTAGACCAGGCTGGCCTCGAACTTACAGAGATCCGCTTGCCTCTGCCTCCCAAGTGCTGGGATTAAAGGCGTTCACCACCATTGCCCAGCAAGACATATTTATTTTTATTTGTGAGTGTTTGGCCTGTATTGTGGTGGTTTGAAAGAAAATGGCCCCCAAAGGGAATGGCCCTGACAGGAGGTCTGGCCTTTTGGGAGTAGGTGTGGCCTTATTGGAGGAAGTGTGTCACTGTGGAGGCAGGGTTTGAGGTCTCATGTATGCTCAAGCCACACCTAGTGAGACAGACTACTTCCTATTGCCTGCACAAAATGTAGAACCCTCAACTACCTCTCCAGCACCATGTCTGCCTGCATGGAGCCATGTCCCACCATGCATGATAATGGACCAAACCTCTGAACTGTAAGCCACTCAATTAATGTTTTCCTTTTTAAGAGTTGTCATGGTAATGGTGCCTCTTCAGAGCAATAGACAGTGAGTGTTTTGACTGTATGTGTGTATGTATGTATACCACAAGTATGTCTGGTGACCATGGAATCCGGAACTGGAGTTACAGACAGTTATGAACTGCCATGTGAATGTGTGGATCAAACCCAGGTCCTCTGCAAGAGCAGCAAATTATGTTAATAGCATATTTTGATTTATTATTTTTTCTAGGAATAACCACTTTATAGAAGAGTGTAAAATAAATACAGCAAATAAGGTTGCTGCAACTGAGATTTTAAAAATATTTGATGAAATAATCAAGAGAATGTCTTAAACTTATTCTCTAGTGGCCACTTTTTTTTTTTAAAGTTATTTAAGTGTGGCTATATATGTATATGTATATGTGTGTGTGTGTGTGTGTGTGTGTATTTCTATCATTTTAAGTGAGATGTCATGCTAACATATTGCAGTAATCATTGACCTCACCTCAGCTAGCCTTCCTGTATCAGGAGGGAGACATTCCCTGCTTACAAGTATCATCAGTTAAAAATAAATCTGTCCTTTATACAAATCCATAGTCCTAATCAATAGTTAGTTAATTAGACTTGCGAACCTCAAAGGAATTTGCTATGAACAATATTTGCTGAAGGCTCAATGAAAATTAATATCCACCAATACACAGAAAGAAAATGGACATACAAAACTCATAACACAATAAAAACTGTAGCAGTGATAGTGCTAAAGGTACACTTTAGATTTATAATACATCTAAAGACAAAAGCAAACTTTTGCTGCTTAACTGCTATGTCAAAGTGGATGGCTGCTTCTCCACCAATCTCATAAAAACGTAAACATGCACTCCCAACTGGAATGGAACCAAGAGCTACGCAGTAGACTGTAATGCTGAGGGGATCTGTGGGACCCCACTGTTGCGATTTCAATGAAATTGACCCCCATAGGCTCATGTGTTTTCATGCTTGGTGCCCAGTTGTTGAGCTGTCAGGGAAAGATGAGGAGGGTGATCTTGTTGCAGTGGATGTGGCCTTTTTGAAGGATGTGTGGCCTTGTTGGAGGAGGAAGTGTGTCATAGGGGTGGGCTTTAGGATTTCAAAAGTCCACTCCAGGCTCAGTGTTTGTCCCTCTCCCTCTCCCTGCTGCCTGAGGGTCAGGTTGTAGCTCTCACTCCAACACCAAGTCTGTCTGTGCCTTCATGCTTCCTGCCACAACAGCTGACGACCCCTCTGAAACTAGAAGACCCCAGTTAAATGCTTTCTTTGATAAGAGCTGTCTTGGTT
Source organism: Dicrostonyx torquatus (assembly GCA_028555095.1). Lineage (NCBI taxonomy): Eukaryota > Metazoa > Chordata > Mammalia > Rodentia > Cricetidae > Dicrostonyx > Dicrostonyx torquatus. Next base: position 816,635 of record JAQHUG010000139.1, on the reverse strand, counting down.
ATGTGTCTCTTCACAGCAGTGAACAGTGACTTAGACATCCACTGACCAAAAACTCTGAAGGAGGCGACCCCTACCTGGCCCTGAGTCTGTTATTTGATAGTGTCTAATGACTGAGAAAGGCATTGTCCTTCAGTTACAGCTCCATTTAAACTTCTTGTGCATGTTTATGTATATATTTTAGGGAGATTCTACAGTAGTGTTTTCGTATGACTTGTTCAAAGATCCTTAGTGTTAGATCTCCCTCTTCTGCTCATTCCTCTGTCCTGCCCTCCATCCCTCGGCCCATTACCACCCCCTCTTCTGTTTTTCTCCTTTCCCCCTCCACACTAGCTGTGCTCTGCCCTCTCTATGTTGAAATCCCTCCAATGGCCCTTTACCAGTTTCTGTATGACATTTATAGATACTCCAACTTAAATACGCATGTCTAAGTAGTCAAATTAGCATCAATATATGAGACTGTATGTGGCATTTGTCTGAGTCTGTGTTACCTCACTCAGAATGTCAATTTCCAGAATATAAATTTCCATTTGCCTGAAATTTTTATGATCATTGCTCTTTGTTCCACTCCAGAACTTGATGGCAAGCTCCCATTGATAGAGGTCCCGCAACCTGAGACATAGGACATGGAGAAATCAAGCTGGTACTGACCTGGAAGCTTCATCCCTATTGGCTAGTTTTGATAGTGTTGAAAGGGTCTATGCACTCTATTGGGAGAAAGAAATCATCAACCATATTATCCATCTGTAAATCCCATGAACTATAATAACGACTGGCCTGGTGAGATGCCACTTTGCAATAGTGGCATAAATGTTATGAGAGTAACCAATCACTTCCTGATTAGATTTAAATCTAATTCTAAAAAATGGAACTCATGCTTGATATTATCAATTGTGCCAAATTCCTGCAGCTTGCTAGATCAAAGACCCTAGGAGAGAATCTAATACTGTTATTCTGTTAAATAGACGTGATAATGACCTACCTCTTAAAGTCTTACATGTATAGATTAGTGAATTCTCAGCTCTCATCAGAGAAGTTTCTTTTTGCAGTATATATGTTAAGTCAGAGACTTACAACTGGTCAACCTTCAAAGAACAAGAGACTGTTGGTGTTATCTCTAAACAGGGCACCTCTATCATATCCCTTCTTCCTAGAAGAAGTGACAAAAATACTGAGCAAGTCAGGGTAGACATCTGTGCAAGACAGTATTTGTTGGACATGATGGTTGTCACTGCTACACACATGAACTCTTGGAAAGCTGTGACTAGGCACAGGACCTGCAGAAGATCAAGCCAGCTAAAATCATAGCTTGAATGAGGGAGGAGCCCATGAGGTCCCACTCCTAGATGAGGAGCTATTGGAAACTGATGGCTGCTGAGGGAGGGAGACAGTGTTATTTAAGAGACTACCCATGTCCCAGCAGTTGGTCCTACACCTATGTACACACAGGCAGTGAGTCTTATGACCTGCACTTGATTCTGCTGAATTCGGAGGCCTTTCTGCTTTGGATAGTGTTCCCCTGGGTCTCCCATGCTCATCTGAGGATTTCAGCTTTCTTCAGTCTTCTATGTTTGCTTTCCAGCTTCCAAATTTTTTGATGCCATCTTTTCTATGACTCTTTGAGCAGTAAACTTGTATTTAAAGAAGAGAAGAATGAGAGGGCCTGTTCTATTGTTACACTTCTGAGATAAGAGTTGTATGTTTCTCGAGCTCTGTGAATTTACCTTCCTTTTCCATCAATTCTGATGCCTACAGCAAACTGGCTCACAGGGCTGTGTGTGCAGAATTACAACATAAAAATGACAAACCCCGGAGCCTTTCTAGTTCAACACAGTGCAAAGTTCCAGGCGATGGCCACTAACCTGATCTACTAACTGAACTGTCTTGTTTAAGCATAACAACTGAGTGGGAAGGGCAGAGTCAGAGCTGGGTTTGGGAACATTTGATTCTCCAAACCATCAGGCAAATACAAGGAACATCCATGTTCTGTACCTTCCCCAAACCATCTATCATGCTTTAATAATAGGTATATGTACACCAGGAGCCTCCCCTACCTCTATTATCTTTCTCAATGTTTTGGGCAGGCCTGACACAACTCCTGGATCCAGGGGTTACACATGGCTTGACTTGTCCAATGAATAACAGATTATTTCAGAGATGTGGAATCGATCTAAGTCAAGTACAGTGCAGTCCAGAACTTTCATCGATAATCTACAGAAAGAATGATCTGTCTCACCATGGTCCCTAAACGGTCAGCTCTGAGGCCAAAGGCAGTGATGACCCTATGAAAGGAAACAGGGGAAGAGCAGGAAGATTGAGTCTTCGCCTGCTGATTGATAGAGACTCGGAGTTTATCAATGACTAGAACCCTCTCTTGTATGTTCTGGGTACACAAATTTTAAATGAATTTTCTATTGTTTAAACTAGTTTATGGTGCAATTACAGACACACAGATCATACATAAAGTAAAATGCATACACACATACATATACACACACAGTATATATGACAAACAGAGGGGGAAAAAAAGCCAAAGAGAGCATCCATCCCTTTTTTATGAATAAACAAATGCCATTGTGCTCCAGAAATCAGTCAAGTTGAATGAGCTAGCATGAATTTGTGCTCTTTGCATTTGAATATAACAAGAACAGCTCCTGTTAGTGGTGAGCGTGTTTAGTGACATTCTCTCCAGAGCCCTTGAGGGTGACTTCTATGTCATGCTAACAAGTCACAAGGGATCTAAAAGGCTAAGAAAAGGATGAACGTCATATGATTTTACAAGATGCGGGATAGAGGAATAATTCTAGAATTCAAATAACTGCAAAAGCACCTGTGGCGTGGCTGCAGAGCAGATTTTATGATATATGATGCCTCTCATAATAGGGCCAATGAGGTATGTGATAGCGGATGTTAATTGAAAGCGGAGTTGAAAAACTCTGGAATTGAGATGCAAAATTTTTAATTCCAACACAAATATTTACACATCTTAAGAATAGGCCATGCCATAACTGGATATCAACATGTAGAAAAATGAAAATAGACCCATATCTATCACCATGCACAAAAATCAAATCCAAATGGATCAAAGACCTCAACATAAAGCCAGCCACACTGAACCTTATAGAAGAGAAAGTGGGAAGTACACT
>JAQHUG010000139.1:769750-799626 GCA_028555095.1 Dicrostonyx torquatus | reverse complement strand
TCATCAGTGTTTTTGATCTTGGCCATTCTTACAGGTGTAAGATGGAATCTCAGAGTTGTTTTGATTTGCATTTCTCTGATGACTAAGGATGTTGAGCATTTCCTAAGTGTCTTTCAGCCATCTTAGATTCCTCTGTTGAGAGTTCTTTGTTTAGGTCTTTACTCCATTTTTTTTTATTGGATTATGTGATCTTTTGGTGTCCAATTTCTTGAGTTCTTTGTATATTTTAGAAATCAGCCCTCTGTCTGATGTGGGGTTAGTGAAGATCTTTTCCCATTCTGTAGGCTATTGTTGTGTCTTGTTGACCATGCCAAGACACAGAATTTAAAGAAACCATCATAAACGTCATCAAAGAATGCAAGGAGTTTAAAGAAGACGCAAAGAAACAGCTCAATGAACTTAAAGAGAATAACCACCTGAGTGGTGTCCAAGATGGGCGTGAAGTAGACAACCCAGGACTTGAAAATAGAATTTAATAAGGAGATAGAACATTGAGGACAACTCAAGCTGACATGAAGCAAAATTGAAAAACTCAGTAACTGTGGCGCACCATGCCCATCTGCGCTCTATCCGCTACCATTTCAGTTCGTGAACTGGGCAAGGAGCTGGAGATTGAAACACACAAGGACACACAGACAGAGAGACACGGGTCATCCTTGATGCCATAAATGCCCCAAGAATGCCCCCTATATTGTGATCAGGGGCAGCTTATATAGAGATCCTTAACTGATAGCCGCGCCCCAGCCAAACCCACCAGAAACCACTCCCCTGGCATCAGGAACTCCTGAGGGTCTTGTGCTCAGAGCAGCTGTAGGCACTCAGATCAGGGGAAAACAAGTTGTTTACAAGAAATTCAGGATCTGGGGGCTCACAGCTCCCAACAAATAGCTCAACTAGAAAACTCAAGGGAAAGCCTTACAGGTAGAATGAATGAAGCATAAGATGAATATCAGAACTCAGAGATATAAAGAGGCTCTAGACCAAATAAGCAAAGACTATGAAATTAAAATACACACACAAATACACACGCAAGCATAGAGGAAAGGAGCATGTAGGAAGCGTGGAATGCCATAAAAAGACCAAACATCCAAATTATAGAATGAAGGAGAAGAATTCCCAGGCCAATGGCATATATCAGATCAACAGTATCACAGGAAAAAAAAAAACTTCCCCAAATCAAGAAAAGACACACCTATACTGATACAAAAAGCCCATAAAACACAAAATAGGCAAGATCTGAAAAGAAAGTCCCCACGGCATAGCATATAAGGAGCAAAGAAAGTGTACTGAGAGCTGCAAGTTCCATATAAAGAAAACCCACCAGGGGCTGGAGGGATGGCTCAGTGGTTAACAGCACTGACTGCTCTTCCAGAGGACCCAGGTTCAATTTCCAGCACCCACATGGCAGCTCATAACTGTCTGTAACTCTAAGACCTGACACCCTCACACAGACATACATGTAGGCAAAACACAAATGCATATAAAATAAAAATAAATTATTTAAAGAAACAGAAACCTCATCAGAATAAGAGCTGGTTTCTCAGTGGAAAATTTGAAAGTCAGAATAGCCTGTATCAATGCATGTCATGTCCTAAAGGTTCATGATGGACAACCTAGACTAAGGCCTAGCAAAATTATCTGCCAAAGCTGAAGGAAAAAGAAAAACTTTTCATCATATAAACAGAAAAGAGTGTATATCCAGGAGACCAAATGTAATGGTAACACAGGAAGAAATAAAGCAATATTACAGGCTGAGGAGAAGAATGTGCATAGCCAAGAGAGAGCAGAAAGAAGATATAGTTACAAAAACACAAGGTACCACTGAGAACAAACACAAGCTTTAAAGACAAGTATGACTTCAGAGTGAAAGGATGAACAGAAATGCTACAATCCATTGGAACCAAAAAGCAAGCAGGCGTTGCTACCCTGATATTTGACAAAAATTGATTTCAAACTAAGACTAATCAGAAGTGATAAAGGAAGATACTTTATTCTAGTCAAGGGAACAATTAATCAAAAAGACATTACTATCCTAAACATATATGCACCAAACTCTGGCACACTTAATTTCATAAAAAAAAATACAACTGAAATTAAACACACAGATAACTTCAACCCATTAATGGTAGGTGATTTCAATACCCCACATTCTCTAATAGACAAGACATGTCATTTGGACCAAAACTAACAACAACAACAACAAAAACAAAAACAAGCAGCAAAACATCATACATCAAATTAACTTAGCAGATTTTTATAAAATATTCTACCCAAACACCAAAAAATATACACTTGACTCAACAGCCCATGGAAACTTCTAAAGAGGCCACATTCTGGAACACAAAACAAATCTTAACAAATTTAGAAAGACTGATGTAATTCTGTGTATCCTATCTGACTATAATGCGATAATGCTTAAAAGTGACAGCAGATAAATCTCTAATTAACACAGAAAGTCATGGAGATTAAACAACTCCATTCCTGAATGATAAATAGACCAAGAAAGAAGTTAATAAATAAGATTTCCTGAAACTAAGTGACAACAAAAATACAACATAACAAAACCTCTGAAACATGTTAAAAACAATTCTTGAGGAAAATTTAGAGTCCTAATTGCCTATATCTAAAAAAAAAATCAGAAAGAGTGAAAACTCAATTTGGAAAAACAAGAACAAACCAAACTCAAATTCACTAGCTGGCAAGAAATAATAAAAATCAGAGCAGAGATCAATGAAATAGGATGAACGAAAACAGTGCAGTTAACAGATCCAAGAGCTGGTTCTTTGACAAGATCAAAGAGATTGACAGACCTTTGACCCAACCAATCAGTAGCAAGAAAGGGAGGGCCCAAATCAACAGAATCAGAAATGAACAGAGAAGCATTAAAACAGACGCCAAAGAACTCAGAATATTATAAGGGAATATTTTAAAAACCTATACTCCATTACGTTGGAAAATCTAAAAGCTTTCCTATACACCACCAATAAAAATCCAGATAACGTGACCATGGACATACTCCCATTCACAGTAGCCTCAAACAAAATAAAGTATCTAGGAATAGACATAGCCAAGGAAGTGAAGACCTCTAAAACAAGAACCTCAAAGCCTCTGAAGAAAGAGATAAAGACCCTAGAAAATGGAAAGACAGCTCATGCTCGTGGATTGGTAGAAACAATACTGTGAAAATGACCATCTTACCAAAAGCTATTTTTAGATTCAATGCAATCCCAAATCAAAAGCCCCATCTCTTTCTTCACAGAAATAGAAAAACAACAATCCTAAAATCACAAAAGATCCTGGCTAACCAAAACATTCCTGAAGAAAAAGGAAAAAGATGCTGAATTTTCATTCCAGATCTCAAGACATATTACAGAGCCATAGTGATTAAACAAAGAAAAAGCAATACAGCACTGACTCAAAACCAGACATGTAGCTCAGCAGAACAAAGTCTCAGGCCCCAACATGAGTATGAATAACCACAGCCAAAATGTCCCTGACCAGGTCCACCTTAAAGTAAAAGATTGAAATGGACTGTCAAAGAGAAAGGACAAGGACTAGAGAAGTTTGGAGCATAGAAACATCTGTCCCCAAGAGGCCAGTGCGCACCATTCTTCCAAAGCACAAATGTGTTCACTCATCTGCAATCTCTCTGAAGTCAGTGCGCGGGTTTCATTATGCACACAGGATTGACTTAGTCAATGGCTGCATTGATTGAATACATTCTCTACCTCTCTCCCTTCACTGGAGGACTCAGGAAGCCACAGTTATATTCATTTAGCAGTAACACAGGTAACAAACTGACCTTCCCCACACACCCCAGCGCTAAGGATTAAACCTAGGGCCTTGTGCATGATTCCCAAGCACTTCTGCATGGAGCTACGTGGCCCTGTTTGAACAGGTCCTTGCTATGGAGCCCAAGGATGGACTTAACCTATACCCCTCCTGCCTCCACCTCCCCAGGCCTGGCACTACCACCCTGTGGTTGCTGTTTTAACTGTGACCAAGTCTTACTGTCGCCTTGGCTGGCCTGCAACTTCCTGTTCTCAACCACACAGAGATCCACCTGTGTCTGGTCACTTTTATTTTTTATAAGTAAGTGGAGTTGGGTTTATATGTAACTTAAATTTATTCTATGAATTAAATCCATCCCTGAATTTTAGAGCAACTTCCATGGATGCATTTGTAACTTTGAAGGAATGTTCTTGCGGAAGCAGTTGGAGCTCTAATTTGGTCAGGTCTAAGGTGAATTTTGAAGAAGGTCAACCTTAGCATTTTTTTTTCTGTAAGAATGGAGAAAACACTATATATTGTTAAAAAATATTTTAGTTCTAATGTAACGTTGGTCTTTCATAGGAAGGAGTTATGCTCTTTTCAAAATTCTGTTGCGCCAACTTTCCAGACTAATTCCCGTTAGAAGTGCTGTTCGTATTCTGGCAAGGAAAGAAGCTTCGTTATTAATAACCTTAGTCATCACCTTGTGTCAAAGTGTGGCACTGGTCTTTGTGAAATGCAAAGCAGAATATGTAGAGGCTGCCTTGCTTAGTCTATTGAGCTGTGTGCTTTAAAACAGTATATTATACAGGTTTCATTATTACTGCCCTCTCTAGGACCAACACATGTATTTTATGTTGTTAATTCTGCACCTACCATGGATGACCTTCCTGTCCCATTGCCATGCTCACTGCTTCCAAAAGGCTCAGTCCAGACCATTCAAGGGCAGGCTCTGTTCATTTCCCTTCCTCAAACCACCAAAGCATCTTGGACATGTCTATACAGGAAATTATAAACGTGTGTGTGTACTGATTCTGTGTTCCTTGAGGTTAAAGTCCACCTTTGAAACCTCCAAACAGATGCCATATTTCCCCCAAATGCCTGAGTGGAATCGTGCTTTCAATGCTTACTGAAAGAATAAATGTAAAAACTTTAGTCCAGAGAGTAGAAATTGTGAGCGCTAAAGCTATGGTCTAAGTTTTAATTACACTGCTTAAAAGATCTAGAAAAGAGAAGGGCCTCTAGCCTGTGAGCCCCACCTGCTCAAGGACCTGCCTGGCTTGCCGGGCTGTTGTTCCTGTAAGACAATAATCCACTGTTTTCACTTCTGTAAACAAGGCTGGTCGACCCGAATGCACAGGCTTGATTACACGTGGGTGGGAGGTATGGAGGCAGGAAGTACATCAGGATATATGCGTGCCCCCAATTGGATGAAGGTGGGAAGTCTGTAGTCTTTCGGGTAAGCAGCTGACTGAAGTAATGTGCAGCCATTCTCTGAGAACCCCAGGCATGATCCTAGCAAGCATTTAATAAAGCTTGCTTCACATTTGGCTCAAAAATTATTAGTGGTCTTATTGCCATCCAGATTAACAAAGTGGCTTCTAGGGCAGTGTTACCAGGAAAATGGAGGGTGTTCTGGGATCTTAGTCTCATTAATTAAAACTTTAAGGCAAACTCCAAGGAAAGCGCAAGGAACATTTTCCTAGAGTTGAAGAGGTAGAGAACAGAGCTAGCAAGCTGTTAATATGGGCATCTGCCTGGAGGACGGAGGTGCTGAAGAGAAAGGGTGAGCCATGCCTTCTGTAATGGAGACTGGCCAGCAGCTACAGGAGGGGGCTGCATGGAAGAGAAGCAAGCACAGGATAGGGGAAAACATACTTGGGACTTGGGACCAGTATGTGAAAGAAAGAGATGGAAAGATGAAAAAGAAAAGGTAGACTTTTCTGATAACTCAGAAAGGTCAGCGGGTTCTACGTGCCGCATAACGGAGGAAGCACGTTATCTCATACGGGGATATCGGCCTTCGCAGGGGCCCACAGACGTGAGTGAGCCTGTTCCACCTTGGCTAAAGAGAGATTGAGCTTATTTTTGCTCTTTCAACGTTGTTGGCAACAGGTGTGGCTACAAACAAGAGATTTTGACCTAGGGTGTGGTTAATTAGTATTTTGGGTATAGAGGTGGATCCACTCCACCTGGACCAAAGGTCAGATAATTCAAGTCTATTCCTTATAGTATGTTGATTGAAGTCTGATGCCTCCCCCGCCCGCCCCCTTTGAAGTGAAATATATAAGTGAATAAAATAAACACCGGCTGTTCAGTATTCACTGAATTTCATCCCAATGCTGTTCTCATATCTCTGTTCCTTTTGCTTAATAATTGTGATCCTCACACTCCTATCCTAGAATGTGCAAGTCCTGTCGAGGCTAGACCCCTACAAGCCCTTCCTCCCCCTTAGTGTGTCTACAGGTGACCTGGCTTTCCAGGGGCTGGACCTGACCAGGTGATTGACAGGCTCAGCTGGACTATCTCTTGAAGGAAGGCGACAATAGTAGGTAAAGCCTGCGGTGGCTTAGAATGTCATATTCCTTACAAGGGCCAGAGGTGAGACTTAGATTCTATTCTTTTGACTGGAGGGAAATTGATTCTTTGAATGGATGTCAGCAAAACCGAGAGATGCCCTTCTTGCCATTTGGTAACTTAAAGTAATAGGAAAACTGGTGTTTACCTTTCTCGTGTTACCAGGGAAACGGGAGGAACAGTGCAAAGTCAAGCCTGAGGAGATAGCCTCCTCGATAGCCTTCAGGCTGTAAACCCCTGCAACAGATGTGCCCTCCCCAGCTGCCAAATACAGTTCAGAAAGGAAATTGACTTCTGAGGGTGTCATCTATTTCTGTCCAGCACCTGTTGTTTGTGGACTAGATTTTTTTTTTAATTTTAATTATGGCATGCCCTCCAGTTCTGCATGAGGGTTCAGGCAATTTGAAAGACCCAGAAGGGAAGTGGAGACAATGGCGGCTGTCTCAGACACCAGAGATACCCTTTTTAGGACATACAACGGACTTGCTTAATGAGATACCTGGTGATCAAGTGGAATTGATTGAGGTGCTGTGGAATTAAAAGAGAGAACCGACCTTGCTAGAAGCAGGTTGGCATCTCGTCAGAACTATGAAGGGCAGTAGGCTCTCTGTGGGAGAGGAGACTGCACCAAGGCACCAGAGACTTGGATCTTTAAAGAGCAGAAAAGGGAACTTTTAGGGTGGGAGACCCCGTCTGCAGGTCAGTTCCTCGAAGGAAGGCTCCACGGGGGTAAATATCAGCGGTTGGTCTGTTGATCTTATCAGAAGCTTCTTGGAACAACAGCCACGGGTGTTATCAGTCAAGTCCACTTTCCTGTCCAGTTTCTCAGCCCACTTGAGGCTCTTAGTTCTTTAACCCTTCACCAATAGCACCACTGTGGAGGGGTCATTAGCCCTTATCAGGGAGAAACTGGCCAACAACTGTGTTCCTTCCGGTTTTCACGGCCCACTTAGCTTCCTGGATGCTGGTGCGGCTGTGTGAAGACGGTGCTTCGGAGGGAAAGAGACAAGGATCAGCCTTAGTTTCGTTTTAAGGGAAAGACTTGAGTTGGTGCATTTTTGCACCGTTGAATGGATGACTGGAGGTTTGATTTCAACAAATGGATAGAAGCATTGCTCTCTAAGGGGCAAGAGTGGTACCTGGCAGTGAGGGAATGCGAAGGGGGTGAGTAGATGGTGGAAGCTGGCGAGCATCCCTAAGATGGGTATCCTGAGCAACATTGTGGCAGAGGATGGTGGGAAAGAAAAGTCCAGCAAGGGATGAACACCGAGGAGAAGGAAAAGGGCCCTGCCTGCATTATCAAGTTTGAGGGTCACAATCTGTACCAAGTGGGGTCTGGCTACACATCCTCAATAAACCAATTAAAAGAGCCAAGCTAAGAAGTGGAAAGCCGAAAAAGGAGATTTATCCAATGAGATAGCCGAAAAAGGAGATTTTCTCTCTCTCTCTCTCTCTCTCTCTCTCTCTCTCTCTCTCTCTCTCTCTCTCTCTCTCCCCTTCCCTCACTCCCTCCCTCCCTTTCTCCCTTCCCCCAAGTCTTACTATGTATCCCTTGCTGCCTAAAACTTGCTATGTAGATCCAGGCTGGCCTGGAACTCACAGAGCTCCTCCTTCCTCTGCCTCCCAAGTGCTAAGACTAGAGGTATGTGCCATCATGCTTGATAATAATCCAGAGTAGGAAGACTATAAGAAAATTAGAATTGTAGATCCTGTGGAGGTGGGCTTGGGCACACACGTGAGATGTCTGGCTACACTGTTCAGAGCCATATGCTCAAAGCACCAAACCCCTTGTGTTAAGTAAACGCAGCCTTTATTTTCTGAGCTCTAGGGGCTTCTCATTGTATCCTTCTGTGGACTCTCCATGGGGTATCCCCTGGGAGGAGAGGAGGAAGAGAGAGGAGAGATAGGAGATGGGGAAGGAGAGCGCCCCAGGGAGGACTCTTCTCTTAGAAGGTCACCCTGTCAGGTTAGGATGCTGCCCTGCTGTGATTTCAGTGAGAATGGCCCCATTCTCACTGAGGGGATAAGCATCCCTCTGTCTTTGCTTCCTAACTCTGGACACAGCATGACTAGCTAACTCCTGCCCATGCCACCATACCATCTCTGCCACGGTGGTCAATATTCCTGTTGTTATAGTCCCGGGAAGTTACAGACCACAATGCATATAAAGCCGAATTAGAGTCTTTTAATAGCTGGCGGCTGATATCTTGGCACCAAGCTCAGAAGTACAGTGTTTATAAAGGCAAAAGCCAAACGGCATCATGATCAGGTACAGGTCAGGGGACCAGGTAGCATGTGTTTTGGCTATGCACTCAGCAGGTATTTTGGTGGCCCGTCTGGGCACGGTCAGGGTTCTGGGAAGTTTTGAGTGCGTTGACTGTTTGGAAGTTAGAGGCAGATAAGTGGAGTCATGGTAAGATCAGAACGAGATGGTGTTACCTTGGCCACCTCACCGTAAGCCAGTGTAAACCCTTCCTTCCCTAATGTCCCTTCATTGGACATTTTGTTGCTGTATTGAGACAAAAACTAATGCAGGATGTGGAATTGGGGGAATTGGAGGAGAGTCATTCTTTAAGCCGTATCAGAGACAAGGAGATAAGAACAACAGAATTTGTTTCTCTATTCAGTTCCACCTATAAGCATTGCTTTATAAATACTCTCTAATCACAGCAGATACCTGTCTGATATAATCTAATTTTCTGTCAGATATAATCATTGTACTGAAGAACTAATACAGAACTCTTGTTTTAGGTGAAGACAACTGTTTGGAATACCAGTAGTAGAAACAAGAAGGCTTTAGGGTTAGAGAAATGACTCAGTGGTTTAGAGCTCTTGTTGCAGTGAGCCAGGTTCGAGTCCCAGCACTCATGGGCTGGCTCACAATCATCTATTACTCCAGTTCCAGAGGACCCAATACCTTCTTCTGCCTTCCTTGGACACCAGGTGTGCTTACATATACTATGCAGGCAAAACATTCATACACATAAAATGAAGTAAATATATATTATATATGAATATATATTTATTTAATCTCATCTATATTATATATAAATAAATACATATTAAAATAAATTTTTGATAGAAAGGCTTGTACATCTGAAATGCCCGTTCCAAGGCACTTGAACTCAGACACGCCGAGTTACTCACAGGCACTTGGAAAGGTCCAAGGCATTACTGTACACACCACGCACAATACGGCTCCCCAGCCCTGAGAGTGGTAACTGCTACCTGCCCCAGAAGTGGTCAATCTAATGCTTATCAGATTGGATGCTTTCACTAGTCGTCTCTTCTACAGGGCACGGTTTGTGTCAGCAGGAATAATTTGCATGTGGGTCACAGATTCATATCTGTCGCTGAAGTCATAGAACTGGCGCTGCGGACTGAGGGCCAGAAGAAGCCTTTGTCTGGTGCTGCTGTGTAAAGGGGCTGCTCTCAGGCTTTCAAAAACCAACCACCTGAGATTTGACAACCTGAGATGCTGAAGTGTGACCTCCAGTTTAGAGGCTGCTTGTCACTTTCTGCTCCTCTTTAAAATAGAACTTGGGATTCTTCACCTAAAGATTTCCAAACCACCTCTCATTTCACTCAAAGAGAGATTCTCACTCATGTGGGTGTGATCCTAGCCAAGCCTGACTGAAGTGAGTTTCCTTGTGGTTGCCCTAAGTGACCCGTGTAGCTTATGTGACATCCAAAGTGTAACAACCATCCAAGGGCAGATTTTGTAGAATGAGTAAGGAAAGGTCCCAAGCATATCTTTGTAACTCGGGCTAGGGGATTCACTATCCTCAATAAATATTTCAAGGAGAAAGTGAAACCGTACCCCTGGCAGGCTAATTGTTTCTCCTTGGAGCAGCAGTCACATGACCTTGTCGTTCTTCCCCACCAGGTGGGTTCTGTTTGAATAGATGACATGTGAGCTTGTTTGTGCCTGGGCAGAGGGCATGGACCAGATGGCACGTGGATTCAGGTGTTTATCCCTGTCATTCATCTTAGCTAATTTTTAACTTTATACCCAATCCCTTTTTAATTAAACCACATGAACATGTGCTATAAGTAAACACAACCATAAGTCTGACCTTATAAATTGTGATCAGTTTTATGGTTATATGGACATGAGTGTATGAGGATATAGAGGGGGGATGTATGGAGAGGCATATGGGGAACATGTATGGGGATGTATATGGGTAAGTGTATGTTAATGTGTGTGTATACTAAAATTTATGACCAAAGGACAATTGCAACTCTTACCATCAGTAAAGTCACTGTGAACACTATAAACTATTCTCTGTCGCCACATTTAGGTCAATCCCTAAACCATGTAAGTCTGTCCCTGTTGAAATCCTAGCACACACGTGTCCTGCTATCTCCACCTCCCATCAAGCCTCTTCTCCCATCTACCATGACTCCCGCCTGACTTTCGGGCCTCTGCAGACATTACAAGTAAGGAAACAAAGTTTTAAGTTTGAAGCCATAATCCACATTTGAGAAAGAATATGTGGTGTCTGACTTAATGGAGCTGTTACCTTCCTCTCTATAGTATTTTTCTGTTCCATTCTGTAGATGGACCACACTTTCACTATCTGTTCATCAACTGATGTGCACTAGATTGATTTCGTTTTCTAGCTTTGTGAATAGAGCACAGGGAACACGGGTATGCAAATGTCTCTGCAGCAGGGCCCCGTTTTTTGACTATCTGCCTGTGAGTGACATTGCTGAACCATACAGTAGATCTATTTCTAGTTTTTATGAGAAACTTCCAGACTGATTCACACTATTTTACACTCCCACCAATAGTCAATAATGGTTTCATTTTTCATATCAGTTTATTGACATTTGTGTGTTTGATGATGGCCATGACAACTGGGATAAGATGAAATCTCAGAGAAATTTTAATCTGTGTTTTCCTGATGGTTAAGGATGTTGAACAGTTATTTAAGAGTTTATCAGTCATTTATTTATATTTCTTCTTTTGAGAATGCTCTGTTCATGACCTACTTTTTAACTGGGTTATTTTTTTGATATTTACTTTTTGAGTTCTTGGGTTTTTTGGTTATGAGCCTAGCTTTTAATGGCTAAATCTTCTCTCCAAGTCCACTTTTTGAATTCTTTTTATATATTCTAGGCAGGAATCCTCTGTAAGAAGTTTTGCAAAGATTTTCTCCTGTTCTGTGAACTGTTTCTTTAGCTGGTTGACAGTTCCTTTGCTTTACATAGTCTTTTAGTTTTATGAGATCCTATTAGACAACTCTCAATGAGTTGGTGGATTTGTAAAAATAGAAGTTACGCATAATGAGTACTGATTATATATAATTTGTCAAAGCAGTAGAAAAGGCCAATAGAAAAATAGGAAAGCCAGTAATAAATTTCAAACTAGGGGAAAATAATTATAAGAGATGTTCAATCTCTCTCAATATCAATGCATCTAAGCTAAAAATGACGGCAATGACATTTAAAAGCCACCAGATAGGACAGTGATGGTGCATACCTTTAATCCCAGCGCTCGAGAGGCAGAAGCAGGCAGATCTCTACAAGTTCAAGGCCAGCCTGGTCTACAGAGTGAGTTACAGGACAGACTCCAAAGCTACAGAGAAACCCTGTCTTGAAAAACCAAAGTAAAATAAATAAATAAAGCCACCAAATGAGCAAAGGTAAAGTTTTTGAAACGTTTTATTGTAGAGGTGGGAAGGAAAATGGTATGGCACCAAATAATCATTTGATGTACTTTCTGCCCAGCCTCTCCAAGCAGGTGTCTTAGACCTAGCCAAAGCCATGTAAAGTGGCATGCATACAACCCTTCTCACTGCACCATTGTTTGTTGGACAGACAAACGTCTTTGAAAACAGCCTAAAAGCTTATCTGTTTTGTTCAAATGTTTTCTGAGATAAGGTCTTGTTATATAGACTATGGGAGGAGGAAGGCTGAATTCAAATACATAATCCTGCATCCTTCATCCTCCCATAGACTAAGATTACATGCATAGACTACCGTGCCTAAAGCAATAATTCTCTGGGTTTTTTTTTGGGGGGGAGGGGGGAGATGTAGCAAGACCATAGAATATATAACATCGTAAACTCTCATTAAAATATATTAAAATATGTTAAATCTTTTTGCATATGTAGGGTTAAGGGCATAGCTGAATGGCAGAGCACATGTCTAGCAAGCCCAAGGTCCTGGACTTGTTCTCCAGTATAGCAACAACAGGAGCATGCCCAGTCTAGGAAGACAGCTCAGTGGTAGAGAGCTTGTATGAGACTCTGAGTTCAATCTTCAGTAACTCTGTGTGTGTGTGTGTGTGTGTGTGTGTGTGTGTGTGTATTGCAGTACGCTTCTACTGTGCATATGTTTACATTTTAAATGACATACAGTTTCACACTTTTTTGACTTTTGGTTTATTTTATGTTAGTCAAAGTCCACAAAATATCACATTATCACACTGTGTACTTGACACCAGTGAGTTTTCCCACCACCACCTCCTCTCAGCTGATCGTTTTTTAATTTTCATGATAACTACACATTTCAGGGCAGGGGAGGGGTGGGAGAAAGTATGCATTATCTTGCCCTGGTCTGGTTATTTATATTCATCTGTAGCTTAGTTATTGATGTCTTCAGCTGGCTGGTGGGTACCACACACTTCTGTGCTTGGTTCTTCCGTTACATAAGCCTTGCATCTTCATCCTGCTAGGCCAGTTTCAGAGTACTTCCAGACTCCTGGACCTTTCCTCCTCTGTCACTGTTGAAATGCATGACTCATATCCTCCTTCAGCCCCTCATAAAAGTTCCTGCCTCTTAACTTTTTCAGAAATTTGAGGTGGTAAAATGTCTTAAGTTGATCCCCATCTCTTGGAGGGTCATCCATGTTTTCATGTAGCCTCACTGTCCCAATGATAGATCAAGGAGGAGATCCTGTCTACCCAAATCCAACCTGCTGGGGTCCTCATGCCTATTTGCTGGAAACTGTTCCTCTGTAAAAAAAAAAAAAAAATACCCCTCTGAATGCAGACTCTTTCACATTTGTCTCATCTGAAATCCGTCCTTTATGGAGAACTCTAGCACTTGGGAAGTGAAGGCAGGAAGATCAGGTGTAGACGGAAGTTTCTGTCCCATCCAGTTCCATAGTCATTCAGTCCCAAATAAACACACAGAGGCTTATATTAATTATAAACTGTTTGGCCTATTGCTTGGGCTTATTATTAATTAGTCCTTAGGACTTAAATTTACCCATAATTCTTGTCTCTGTTTAGCCAATTGGCTTAGTACCTTTTCTCAGTAAGGCATTCTCATCTTGCTTCCTCTGCGTCTAGTTGATGACTGTGTCTCTGCCTTTCCTCTTCCCAGAATTCTCCTAGTCTGATCACCCTGTCTATACTTCCTGTCTGACCACTGGCCAATCAGAATGTTATTAAAACAATATGAGTGACAAATCTTTACAGTGTGCAAGAGCATTGTCCCACAGCACTCAACAGTTCAAGGCCAGCTTGGGTTACATGAGGCCCTGTCTCAAAAAACTAAAAAGAAAAAAAAAATCCTTTTTACTCTCTCACTTCTCTGGTCACCTCCATGTAAGTGAGGCTGTTTGCCTCTTCCCTTGCTTCCATAGCCTCTTTTCCTTCACTGTGGACTTTCAGATTATAACTACTGTCTGTGGTCCCTCAGTCAGCACTCCACTGCTCAGGTCACAGTCTGGCAAAATTTCAGGTCCCCCAGACCCAAGCTCTGCCATTGCCACCAAATGTAGCTTTTAAAATAAAATAAATCTTTATTGTTCTATTTACCAAAAAGACTTGGGAGTCTGATGTTGGGGTGAAAACCTGCTAGCTTAGAAAGGCCAAGAAGCAACCAGCTTTTTGTCTGGTCACCTAGCAAAACAGTATCTCTCCAGCTGTCCCAAACCACAGAAAAACTCCAAGTCCCTCCCTACCATTTCCTGTGTGTCTCTCTGTTTCCCAGGCTCCTCCATACTCTTTTTTTTTTTTTTTTTTGGTTTTACGAGACAGGGTTTCTCTGTGGCTTTGGAGCCTGTCCTGGAACTAGCTCTTGTAGACCAGGCTGGTCTCGAACTCACAAAGATCCGCCTGCCTCTGCCTCCCGAGTGCTGGGATTAAAGGCGTGCGCCACCACCGCCCGGCCCCTCCATACTTTCTAGGGCTAATTCTTGTCAACTATGGCTTCACTCCCTGATCCAATGTTGATTTTATTAACAAAGAATTGGGTTTCACAGTATAATCAGAGACCCCACAACAACAAGATAGATAACTAGATAGATAGATAGATAGATAGATAGATAGATAGTTAGATAGATAGATAGAGGTAGATTCATTCTATAAGTTCTGTTCCTTTAGAGGACCCTGACTATCACACCATGTCAGATTCTCTCTACTGGCACCAAAGATACAGCTGAGGTTTGCTGCCCTTGACATACGTTTGTATATGTTCCATCTTTGACTCTGACTGTTCTTTCTGTCTCCTTCCCTTTGAAGCTGGTTTTATCTCCCTTTTCAACTATCTTTCTGCTTCTGGTTACGCTTATAAGTCCCCAAGTTTTTGGCATCATGAAGGACTATGGGGCATTTAGTCGGCTTCCTGATCTTCGGGGAAAAGCAACACTAAGCAGTAGCTGATAATTTATTTCCCTCAGTAAAAGCTCTAGGCAAATTTCCAACAGGGGACTCATCTTCCAATAGGATTTAGAAGTATCTTATCAAGTCTAGGCCCGGAAATGGGACACTCATTGGAAGAAAGGGCAGAGCAGAGATTTTTGCCTAGAAGCAATGGTTGTTAACATTTGACTATTACTGAAAATCTTTTCTACAAATTTTCTAATGTTTAGAGACAAAACATTTTCTTTTTCTTCTTCTCTCACAGTGAGATCCCTTCTAGTCATCATATGTCATTGTGGCAAAAATTTGCCTCGCTTTAAGATATCTTGTTTTGTTTGGGACTGAAAATTAAGACTTATTCTTTCAAGCCTTTGTAGTTTGGTATTTATGGGTTTCAAAGCAACTGGAAAATAACCAGGAAAATTTTTATATGAAGGGAAAGTGGTTGTCATGTATCCCTCTCCTTATTTTGGGATGCTCCCCCCTTCTGTTTCAGAAGAGGGTCCCTGAAATTGTCTTTTGTGAGCTCCACTAATGTTAATCGCAGAAAGGGACATCTCACATAGGTTGGACTGAAAAGAGAGCCCTATTCCTTGAATGACAAGCCTGGGGTGGAAGGGAGCATGCACTCAGCACCCAGGTGACCCTCAAAACATCAACATGAGTCCTTAGCTGAAGCAAGTGAGGAGCATGGGACCATAAGACCTACTAACGGAAAGACTTAGAGAAGAGGGTTTTGAGTTCAATGCCAGCTGAGGCAACAGAACAAAACCCTACTCTCAAAACAAACAAACAACAACAACAACAAAAGGAACTGAAACCAAACCCAAACCATCCTTGCTTGGATTCTGGATCGGCAGGCACGTTTGAGGAATGAAGCTCCTGGCTGAATGGGGTTGCTGAATGGGAGTTGTGTGAATGTAGGCAGCTGCTTCCATCTCACTAGAAAGGAAACTAATTAAAAGGGCATTTAGCAGCATATGGAATCCCTAGGGCTGCTGCCACTGCTGCCCCAGGAATGTGAGCTCACCCGGGGAAGGTCAGAGTGTCTGTCTTTGTGTCTGTTCTGAGCCTGCTTGATGGCTCAGGCAGCTGGTGTGCAGCTTCTCTCCTGGGAGGGCATGTGCTCCAGAAACCTCAGAGGTGACATGTTTCCTAAGTGCAGAGAGGGGTTCCAGATGCCACAGAACAAAACAATGATCACAGCCCTTACGACAGCCAATGCCTTGGTTTCTGGGAGAACTGGTCTTCAGAAGCAAGCCTACACAGACAAAGAAAAGCCAAACTGTAGCCCAAGTCACATTATAGGACCTCTGAATCAACCAGGCTTTGGCCTTTGAACCCTAGCCTGTTTATATACACTGATAAGGTTTTCTTGGCTCACAGTCCACAGTCCCCTTTGAGCTGACTGCCTGTCACTTGTCAACAAGAGAGTTCTGCCTTGTTTGGAGCCGCATTGCCAGTCCTGTGAAAGCCTTCTTGCTACTTGCTTGGGGAATTTTTCCAAAGTTTTCTCGGCCAGTGCCTTCTGAATACTCTAGAGGCATTGGTACAGACATGCCTGGGGGAGGAGGGGGAACTGCTGTGCCCATCAGCCAGCCGTGCTGGTCAGCAACTTCTGCCTTGGCCTGTGTAGATCCCCAGATTCTCTCCACTGTTGGCCATTTGACCTGCATTCCAAAGAACATCACTGTCAGCGATTTTCACACAGAGCATACACAGGACATCCTCCATGCCAGCTGCAATGCCAAGATAGGCACTTTGTCTCTAAAATGTGTGACCCTGTACAGAGAACCACAGGTCAGCATGCGATTTAAGGGGTTGGTATGTGGGGTCAGATTAACCCGTAATTAGCTTTCTGCTATAGGACACATCGTGATAATTTATTATGTTCGGGAATGAACATTTTGGAGCTGTCCCCTCATTTCAAAAATTTAGAGTAGTCCATAGCTTGCCCCCCTCCACCCAGATACCTCCATCCTCCTCATTTCTTAGGGTTGCCCACCTCTGTGGAGCAGGAGCTAGGTCTGGGTCTTAGGTAGTCCTGCCCACCTGCCTCTTATTCTATCATGGCCCAGGGAACTGCAGCGTTTAGGGCTTTTGACCAGGAAAATAAATGCGATTCAGGGACCTAAGCAAGGAATGAATGAGCAATTTCTCAGAATCCAAAACTTGTTTGTCAAGAATGGCTGCGGACCCCCTGGAGACAATGGTTTCTCTCTCATTTGGTGTCATTGAGAAATGTAGTCTGAAGTCTCTCATACTTCTTGGATTTGGGAAGATGACCCCTCAAGCCTTATTTCCCTTCTCTAGGGAACACTAGTAAGTTCCAGGTTACCTAGAAGTGGTAAGGAGCATAAAGGGAAAGACCTGGGACAGCCAGGTGAATAAAGAACCTAGTTTGGAGGCTGACCTTTGCTCCCCTGGCAGACCCCAAGTTGGCTGGACGCTAGCTTACCTGGAATGCCTGTGAACTGATGACACATTGGTGGTCATTGCATCATAGGGGTGCAAAAATGTACTCCATTGTGGTCACTGCTCTTCAGAGGAACTGAGGCTGAACAATTTACGTACTGGCTGGTTTTGTGTTGTCAACTTGACACAAGCTAGAGTCATCAGAGAGGAAGGAGCCTCAGCTAAAGAGCGGCCTCCATGAGATCCAGCTGTAAGGCATTCTCTCAAATAGTGATCAATGGAAGAGGGCTCAGCCCACAGTGGGTGGAGCCATCCCTGGGTTGGTGGCCCTGGGTTCTATATGAAAGCCGGCTAAACAGGCCAGGGGAAGCAAGTCAGTAAGCAGCACCCCTCAATGGCCTCTGTGTCAGCTCCTGCCTCCAGGTTCCTGCCCTGCTTTTGTGTCTGTCCTGACTTCCCTCAGCGATGAACAGCAATATGGAAGTGTAAGCCAAATAAATCCTTTCCTCCCCACCTTGCTTTTTGGTCATGGTGTTTCATCGGAGCCATAGAAACCCTGACTATGACAGTTTCTAAGCCATCTGGTATAAGGTGACAAATTTAGACTCTAGGTCTTCGTTTTGCTCTAGGATTTGAAGAGGAGCTACTGAGCAAATAGGAGGACAATAGCGCTTTAACTTTTCAAGCAATGTGGATGGCATTTAGCTTCTCCTGAAGCTTCTGGACTCTGGGTTTTATTACCCTCACTGGTGGGATTTCCCTCTGAGCCTAGAGACCCAGGAGGCGGGTGGGCCTGTGCTGACCAGCTTGGGGTATAGGATCTGAAAGCAGGCTTTAGAACAGCCACGCCATTCAGTCTCTCTCTCCTTTCCCCATAAACAGATTATGCGTTAGCTTGATTAGGAATGTGTAAATAAGTTGTTTCCTTCCCCTTATTTTCAACCCTTGCTCTGCAAAATCCATTTTTTCCCCCTCTGACGGTGGAAGGAACTGATGTAACTGTTCTGCGGGGAAGACAATGAAGAGGCTTTGGGTCCCTGCCAAGTACATTTCTTGCCAGGGCCCCTTTCCTCTACTCAGTTTAATTATGAGTAATTGTTTGGGTTGTGATGGAAGAAATATTAGAGGATGGAAAGAAAGAACAGAGTTCAGAATATCGCCGCAACTGATTCATGCTTTGGCAAGAGCCCTTAACTAGATTTTACGCTCCGGTCTTGGGACAGTAAACAGGGGAGCTTTGCCATATAAGCACATAAAGCTTCACTCAACAACCTATTTTGAAAAAGTAGAAGGATTTGAAAAATGTAGGACCAGCACTAGCCCTTGGGTAAATTCCACGTCAATCATGGGCAGTGGCCCCCGCCGAGGGCCGAAGTTATTTTAGCACCGCTTATATTTAGCTGGTGCGCCAATTTTTTTTATGGCTTAGTTTTCGTGTATTAGATAATTCTTGCGTTTTACAGAAAAGCCCTGATTAGTTCTTACTATATATGCTCAGAGAAGGACGCGAAGCCAAGAGCGTGTGAATCGTTCGAGAAAGCTGGGGAAACAGACGCGATGTGTCAACCAAGAGGCTGAGTATCCTTGTGCGACCGGTACTAGAGTAAGCACGGGCAAGTCAGAAAGCAGGCTCCGCAGGAAGGCTGACTCGGGAACTTGCTCTTGTTCATTTCTGTTTACTTAGTTATTTACTTATTTGGCCAAAGAATTAAGCCTAGGGCCTTCCGAGTGTTAAGCGCTCTAGGCTTCAACTGTGCCTTCAGCTCTTCGGTTTGTCTTCAGAACCGCCGGGCTGAGCTGCCATTCAGAGGCTCAGGCAGGGCTTGGGTCAGAAATCCCCCTTTCACAGCCTCTAGAGTAGCTGCTCTCACAGGCCTGTACCATAGAGCCCGACTATGTTTCTGTTTCCTAATTAATTAAGAGACAAATACAGGAAAGCATTAAAAAAAAAAAAAAAAAAACTAAAGGGGGCCAGAGAGATGGCTCAGTCGTTAAGAGCACTCGGTGCTTTTCCAGAGAACCCAACTTCAATTTCCAGAATCCATGACGCATCTTAGGTTTGTCTGTAACTCCAGTTCCAGAGGATCCAGCGCCCTCTTCTGGCCTCTGTGGGTGCCAGGCATGCAAGTGCACAGACATACTTGCAAGCAAAACTCTCATGCACACAATATTTTTAAAATTTTGAACCCTTAAAACGACCTACTATGTCACTACCTGGAGATAACACCTGGAAGTTTTTAAGTTTACCTAAATTTTTATACATAAGGCATTTATTTCTGAATAATAAACATTGTGAGCTGCTTTGCAAAGTACTCTTGCAATTAAAAACACCTCCCAAGCCGGGCGGTGGTGGCGCATGCCTTTAATCCCAGCACTCGGGAGGCAGAGGCAGGCGGATCTCTGTGAGTTCGAGACCAGCCTGGTCTACAAGAGCTAGTTCCAGCACAGGCTCCAAAGCCACAGAGAAACCCTGTCTTGGAAAAATACAAAAACAAAAACAAAAAAAACCTCCCAAGTATTCCCCTTGCTTTTAACTCCAGCGGAGCAGGTGTTAGTGGCTAATGTGATTACATTGGACAGTTGTGTGTTTGTGTAAATGTATATAGGGGTTAATTTGTGTTTGTTTGGATGTCATTACGTCCTTGGCAAACCACCTGGTGGGGGAACCCTCTGGTGGGGATGGGTAGTGTTTAGTGACTTCAAATCTGAACGGCATCTCTGTGTTACAAACATATCAGTCCCCCCTGTCACACCTTGGGAAAGGCTTTAGGGTTGTCTGCCTTTACATTTGGTTGAGGATTTGTCTTATTTAATTTTGTTTGACAGGTTCTGATGAAGCACAGACTGGCCTGGAACTTGATATATACCCAAGGATGACCTTGAACCTCTGATTCTTCCACCTCCACCTCCCAGTGCTGGGATTATAGACGCCTTCTATCACACCTGGTATAGGTGGTACTGGGGGATTGAACGCAAGACTTGGTGCACACTAAAAAAAGTACTCTATCAACTGTGCCACATTCCCAGTCTAGGAATTTTTTTAATAGAAAAATTTGTAATCATATATAACCATATGCGTTAGGCTTTTTTTCTTTATATTTTTAATTAACTTTTATGCCCAGAGATGTCTTTGGGCCCTGTCTTAGTTAGGATTTTTATTGTTGTGAGAGACACCATGACCACAGCAACTCTTAGAAAGAAAAACATTTAATTGGGGTGATTTGCTTACAGTTTCAGCAGTTAAGTCCATTATCATCATGACGAGGAGCATGGTGGCACGCAGGAAGATGTGGTGCTGGCTATACCTTGACCAGAAGGCAGCGGGAAGTCGACTGAGACACCGGGCAGTGTCCTGAGCATAAGGAAACCTCAAAGTCCACCCCCACCGTGACACACTTCCTCCGACAAGGCCACATCCACTCCAACAAAGCTGTATCTCCTAAATCGTGCCGCTCCCTCTGAGATTATGGGGCCAGTTACACTCAAACTGCCACAGGCCCCAACATCAGACACTTATTCCCCGTGTTTTCATCCTATGTGTCCTTGGACATGTGTTAGATTTAACCCCCTGCTAGGGCTTGGTTTCTTTGTCTGTGTGATGTGTGGGTGGCTTTTGGCTACTCCCACATATATCCAGTCCTCGCTTGTGTTTTAAATTGTTTTGCCTTCTCTTCCCCATCATCAGATTGCTGGAGCCAAGATGACATCGTACCGAGCTGTAGTTTCTGGTAGGGTAAATCTATCCTCTTTTCAGAATTTGCTTGGCTGTTTGTCACTGTTTAGGTTTTCTTTTTTCTTTTTTCCCAGTTTAGTTCTTTTTATTAATTTAAGATTTATTTGATCAAATATTGTTTAGAGAATTTTCCTCGCGGAAGCATCCTGCTTATCTCCATTCTTCTAAATAGCTGTTAAAATATCTACATTTGTATTCTTTCTAGTAGAAATCTTCGAGTAGATACACTATGGAAATAGATTAACAATTTTTTAAAAGAAATCAGCAAGAAAAATAAATAAATAAATAAAAAGAAATCAGCAAGGATTCCAGGAGCTGGAGCACATCTTTAATCCCAGCATTTGGGAGGCAGAGCCAGGATCTCAGAATCTGAGGCAGCTTGGTTGTCAGGATAGCCAGGAGGGATACACAGAGAAACCCTGTCTCAAAAACCCAAAAGCAAACAAACACACAAAATTCAGCTATGATAAAATAAAACACAATAGCTAGTAGTACTTTGTGATCTCCTGAGAAACTCTAAGTATTTATTGAAAAGGATGCTATTATTCCTATTCTTGAATATCAAAGGAAGAATTAAAAAAAATTCTTTTTCTCAGATACATCAGCTACAAGGGACATTTTAAGCTTTCCATAAATTGTGTTTGCTGAAAATTTTTATTTGCGTTATCATTTTTTGATCCTGACAAGTCTAGACAGAAATTGAAAATAATAATTATTTTAATACATTTCTTCTTTATAAAAACACCACCACTGATTAAGTCTTGTTTAATTGAATCAAAGCACTCATTGAGGCTTTCACTAATAAAGAGGGCAGCACCGTGGTTTCTTGATATCCTGCTCTGCTTGGCAGGCTGGATTCAGACCTGGTACTTACAGATACTGGTAACTGAGCAGTTCTTACTGAGCCCAGCTTGTTTCCCAAGATGGAAGAAAATGCCCTGTCAACCACGCTACAAACAGCGTCCCGAGAAAGCACATTGGATTTGTCCTGGGGAAACGACAGTGACTCATCTCTACCTAAATAGTCACCTGTGAAACCATTCTGAAGAGCATGGAGAGCAACCATGCAGATCCTCCTGCTCAGCACTGCTAAGAATGGAAACAGGAAATGCCCCCAAACACTGCTAACAGGAAATTAATGACAGGAAGTGATCTTAGCCCTCAAGAAATACAAACAACTTTCCCTTGCAGCTGAAGGTAGATAATTCTGAAACAAAGGAAGTCTAAATGAATTTTAATAGAGTCAGGAGAAGAAAATGTGGTGCGTGTATATGTGTGTGTGTGTGTGTGTGTGTGTGCGCGCACATTCACACATGATTTCCAGTCATACCAGTTGGAATTCTAACAAATAGCAGTGTTTACTGTCCTGTCTATCCAGAATTCCTGTCTTAACCAGTTTCCTTGTAGATATAGGTTGTCTAGACAGTTAGCACTTAAATTTTTATCTATAGCAGCGAATGGGTCTATATATTTCATCATTCATTAAAAAAACATTTTAAAACACACCATTTTAATCCTTTGTTTTTCCTCATCCAATTTTGATGTGCAAATATATGCAGATATTTAAGTTTAAATTTTTGTCTTGTCCATGAATCATGCACTATAGTCAACAAATGAAGGAGTGATTCTAAAGGATGTCTCTTTGAGAATAATTTTAGAACCATTTTTAAAATACAAATCCCACTTCTCTCTCTCTCTCTCTCTCTCTCTCTCTCTCTCTCTTTAAATCAAGGGATTGTTGAGGATTTTCTGATTAGAGTGTTGAGACTAACTTGAATTAGAAATGTTCCATTTCA
The DNA here is from genome assembly GCA_028555095.1 of Dicrostonyx torquatus. Lineage (NCBI taxonomy): Eukaryota > Metazoa > Chordata > Mammalia > Rodentia > Cricetidae > Dicrostonyx > Dicrostonyx torquatus. The sequence goes on along the minus strand of JAQHUG010000139.1, from coordinate 776,737 downwards.
CTGCATAGTTATTTAATGAAAGCAATGGTATCCTAAATATCTGTGGGCATTTATGATAAACACTTAAGTAAACCTCACTTGTAAGTCATAGTCAACTATGGTTATTTGCTGTCTTTGTTGTTTATCGTGTGGTTCAGAGGTGATTCACAGCGTATTAATTTGTTGGCCAGGTCAGGACGCTCCTTAGGGTTGTGCTCTCAGGCTCTTGGAAAATTCTAGTCATGGCCATCTATTGTCACTGTCTCAAAGAGTCCTTGGAAGACACGATATTGTAAGGTAGATTTATCTCTATATATGTGTATATATATGCCAACATGGCTGCTCCATGATACGGGAAGGTTTAATTGTGGATATGAGAGAAAGAATAGCCAGAGGCATCTGGAAGAGTCCAGAGTAGAGAGAGAAGTAAATGGAACATGGGCAGAAGACTGGACATGGCCAGGGACATCTGTAAGAAAGGGGAGAACAGGTGATGGGAGAGAGAGAGAGAGAGAGAGAGAGAGAGAGAGAGAGAGAGAGAGAGAGAGAGAGAATAGCAAACTCTGGAGCGATGACTAATGCTAACAGCTGGGTTATAAGAAGGGTAAGAGAGCCTCATGCGCTGGAGGGACTTTTGGGTAGAGGAGGAAGTGAGAAGGGCTAGGATCCTAATTGGAGAGACAAATGTTCCTTTTGCTGGAGAAAAGGAAAATGACTTCTTTCGGTAGACAGGAACCGGCTTCCCAAGTTCCCGAGGAATGCTGGCTTTTATCTAACTGCTAGCTTTTAGCTAATCCTCCTCTAGTTCAGGTTGAGCTCATTTCTGGATATTTGGACTTCCTTTTGTAGTTTGGGGAATTGGAGTTTCCTTTGGGCCTGATAATCTCTCCCATTTGAGAGAAAGCAAGAACACCCATAGACTCCCTCCTGTGTCTCATTGGCCTGCTCTGGACCGTGAGTCCAAAACTAATCCGCGACCAAGATAATCAAACAACTGTGGTGTACTCGGCTAACCAGGGCTCTCAGTGGGAGCCACATGGGAAAGGCATAAGCATGCAAAACATACGGAAGTTCTATTAGCAATTAAGAAAGGGATGTACAGGCACACACCATTAACCCCTTTCTTAATTGCCAGGCATGGTGGTACAGGACTGTAATCCTCGCACTCGGGAGGCAGAGGCAGGCAGATTTCGATGAATTTGAGGCCAGCCTGGTCTACATACAGAATTCCAAGGCTAGTGCGCATATGTTGTAGAGAACCAATACACGCTTAATTTAAAAAGATTGTATTCTTTAGCTGGGTGGCGGTGGCAGTGATGGCACATGCCTTTAATCCCTGCAGAGGTAGGCAGAGTTCAGTGAGTTTGAGGCCACCTGGTCTATAGAGCGAGTTCTGGGACAATTGCAACACAAGAAGCCATCTCAAGAAAAAAAAAAGGGCTGGAGGGATGGTTCAGAGGTTAGGAGCACTGCTTACTCTTCCAAAGGTCCTGAGTTCAATTACCAGCAACCACATGGTGGTTCACAACCATCTGTAATGAGATCCGGTTCCCTCTTCTGGCCCATAGGTAGGCAAACCACTGTATACTTAATAAATAAATCAATCTTTAAAAGAAAAGAAAAAACCAAAACAAAAAAATGGATGAATGAATAAAGAAAATGTGGTACATTTACACAATGGAGTACTACACAGCAGAAAAAAATAACGACAGCTTGAATTTTGCAGGAAAATGGATGGAACTAGAAAACATTATTTTGAGTGAGGTGACCCAGACACAGAAAGACAATTGTCTCATGTACTCACTCATAGGTGGTTTTTAAACATAAAGCAAAGAAAGCCAGCCTACAAACCATAATCACAGAAAACTTAGACAACAATGAGGACACTAAGAGAGACTTACATAGACCTAATATACATGGGAAAGTATAAAAAGACAAGATCTCCTGAGTAAATTGGGAGCATAGAGACATTGGGGGAAGGTTGAAGAGGGAAGGGGAGAGGCAGGGAGGGAGCAGAGAAAAATGTAGAGCTCAATAAATATCAATAAAGAAAAAAATTTTTTAAAATGTTTGTATTTTTTGTTAAACAAATTAAGGTAAAGTTTATACACATGTTTTGACTGTCACAAAAAACAACACACTTAATAAAAATACCACTATTCTTTTACAGTTGACCTGTTCTTTAAGCATATACGCCGGTCCACTGGGACTGAACCCAGCTTAGAAGCTATTTCTTCCAGCGCTGTTGGAAGTGCTTTGGTATTTTCTTACCATGAAACAATTTTCCACTCACAGAATGGTGAAAACCATTATCTGGAAAAAACCCACCTCTGTCCTTTTAAGAGGTATCAGGCCTGGGCTCTGAACAATGCCTTCTACATAACTGCTCCTGCCATATTCTCCAGTAGAGGATTCTCCCTCTGTCTTCAGTCTAACATAGGCATGGGGGTGCATGCCCCAAGGAAAGAGAAATCTGACTCTATATGACACTCTCCTTCTGCCTGCTCACCCCCACTTGGTTGTCCGTGGGGGTGTTTCTGTACTCTCATTCCTTATTCTCAGATTCTGAGAATTTACATGAGCTCAGCCAGACACTGGTCAGATTTTCCTGATGTCAGACTTGGCCATCAAAGCTAACAGCCAGCTATACGCAGGTCCCATGGTCTCTGCAGCTGACGGGGTTGGAAGTCCCAGGAGGAACGTGAGCACCACACAGGCTCTGCCGTGGCAATCCAAGAGTTTGCAGGTTGAGTCAGATTATCTCACTGTCTGGTCTTTTGCATTTCCATCCTCCCTCCTGCTGGGGTTTTTCCTATCTGTCTCTTGTCTGTCCTGTCCCTTCGATCAAAGCTAGGCTCAGAAGGGAATGCGACAAGCTCACCAACACGTGACATGCTGTGTGTGTGTGCACATACACGCACACAGGACTGCACGCTTGGTGTGCTAGTCCTCCCTTTGAAGTTCTAAATTGAACAAATCTGATCCAAAGGGTATGTATCTAATTATGATGTTTCGGTTTTCAGTAGATGCCCATAAGGTTTGCTGTTGTTGATCTTAGAGTTTTGTTTGATGGTTTTATTTTTCTTTTGCTGGGGATTAGAATTCATCCTGAGAGTATTAACAATCTTCTTTCTGGCTTCTACTCTATGAGAGGGATCTATTGAAAACTGAAAATGGAATTAGAGGAAGTGACTGTTAATCCCAAGGATGGGAGGAGAGAGACCACTGACCCCAATAATCAATGCCAAATTAATTAAAGCAAACAATTAATTAAATCAAACCTCTAAGGCCGGGTTCAAGAGTTCAGCAGCGGACATGGGCAAGATAAGCACAAGGACAGGGGTTTACAAATATGGGATTTGGTGGACACATAGGTGGGTTTACAGAAGCAGAACATAAGATGGTCATATAAGGAGGGCACAGTTATTATGAGCAAAGATAAGGTTGCAAGATGGTCCTAACAACTTTTTGAAACAAAGACATGGTTGCCATTTCCTTGAAGAGGCAGTACAGAACCATTTGTAGTTAAGCTTACAAGTGAAACAAAGGCCAATCTTTGAGAGAGATTTAATCATAGACAGGAATGAACCTAGTTTGTCTTTATTGAAAGATGGCTTTCAAGCCCAAGATAAAGGCAGGCTGGTTCAGCAGTAACAATTCAGATGACCTACAGGAGGCTGGAAGACGGCACCGTAGTTAAGAGCACGTTTGCTCTTACAGAGGATCCAGACTTGGTTCCCAGAATGCACAGCCATCTGTAACTCCAACGGATCTGACAGTTTTTTTCTGATCCCTGTCGATACTGGGCATGCATGTGTTACATTTACATACATGTGGACAAAACACAAAACATACAAATCTAAAAAAATGCAAAAAATACAATGCATACATCTAAACATTGTTTTAAAAAACAGACAAACAAGCTAAAACAAAAACTAGATGATGTAACAGTTAGGAGGCAAACTCACCAGATTAATGAATTATGAGAACTGGCTGCTGTGCTGGGACCCACAATCTTACATCCTGGCAGTCTTCTGGCTTTAGGAAGCTAGGAAATTAGGAATACATTTGAAATTAAGACTGTATGCATGTCTCATCTACAGCGCTGCATTTGGGAGGCAGAGGCAAGAGGATGACAAGTTGGCCAGCTTGACCAGAGAGATCCTGACTCAAGGAAACAAACACACTAAAAACAAAAGAAAAAAAATTAAGAAACAAGAAATTCAGGGGTAAATTTGCACCAGAAAATAAATTATGCTGTGCTTTAGAGAATAAACTTAGTGCTGGCTTAGAATCAAGGATTTACTAGGAATGAAAGAAAACAACCCTAGCTCAGCCGAGGACTCCAGTGTGTATCTGAGGAAAAGGGAACAATGCAAAAAATAAGGCTTATTTCTGATTAATTGTCTGGATTAAGCGTAGACCTCACTTGAAGACTGAGACTCAAGAAGACTAGGGAGAGATTGGGGGGCACTCATTGCTTTTTCCCCAGTTAGTTTAGTATCTGCTGATTTGGGAGTCTCAAGAGGCAGCCGCCTTGATTTTAGACCCCCTGAGAACCACAATTCTGGAGAAGCCGTGAGCTCTCGGTGTCCTCTGCTGGAGAAAGGGCTTTACATAGCTCTATGAGGTTCCTCCAGAGTTCAGTTCACCAGTCTCAGGAGCAAAAACAGAAATCAGAACACTTTCTAGAAACTTCTATCGCCCCCCCCCACCTTTACAAGCCTCCAGAGGCTTCTGTAGGAAAAGAGACTGCGTTCTCTGCATGAGAGAAAAGATCACCTCCATGTCTGGATACCTTCTTGCTGGGCTCTTTAGAGAAAGATCACATCTAACAGACTGGATAGAATCCGAACTGCACCTGCTATGTTCTTTTTACTCAGAGGAAAGCAAACTGCACCCTGAAGGCAGCCACGGGGGGTGGGGTGGGGGAGCCAAGGGGACCAAGCTCTGCTGTGAGACCAGGCCAGGACTTGCAATGGGAAAGCAGCTGCTCAAAGCCCTGTTCCCTGGTGTCTGTGTTCTGCAGATAGCTGACTAAGGATGGAGATAAGTAGGATTTATGGGCGGGGTCTCCCCAAAGGGTCTGGCACACAGTCCTCTTTCTAGTCAAATAGAAAAACCTCATTTATCTGTTAACAACATCCAGGAGAAAATGGCCCTTGAAGATGCTATCTGTGGAAAGTCTTTGTGGGCTGTAACAGAAGCCGTTTGTGTCCATGGAGGTGAAGGAGCCATTGTGGCTGTGAATTCTCAGTCAGCCTTTGCGGAGAAGTTGCTGCCTAGGAGTTCTCATTTACAGCACCTGACACTGCCATAGCTGCCAGGACCCATTAGTCCTGTCTGGATGGCTGCCTCTGCCAATTAGAAAGAATTGAGCATTAATGAGGGTCTGGACAACTAAATTGCTCCCTGTTGCTAACTCAAGAGACAACTGGGAGAGATGCATTCGCCTTCAAATACATAGATATTTGTTTTTCCACTCTAGCGTAGTAAGCACACCACATTCATTATGTTCATAATGCATTTATCTTGGCAGCCGACCTATTTACTGTTGCTGGTTACGTCAACGCTCAGATCTGCTGCCCAGTTCAAACTCTGAGTCAGTCCAGGACGGTCCAGTTCAAATTATCTCCCCTGCCCCCAGAGTTACCTTCCACTTGCTCTAGCTGTTCTGAGTTGCCACTCACTAGCAACACAGACATTTCTGTGTTTCAGTCAGAGGTTCTCAGGGGCCTGGAGTGATTGTTCCAGGATGGGCAGGAGACTTTTATGAGAGCATGTTGGATTGTCTTAATTGGAAGTTTAGTAGGCAAGAATCAGGCCTTCTAAGCTTCAGGAAACACATTAGGGTTGATCTGTCCCATAAAACATTGCCCCACCCCAAATGTCCTAAGGGAGTCCAAGCCGGGGAATGTGTCCAAATGTCTAACTGGTTGGCCGCTCCTAGGAATTCCATATATTCTCCTCTGACAGCACACCTCCTGAGACATTCAGACGGTCACACATTCAGTGTGGTCGTGCCACAAAGTAATGGGCAGCAAAACAACTCCCACAGCAAATTACGGTACAAGCTAGAGTCACTTGTATTAGAGGGGGAACCGTAAAGGAACTGCCAAAATGGCTGCTCCATTAGAGAGGATTGTATTGTGAACAGGGCGGAGATCAGCCAGAGGCATCTCGAAGAGCAGACTGAAAAAAATGGACTGGACATGGCCAGAGCTAGCCAAGCAGAGAAGGGAGACTAGCTGGAGTGGCGAGAACTAGCAAGAGGGAGAACAGTAGAGACTAGCAGGCTCTAAGGAGGATGAGTAACTGTGAGAGGGAAGCCTGTGAGCTGGCACGTGCATGGGAGCTTGATGTAGAGGCCGGGGGTGAGAGGGGCCAGGATGCTAGCGTGGGGGCTTTGAAATATAGAACATGTACTTGCAAGTAGGTACTGAGGGGGCCTGGAGGTCAGCACGGGCTTTGGTATGCAGCCACAGGTTTATGTCAATGGAAAGTTCCCTCCTGCCAGAGGCAAGGGAAATGATTCCTTTAGGCAGGTGGAAAAGCTGATTCGCAAATTCCTGCAACATTCTGGCTTTTATCTAACCAGATATCTAGAGTCCAGCTTGAAATGGGCCAAAAGTGTCATTTTGGGATATATGCACTGTCCCTTTGGAGTCTGAGAAACTGGAGTTTCCTTTGGATCTGACATTGCCTGCCTGAGTTAAAACAAAACAAACAAACAAAAAAAAACCCCTGGATTTAAGAGTCAGTCTCCTGTCTCCTAGTGGTGTGACCTTTGCTGAATGGTTTAAGCTTAGTAATCTGTTTCCACAGCCGCAAAAGGAAGTTGATGCCTTAGTCACTGTTCTCTTGCTGTGAAGAGACACCATGACCAAGGCAACTTTTATAAAGGAAAGCATTTAATCAGGCTGGCTTACAGTTTCAGAGGTTTAATTCATTACCAGCATGTCTGGAACCATGGTGGGGTGCAGGCAGACATGGTGCTGGTGAAGGAGC
>JAQHUG010000139.1:732877-755843 GCA_028555095.1 Dicrostonyx torquatus | reverse complement strand
GTTTTGGTTATGCCTGAAAATCACTCAAAAAAAAAAAAAGAAGTAGAAAAACAATATAAGCAAAATCGACAAATTGGAAAGAAATATTTACACCCCATAAACAGCGAACCTCCCTCCCCAATAACAAGTCTCCAGATACTGCTCAAGTTAGCTCAGTAGAAAAGTGCAGCCGGGTACAGTTCCAGGCGGAGGACTACAAGTTCAGCAAGCAAAGAGGCTGGACTTCAGTCCTATATAAACACGAGTGGGAAGGTCCCTTCAATTCCCCTGAAAGAATGTCAAAGTTTTTGGTTCTTTTCCTTTTGTAATAGAATACTCCCTCCTCCCTGACAGTCTACTCTGGTACGTGTGTGTGTGTTGTCTTATGCTATTTTAAAGAACAGGTTTGTTGCCCAGGCTAGTCTCTAACTGCAGGGCTTAAGTGATCCTCCTGCCTCAGCCTCTAGAGTTGCTGGGACTAGTAGTCGGCATGCACTACCATGCCCAGCCAGAGGTATTTCTAGTGAATAGCATTGTCCTGATCTAGCCTAAGTTCCCAAACTCCTTTTCTCCCGTCAGCATGCATGCAGTGTTCCATTATCCAACTTGGTCCGTGCGAGGTTATTCGCTTGTTCCGACTTGCCCAAAGGGCCGGAGGCTCTATGGGAACTCGGACCTAGAAGTGGTTTCTTACAAGCCGCTTTCGACACTGCTCAGCTTGCCTCATCAAACCTCAGAACTCAACTTCCTAATTCACAGAGCTGGAAACGGCGCAGACTAAGGACACTTCTAGGAGGGGCACTGGCTGAGACAGGGGCTACAGGAAAGAAAGATGGCCTGAGTAAGGCAGTGGCAGCCAGGAAGACTCTGCTCAGTGCCTCCAGAAGTAGATTCAGGTCAGGCAGGCCCAGGGTCCAACTCCTTCAGTCTTTTCTGGAGGCCCCGGAGCTGATCCTGACCCCAGTTGATTCGAGTCTGGAGGCTGGCTATATCTGCAGCCAGCTGAAGGCCTGGGGAGAGAAGAAGAGTGTCACCAAGGTATGACACATGGACCCTGCCTGCCATCCCCCCAGGGACTGCAGGAGTCTCAGACCACTCTGGCCTCTACAAGAGTCTAAACGTTCCAGGTGTGACATCACTTGACCCACACTCTCACCTCCGCTAAACCAGCATGCCCTCTAAAACAAAAACACCTCTCTGATCTACTGTGCTTGCCAGGGATGAGGACTTCACAGACCACAAACCTCATGGCCCCATTTCCTCGGTCCAGCAAACTCCACCACTGCTCTGAGTTGCTCCCCCTCCCCCTCCCTTTGCACCTGATCCTGAACCACTCTCCATCCACCTCTAGGCTGCATCCCCCTCTGCTCCCTATTCCTTGACCTCACCCAGTAGGCCAGGGAGTCCTGTCTTTATCCTTGGGGCAGCAGGACTGTCCCAAATCCTCCAGGGAATGCTTCCTCAAAATTCCTAGATCCTAGGATCCCCCAGTCTGTGAGCACTATTCTTCAGTGTCTTCTTAGGTACTCCCTGGCCCTCAACTATCTCATCTCAATGTGTCCGTGCATCGCTGTCAACAGCTTGGGAAATTAAACATCAGCACTCTACACTGGACTTCCGAACCTCCCTCCAGTTCAGATGCAGGTGCTGAACCACAAGAACTAACACACAATTGCCACTCAGCCTTCCCTCAGCTGCCTCCTGGAAGCCTGCCCACCAACACTGGTGAAACAGCTCTAGCCTCCCAATGTTCTGAGAGGACTCTTCTCTTTCCCTCACTCCTGTGTCTAAGCTGTTAGGAAACACTGGAAACTTCCACTCTTAAAAAAAACAAAAAACAAAACAAAAAAAAAAAAAAAACGTTCCCCTGGGGCTGGAGAGATGGCTCAGAGTTGGAGCACTCTTCCAGAGGTAATGAGTTCAATTCCCAGCAAGCACATGGAGGCTCACAACCATCTATGAGATCTGGTGCCCTCTTCTGGCGGACAGGCATACATGCAGACAGAACACTGTATAATTAAGAAATAAATTAAAAACAAATAGGCTGGGCGGTGGTGGCGCACGCCTTTAATCCCAGCACTTGGGAGGCAGAAGCGGGTGAATCTCTGCGAGTTCGAGGCCAAGTTCGAGGCCAGCCTGGTCTACAAGAGCTAGCTCCAGGACAGGCTCCAAAGCTACAGAGAAACCCTGTCTCAAAAAACCAAAACCAACCAAACAAAAACACATGTTCCCACTGTTCACTTCCAATGCCTCTACCTACATCCCATGACTGGCCCATCCTGGCACCTGCTTCCACTCTCTGCTCTCCAGTCTGTCCTCACTCAGCATCCCAAGGATTCTTGTCACTCTGTTGGCCATACTGATTCATCCTGATTCTGCACCCGCCCATAGAACCTCACTAAACCAGCTCCCCAGTCCACATTAGTTTTCTCATGACTTGCAGAGCCTGGAACTACAATAAAAGTAGTTTATTTGTTTGCCTATCTAGTTATACATTGTCTGTCTCCTGTACAGGATAAACATTCCGTTTGATCCCTGCTGCGGTTGGGATTTCTATCTCTTAGCAGTTGACAACCAACATGAACCTAGAATGCTGGGAACAGCAGTGAGTAGTGCTTTTGGAGAAAACCCCCAGCAGACATGCAACACAGTTTGCTAGTGAAAACCTGCAGAGTCCTCCCGTGGAGCTAGTGTACAAGGGTTCCCTGTTGATAGCGGGCTGGAATTCAGTACATGGCTACAAAGCCAACAGGGTTCACTTACCATCCCGGAAGCTGGTCTGGGCTTGCCGAAGACTGTGAGGAACCAAGATTCCAAACCAGTTCAAGGGATCCTGAGGGACCACAGAGGCCCCTGACTCTTGGGTCTTAGTAGGGCCCTTCCGCCTGCGCAGAGCTGGAGAAAGAAAAGTTAGAGACCATAGAGTCCTCATGACCACAAAGAACTCATTAATCTAGTTCGTGGTTCTGGAAAATACTGAAGGTTTGAAAATTCCCCCAACAAGCCAGGCGGTGGTAGGTACAACTTTAATCCCAGCACTCAGGAGGCAGAGGCAGGAGGATCTCTGTAAATTCAAGGCCAACCTGGTCTACAGAGTAAGTCCTAGGACAGCTAGGGTTTTTACACAGAGAAACCATGTCTTGAAAAAACAAAAAAAGAAAACGATAAAGGAACAAAGAAAAGAAAATTTCCTCCAACATTTATGTGTGTCTGGGTCTGGAAACAGTACCAGCCTTTGTAATCAGGTGACTCTGTCTACTGACTCCAGAATAGAGGATTCTGTTTGTCGGTAACTGACCTTGCCAGTTTTCCCTAACTGTTCTGGATGACCCTGAAATTCCCCATTCTTTGTCTCAGGAATGATTAACTGGGGTTAGAGGTTTATTTCCAAGGAATATGTACATACAGAGATGCACATTTTCCGTTCAGCTGATGAGACTTCCTTTGACTGCAAAACCTCGCCCACTATAAAACGCCCCATCTAATAACTCCCTATCAAAGTATAAGGAAATGCCGCCCTTAAACAGTCCAGTCTCCAGCTTAGACGCGCTCCATTAACCAGATCCCGAATTTGAGCTGACAGGAGGAAAGGGAACTCACATGCTTCGTGGGGCCCCAATTCCTCGGGGGTCTGGGAGTCAGCTTTGATCACCCTGAAGGTCTGGGGTCCATCCTGGGCCTCGCTGAAGGAGAAGGGAAGATGGATCTCTGGCCACAAAGGCCTACGTCCCGCCCACCCACTCTCCACCGAGGGTGCCTCACCTGGCGCGCACGCAGACCTGAGGCTCCATACGCGAGGCATACTGCAGGGGCCCTACCGACTTGGCGCCCATGGCATAGCGAGCCTTGGCAAGCGAGAGCCAACCCTAGGGGAGGCAGGAGAGACTTGAGACTCGGTTTCCCTCTCTGTGCCCGCCGTCTGTCCCTCCCTCCATTCCCCGTGGTCCACCTCCTCCACCCGGGCGTTCAACGCCGCCCGTTTCGCCTCTAGTTCCTCCAGGTCGCTGAGCAGCTGCAGGAACATCGAGTCGAGCTCCTCCCGCAGGGCCGAGACCTCCATCGCTCAGCCCCTCTCGGGACCCGGAGGAACTAAGCCACCTCCTTCCAAGCAGCCTAGTCACCGCCCATTTGCAGAGCAGCCAATCGGCGCCTGAGATCCGCTTTTAGGGGGCGTTTCTAGTCGTGACCCGGAAGTCAAAGGCGACGATCTCCGGTTGGCTCGCATCAACGGCTAAGGCTCTCCGGGAACCAGGACGCGGATTATTTCCCGAGTCAGGTGGCTCTAAAGAGTCGGGCCTTAAGTTTAGTTCCAGGAAGCCACCAGCCTAGTTTCCCGCTTCTTCTCTTCGCGAGCCGGCTGTTTGATCGCTCAGGCACGCGTGAAGCAGCGGACCGACTTGTCTATCTGGGCTGTCTTAAAGCACGTGACATTCCGAATCCAGGTACTTGATTGGCTGCCTGATTGACCAATACCCTTGCGATGCCCTCCGCCGTTCGCCATCTTAACGTGGGGCACTCCGGAAGGCAGCCCAATCGAGTGAAGCCTCTTCGGCCTTCTTGGTTGAGGGCGGAAGTGAGCGATTCGTGGTGCCGGCGGCGCCTAAAGATCAGAGACTCGTGTGGGAGCGGCGCTCATCATGGTAGGATGTTTAGAGTTCAGGATTTGGCTTGATGGAGGTGGTGGAGGGAGACTCGTGGAGGGTTGGGTTGGGGTCCTCGGTGGTCGGGAGTGGAAAGTGACCCTGTCTGTTCTCTAGCTCCGTCGGGAGGCTCGCCTGCGCCGGGAGTACCTGTACCGCAAGGCCCGGGAGGATGCGCAGCGATCGGTTCAGGAGAAGAAAGAGCGAATCAAGCGTGCTCTTGAAGGTAAACACTCCTCCCTCTCCCGGCGGGGTACCAATCCTTGCTAGAGCATACTATGCAATGTTGTAAACGCGTTCGAACTTGGTGTATTTGTGTTAGTGTGACCGAACATCTTTTCGTTCTTTGCCTGTTAGGTACGACCTCTCACTGGTTTCGGAATGGCCCCACCATATGGTTGTATGGCCATTTGTACTGCAGTCTCGCGTGTTTACAAGTTGGTTGTTAGTTTCGCTTACAGAATATCACGTTTTTTGAGGTAGAAGTTTAAAACTTTGCCTTGCTTTTATCCACATTTCAGGTTTTGCCCCATTAAATGAAGTTCCTCTGTCACAGAGCTTAATTAGAAATGTCATATTTATCCCTATTTTATTGGTTCTGTATCCAGGGAGGTTTATGTGTCCTATCTATTGTTCATCACTCCTGGTACCTCTGACTAAATCTCATCTTGCTGTTGCTAAATTCTGTGACTATAAAGTATATGTATTATGTAAAGTTTGCTTGAGTTAGGAAGCATAATGTCAGGGCCAGGATTGTACCTCAGTTGTTAGACTGCCTGCCTAACATGAAGGAGGCTCTGGCTTCTGCCTCCAGCCTAACTAAACAGGGTCTCGTAGCCTATGCCTGTAATCCCGAACTGGGGATGTAGAGGCAGAAGGTTCCGGAGTTCAGTGCTTTCTCTGACTGCATGAGTTCCAGATCAGCTCGGGCTGTATAAGCATAACGCTAAATGTCTCTGACCCATCTTCATAACTTTAAAAAAAAAAATGAGGTGACTGAAAAGATGACTCAAGGCTTAAGAGCACTTACTGCTCTTATAGAGAACCCAAATTCATTTCCCAGTACCCACATGGAGTGGCTCACAACTGCCTATAACCCCAGCTCCAGGGGATCCAGTGTCTTCTGGCCTCAGCAGCCACCCTCACATGTGTTCATATAAACTCAGACAGCACACAAACACAAAAATAAAAAAGGGAAAATGACCACTATATTAACATTTATAATAATCACTATATTAAATATTGCATTAAAAGGAACCATTTTGTTGTTGTTTTGTTTTTGCTGGGTAGTGGTGGTGCACGCCTTTAATTCCAGCACTAGGGAGGCAGAGTTCAAGGCCTGCCTGGTCTACAGAGCAAGTTCTGGAACAGCCTGGGCTACACAAAGAAACCCTGTCTCAAAAAAAAGAAAGAAACCATTTTTTAAGCTATTATTTGTGCTTATATTATACCTATTTAGTTTTTTGTTTTGTTTTGTTTTGTTTTTTGGGTTTTTCTAGACAGGGTTTCTCTGTGGCTTTGGAGCCTGTCCTGGAACTAGCTCTTGTAGACCAGGCTGGCCTCGAACTCACAGAGATCCACCTGCCTCTGCCTCCCGAGTGCTGGGATTAAAGGTGTGCACCACCACCGCCTGGCACCTATTTAGTTTTAAGTCTAAAGATGTTAGAGTATATGTGTTTGGCCGCTTTATTTGTTTGGGTGAGTGTTCAGCATTTCTAAGTGTTTCTGACATTCCTTCTTGTGAGTGACTGGGGATAATCCTTTCCCTGTGGCAGATGGGGCCTGTGCAATTGGTAGCTAGGAGCAGTGCTGTTGCTGTGGCCCTCCCTCCACCCCCACATGCTGGAGAGGAGAACTGGGCCTATGGATGGGGTGTTCAAATGTGTTTTATTTTCCAGAGTGGACACACCACAGCTTAGCCCGTGACTACCCCACTTTAGTCCAAGAAGAAACCTCTGACCCACAGTCAGCAGAGGCCACTCACCTTGAAGTATTCTGTGCATCAAGACTAGCAGTGTTCCTTTTATATTGTTTTACAGTTACTGTTTTTGAGACAAAGTCTTACTTTGTAGCCTTGGCTGGCCTGATTTCACTATGTAGACCAGGCTAGCCTCAAACTCACAGGCATCTATCTGCCTCTGTCTCCTAAGCCCTGAAATCAAAGGCATGAACCCCAACACCCAGCTTAGTGTCCTTGTGTGAAGACTTGGGGGTCACTGGTCTTCCTTCCTACATAAAGAACAGTCTGTTTTTTATGTTCCTCAGCACCAGAGTCCTGGACCTGCAAACAAATGCCCATCGCTGAGTTATCAAAACTTCTTTAAATTGTTGTCTAGCTATAAAAATAATACATGTTGATAATGATAAAGTGCTTTTAAAAATGAGCTTCCTAGGTGCCATAAGCTGACGATTAGGTGAGAAGAAGTTGGTAACTAGGTGTGGTGGCATACAGCAATGGCAACAGTTAAAAGCTAAAGCCATGCACATCTCCAGAGCATTTCTCAAATGGAGTAAGGAACATAGCTGGTTTGTTGCTTCTCTGGCTCCTCTGTTTCTGTACTGACTCGGTTAAGAAAGAAGTACTGTGCTTTCCCATCAACTTTGTGCAGACCAGTTAAACCACAGTGTCATAAATTTATGGGATCCTGCTTGTGTCTCACTCAGCTCCCTGTCTTTTCCTTACAGAAAACCAGCTGATTCCGTCTGACCTGCGCCGGGAGGCTCTAGCCTTACAGGGATCCCTGGAGTTCGATGATGCTGGCGGCGAAGGTAGAGTTGTGCTGTGCAGCCCTCTTCCACACTGAACCAACTTCTCTGCACACTGGGCTCCTTCTCTTCTTCAGCCACACTGGGCAGTTTCCCACCTGATGGACGTGTCCAAGTGTTTCTGTACCCGTCCCCAGCTTCTCTCCTGTTCGCCTATGTGGCATCACAGGGCTCTCCCTAAGTGGGTGCTTTTATTTTTGTTTACAAAACGATGAACACAGTAGCTTTCACTCTTCGTCACTCCCCTCCCTGGAGCAGAGCCCTGTCCTGAGCACTGGCACCCTCGTGTCTTGTCATTGCATTACTTAATAAGCAGGGAAGAAGTTGCAGAGATTATAGGTATTTGTTATGAGGAAAGGGAGTCTCCCACCTCTTATTCTAGCAGTTCACCACCGTAGAACACTTCCTTGCTCAACTCTGCTGGGTAACCAAGGTAACCGCCTGGCCTCTAGGGGTGCATTTCCATCAGTAAAGGTTCTCTTGAGCAGACTCAGCATTTTCTTATCTCTTGTTCTCCTGACAGGTGTGACCAGCCATGTAGATGATGAATATCGATGGGCTGGGGTTGAGGATCCTAAGATCATGATCACTACCTCCCGAGACCCCAGTTCTCGCCTGAAGATGTTTGCAAAGGTACTAGGGGGCGGGGAGTAGGGGATGCCCATGGTCAGTGGCCCCAATTCTAATTTGACATTGGTCTATGGGCAGGAACTGAAACTGGTGTTCCCAGGTGCCCAGCGCATGAACCGCGGTCGGCATGAGGTTGGAGCGCTAGTGCGGGCTTGCAAAGCCAATGGGGTCACCGACCTGTTGGTTGTCCATGAGCACCGAGGCACACCTGGTAAGGCCTGCCACAGGGAAAGGGAGCTAGGGCTGTTCTCGTGGCAGAGTGTCTGACCGCCTATACCCTACAGTGGGGCTCATTGTCAGCCATCTGCCCTTCGGTCCCACTGCGTACTTCACACTGTGCAATGTGGTTATGCGGCATGACATCCCTGACCTGGGCACCATGTCAGAGGCTAAGCCTCACCTCATCACTCATGGCTTCACCTCACGGTTGGGCAAGCGGGTAAGTACGGGAGCCTTCGGGTGGTGGGGGTGGGGAGTAAGGATCAGGCCAGCCACTTGTGACTGTCCCTTCCTGTGCCCCAGGTGTCTGATATCCTTCGTTACCTATTCCCTGTGCCAAAAGACGACAGCCACCGGGTCATCACCTTTGCAAACCAGGATGACTACATTTCCTTCCGGTGGGTCTCTGGGCTGTGTCTGGGACCCCAAGACCTTCATAGCCTTTTGGCTGAACCACAGCCCTTCTGAGCCACATAACCTATCTCTACTTGCTTTCTCCCCAGGCACCATGTCTACAAGAAGACAGACCACCGCAATGTGGAGCTGACTGAGGTTGGGCCTCGGTTTGAGCTGAAGTGTGAGTTTGGAGCTTTAGTTTATGCCTGGGGGAGGCTAAGGAGGGGCTTGGTTGTGCGTGGGATGACATCTCTTTCCCCTGACCCTAGTATACATGATTCGCCTGGGCACACTGGAGCAGGAGGCCACGGCGGACGTAGAGTGGCGCTGGCACCCCTATACCAATACTGCCCGCAAGAGGGTCTTCCTGAGCGCAGAGTGAGCTGTGAGCTACTGGCCAGTCAGAATGTGGACTTGGACTTCTGGGGCAGGGACTTGTCACAGACAAGATTGCTAATCCCAAGTGGGTGCTGAGAGGATCCAAAATAAACCCTCTGTCATCATGCTACCCAAGTGCCTCTAACTGGTCACAGTGGACCTACTCTCTGTCAGACCAAATCTGAAAGATGAAGCCCACGGAGTGTCTGTGGGTTGAAGACCTAATGACTGTGGAGTGTCCTCAGGCCTAGTTTTATGTGGAGTATAAACAGCCCCTCTCAGGCTGGGGATGGTGGTACAGACTCCCCACTGGAAAACGAGTGGTTGTTTTGGGAGTTGGACCCTGTGATCGTTTATCTTGGTGGTTTAGGGTAAGTCTTTTTCACCAGCAGCAAGCCGACCCCATTCGAGTGCCAGCCTAACTTGTCAGTTTAACAGGGTCCCTCTGCCAAGCAGGTGCATCCTCCCGCTTTCCCAGGAGACATGGTGACACCAACGACCTGCCTGCCCTTCCTCTAATGTTGCAGATTGACCTATCCAACAGCCCATGGGGAGGTGCCTCAAGATTCTAAGTCTGTGCCCCAGTCTCTCCCAACTTATGCCCATTCTATACCCACATTTCTGTACCCTGGGTTTATGTAGAGTGGTTGTCAAGACCATGCAAATGCACTAGAGTTTACAGAGAACTGTGATGCGATCCATCATGCAGTTAGGAGACCTCTGAGGAAGTGTGTCAGGACAGGATCAGACATGTCTGCATGGAGTCCTGAGAACCGAATTAGTGTAAGATAACAGAAGCCAACCCAATGACGTATGAGACCCAGTAAGAAGAGTAGAAAGGAAGGCAGAGGACCCACGCAGGCCACTGTTGGAAAGTCTGGGATGAAACCACCATTACAACTCAGGAATCCAGTTCCTCTGCAAGGCCTTGGGGATTTTGCTTCTTTCTTGGAAGAATGAACTTTTTGTGTGTGTGTGTGTGTTGTCGAAATTTTAAAACAAGTAAAATCAAAATCATGTGGTGTCCTGTGTTTATTTCTTATAGCTGCCATAAGGAATTACTGGGAACCAGGTAATTTAACAGAAATTGTTAGTTTTAGAGTCATGATGCAAGGTCAGGGTGTTCACTCCCTCCTAAGTCTGCGTGTGTCGGGTGGGGATCTGTTGCTCTTTCGCTTGGGATGACTGCCAGCAACCCTGGGCATTCCTTATTGTTGACTCTAGTGCATCAGTGCCAGCCTTTGTCTTCCATGCTTCCTCTGCCTATCAAATTCTTGAATGCTTCTCTTAGAAGGACCTTTGTCAGAGTATTTACAGCCCGTGATCTGGGATGGTCTTATTTACACAGTTCTGAACTCAGTTTTATCTGCAGAGACCCTCCTTTTTTTTTTTTTAATTGAGTTTTATTGAGCTCTACATTTTTCTCTGCCCCCGTCCCTGTCTCTCCCCTCCCCTTCAACCCTCTCCCAAGGTCCCCATGCTCCCAGTTTACTCAGGAGATCTTACCTTTTACTACTTCCCATATAAATTAGATCCATGTATGTCTCTCTTAGTGTCCTCATTGTTGTCTAGGTTCTCTGGAATTGTGATTTATAGGCTGGTTTTCTTTGCTCTATGTTTAAAAACCACTTGATAATTGTCTTTCTGGGTCTGGGTTACCTCACTCAAAACAATGTTTTCTAGTTCTATCCATTTGCTGGCAAAATTCAAGATGTCATTTTTTCCTGCTGTGTAGTACTCCATTTTGGAAATGTATTGCATTTTCCTTATCCATTCTTTGTTCAAAGGTAGAGACCCTTCTTTCAAATGCACTCGCAGTTACAAATTCTAAGGATTAGAATGTCTTTAATTTTATGTGTAAAAGTGTTTTGCCTGCATATATGTCTGTCCACTTGCAGGTCTGGTGCCTGAGGAGGCCAGAAGAGGGTGTAGGACCCCCTAGGTCTGGTGTTAGACAGTTTTTAGCCATCATATGGATGCTGAAAATTGAACCTTGGTCTTAAAGAGCATCTAGTATTCTTTTTCTCCTTTTGGTTTTTCAAGATGGTTTCTCTGTATGGTTCTTGGCAGTCCCAGAACTAGCTCTGTAGACCAGACTGGCTTAGCATTCAGAGATCTGTTTCCTCCTGAGTGCTGGGATTAAAGGTGTGGACCACCACTGCAGCAGCATCTAGTGTTCTTAAGCACTGAGCATGCTTATATATGAATTTGTTCTTTGTTGTAACTTTCTCCACATTCTTTGTTGTTGTAAAAGGGGGCGGCTGTGTCCCGCCACTGAGAAGTGGAGCTGTTTTCCTGGCGCCTGGCTCCCAGCCGCCAGCTAGCTTATGCCCGAAATGATTACACACAGACTGTATTCATTTAAACTCTGCCTGGCCCATTATCACTAGCCTCTTTTGGGCTAACCCTTACATCTGATTCAGCCCATTCCTAAAAGTCTGTGACTTACCGGACGATTCTAAGGTACGTCCATCTTGGGCGGAAGAATCATGGCATCTGCTCACTTCCTTCCCCAGCCTTCGTTCTCTTTTCCCTGCCTAAGTTCTGCCCTATCAAAAGGCCAAGGCAGTTTCTTTATTAACCAATGAAAGCAAAGAAATACAGAAGAACCCTCCTACACCATTTGTTCTGCTTGTGTTTAGTTTCTTAAACTATTTTGATATGACACAGAGTTTCTTTTCTGGTCCTGCCTATTTGGTGTTCCTTGGGCCTCTTGTATCTCTTTGGACAGCTCTTCTAGAGTTGGGAGATTTTTTTCCTCATAATTTTACTGAAAATATTTTCTGTTTATTTGACATGCAATTCCTATTTTTTTTTTTTTTTTGGTTTTTCGAGACAGGGTTTCTCTGTGGCTTTGGAGCATGTCTTGGAACTAGCTCTTGTAGACCAGGCTGACCTTGAACTCACAGAGATCCACCTGGCTCTACCTCCCAAGTGCTGGGATTAAAGGTGTGCGCCACCACTGCCTGGCAATTCCTATAAATCTTGCCTTTTTCTGATGTCCCAAAGATCTTGTGTGTTACATTCACAGCTTTTTTAAATTTATCATTGACCTAGACTGGGTGGTACAATTCTACCGTGTTTTGAAGCCCTGAAATTCTCTCTATACATGATCCTTTATATTTATGGGGCTTCCCACTGAACTTTATTTGGTCAATTGCATTTTTCATTTCCATCTTCATCTCAGTTCAGTTTTTTCTCAGTATTTCTATCAAATTCTATTTTGGGGGGGCTGGAAAGTTTGTTGGGAGAGGCATAATCACACAGAAACCATATTATTTGCAATACTGTTTGGCCAATAGCTTAAGCATATTTCTAGCTTGCTCTTATATCCTAAACTAACCCATCTTCATTAATCTTTGCATCATCATGAGGTGGCCTACACACAAAGTTTCAGCATGTCTGTCTCCTATGGCGGATACATGGCTTCCCCCGACTCCACCTACTCTTTCTATACATCTCTTTCAGCCTGTCTTTACTGTTAAGCCATTGGCTGAAAGCAGCTTCTTTATTAACCAGTGGCAATAAAATATATTGACAGCATACATCACCTCCCACATCAAGAAATGGCAGATAAGAGCACTGGTCCTTCCAGAGGACCTGGGTTCAATTCCCAGCACCTGCATGGCAGCTCACCACTGTCTGTAACTTCAGTTCCAAAGGATCTAACATCCTCACATAGAGATACATGCAGGTAAAACACCAATTCAATGACATATATATATATATATATATATATGTATATATATATATATATGTTTAAAAATCCTGAATTGACTTTATTCCATCCAGCTGTTTGTATTCCCTTGGAGTATATCCATGTTCTAAGTTGTTAAATAACATTTATCATTGTTTTTAAATTATGTGTCTGAAATTACATGTGAATCATTTTCACTGGGGGTCATTCCTGTGGGGTTGGTTATTTTTGGAAGGGACATTGTCTTGGTCTTGCATATTCCTGTTGGGTTTTGTGCTGGGACATACTCATCATTTTTAGTATTTTTGTAGTCATATTTATTTAGAGACAGGGTTTGTCTGTGTAGCCCTGGCTGTCCTGGAATTCACTGCTTAGACCAGGCTGGCCTCAAATTTACAGAGATCCGCCTGCCTCTGCCTCCCAAATGCTGAGGCCAAAGTTATATGCTGTGTCCGCCCAGCTGTTAAATTTTTAGAATTTAAATTCAGATTGCCTTTCTGCTTTTAGTGGGAAGTTTTCAGTGTTCAGGAAAGGCCAGAACCATTGTTCTGGGCACTACTAGGTTCTCTCCCTGACCTCGGCAGCAGCAAGTTAAGAGTCACTGTCCAGCAGTAAGCCCATCATGAAAGTGGAGTGTTAGTTGACTGCAAAACAAACATTTCCTTAAATACTAACTTTTTTGGGGGGACTGAAGGGCCACCAATTGCACTGTGTGTGCTAGTTAGTGTATTGGTTACTGTGGGTGTGAGCAGAGAGAAAAACCACGGTGGGATTGGTAATTACTATTAGGTCACTGTAAAGTGGAGGAGTGGCTTGTGTACAAGGAGGAGTGGTTGGTTAGAACACAAGAGAGGTGAGATGTGGGAGATTGGGTTATAAGTGTAAACTGAAAAGAAATCTCAGAGATGTACACTCAGATAATGGACACCAGCCTTATCTCAAGAATCACAAGAGACCTAACCCCGGGCAGCCTGTGTTCTTTGGGAGAGAAAAGATTAGGGTACAGGGGAATGGTGCAAACAGGGATTAAGGTGGTCTGCTAAACTGACCTTGAGTATCACACAAGTCAGGAAGAGCTGTGGAGAGGAACAGCTGGGTGGAGGCTCGGTGTGGAGCCAGATTCTGTTTGGTGATTCCTTGGTTTAGTAGGGTGATGGTGAAGATCTATTTGTGTGTGGGCGCTCTTACCACTATCAGGTAGCCAGAGCTAGTGCTGGAACCGAAGCTGGACAGAGGCACGGGCATCTCTCTAGCTACTCAAGGTGAGCTAGAACCCCGGAGGTAGGTTTAAACTAATATGCACAGAGCTGTGCAGCCATCACCATAACTTTAGTTCTTTTCTGTCGCCATAAACAGAAGCCTCACATTCACTGTTACAGAAGCTGTTAGGATTAGAACCAGGGCTCTGGAAAACCTAATAATCTGTTCTACCACACTTCCTCAATAGACCAATTACATAGACACTTTATAATGAAAAGTACGGGAAGGAAATTCAATGAAGTTACGTAGGAAAAATCAACAAAGAGGTGCAGTGACCTTCCACCCCAAGTTCATCTTTGGGTCCTGATATGAGGTTTAGGTTTAGAGGACCAAAGGGTATGTGTAGCTAAGCATCCTGGTCAGAGTTTGGTGCCATTCATCACTGTGGGCTTTGGTCATTCTGTTTATCACTGTCAGCTCCAGTCTCTCTTGCAAGATTATCTGATGAGTCAGAACTGAGTGAACTCTCTCCCCGGAAGACACGTTCCCCTCTGTGGCATCAAGCTTCAGCCTTTTCCTTCTCACATGAGTCTCCTAAAGAAATTCCAGGTCCTTGGAGATTGCTACCTCAGTAGTCTGATAAGAGAAGAGAGGGACACAGAGGGCCTCTGTTTAAGACATGTTTCTGCCAGGATGGGCACACCTGAAGCAATGACTCTCCAACTCCTTCCAGCCACCCTTAACCATGACCTGAGCCCCTTGCAAGCGAGCACTGATCTACTTTTGATCTCTTGAGGCCTGCCTGTTTCTCCTCACATGAGTACACTCATGTGATATGTTGTCCTTTGTGACTTAATTCTTTAGCCCAGCATAATGTTTTCAAAAGCTTGTATTGTAGCTTATTTCTTCCTGCCTAATAATATTCCACCGCAGGTATAAGACCATGTTTTATCAGTCAGTTGGTGAAAATTTAGGTTTTTGGTTATGTTTGTCCTAAGTGTCTTGTTAAGTTTCTCCTTGTAAATATCTCTTTAGGAAATAGGCTTCTCTGTAGTTTGCACAGTTTGACACTGGTGCTGTTTAACATGCATCAGAGTATTCTATTTCCTCTGAATTAATATGTCTGATTGTTCTTTTTTGTTGTTTTAAAACAGGGTCTTGTGTAGCCCTGACTGTCCTGGAATTTATTGTGGAGATGAGTGAGACTGGCCTTGAACTTGCCTCCTGCCATTGCCTCCCAAATGCTGAGTTGAAAGGTATGTTCTACCATGCCTGAGCTGATTGTTCACTTCTGAATAAAGTACCAGAGGAAGTGTGCTGAGGCCGGGTTAACATCAGATGGGAGCTACAGGTCAGTGATGCAGGTTTCTGACCAGACCCATCATTAAGAGCCCCTGGTGCTGCCAGCAACATGTGTGAGCACTTGTCTGAGTAAATTTCCTCCGAGGGAATGGCAGGTAGGTGCTCAGGCCTGCCTTGGAGAGAGGTGACAGTCTAGGAAAAAGTTAATATGTAGATTTTAAGGATGTCAATTTCTGGACCAGCAAATGGCTCGGCAGGTAAAGGTACTTACTGCCAACCCTGAGAACCTGAGTTCTGTCCCCAAACCCCCATGAAGGAAGGAGAGAACCCAAACCCACAAGTTGTTCTTTCCACATGCCTCCATGCACAAAAAAATAAACAAAAATATAAAAACTTTTGCAGGGCGATGGTGGCACATGCCATTAATCCCAGCACATGGGAGCAGGGGAATTCCAGGGTAGCCATGGCTACACAGAGAAACCTTGTCTCAAAACCAAACAAATAAAAAGAATGTCATTTTAGCCTGTTTTTTTGCTTTTTCAAGACAGCGTTTCTTTGTGTAGCCCTATCTATTCTGGAACTCACCCTGTAGACCAGGCTGACCTTGAACTCACAGAGATCCACCAGCCTCTGCCTCCTGAGTGCTGGGATGAAGGGCGTGCACCAACACCACTGGGAAGATACCATTTTCAAATCTGGGAATGGCATTAATCTCATGGTCCTGGTAGCTCCAGTATCCTGGGATCTCCATTACAATTTGGGCTTTACCTTCACAGCTTCATGCAGTGACCTTTTATACCTACCCTGCTACACATTGCCTGGCTTTGTCTGTTCTTTGAAACCATGGAATATGACTCCTTGAACCCCTCAATCTTGCATCTTTCATGACTGAAAATCCAGGACCAACATAGATGGTGCTGTCAAGTTCTGTTGCTAAGATACAATGTGGTGTCCTTGGACCACAGCTGCACCAACTTTGGTGCTAGTCTGGGGAGGCACTTTACTAAGCAGTTCCTTCCAGGATCAGGGAACCCCCAGTATCAGTTCAGGCTCTTCGTTACAATACCTTTGCACTTTGACAGGTTGGAGCTTTGGATGGATGGGATTTTCCCCGCAGGACATCATTCCTGTAATCCAGTGCATTGACAGATGCTTCTCAGTGGTGCTGATTGCTCTATCAGTGTGGCTGCATCCTCATCACCAGCCTGACAGCTCCCCTGTCTTTGTCCACTAACTTAACTTTACAGTTTCCCCCCAGTTCTCAAATGGCGGGATGAAGCCATTTTCTTAGACTGGCACACAGATGTAAGCCCTTTAGGCTCTACTGGCAGTTCTCAATTGCTTTTCCAGCCCACAGTTCTGAATTCCTCTCCTTCCGCCAATCAAACAGGTTCCCATGGTCTACAAACCACAGGGTCCGACAGCAGCAGCCCCACATCTCAGTCTCAGTTTATGTCAAAACACCCTGAGAAGTCTCTTGAGGAAGGAAGGATTAATTTTGGCTCTCAGTTCAAACGCAGTCCCTTGGGACAGGGAAGTTATGGAAGCAAGAACTTGAATTAACATAGGAAGCATAGTGTGGGGAACACTGCTTCTCAGCCAGCTTCCTTTTTAGTTAGTGCAGAATTAAGCCCAGGGAATGGTGCCGCCTATTTTTCGGGTGGCTCTTGCCTCGGCTTAATCTATATTAATGCCTCACACACTTGGCTAGAGCAGTGCTTCTCAACCTTCCTAATCTGCGACCCTTTGATACAGCCCCTCATGTTGTAGTGACCCCGGACCATAACGTTATTTTTGTTGCTACTTCATACATATTTATATATAGCTGTAATTTTGCTACTGTTTTGAATCGTAATATAAATATTGTTGGAGACAGAGGTTTGCCAAGGAGTTGCAACCCACAGGTTGAGGATGACTGGTCTAGAGGCCTCTCACTGGTCTAGAGATTTCTCAGAGGTGTGCCTGAAGGCTTACCTCATAGGTCCTGTTAATAGTCAGCTGTACTATCACTATTTAGCCTCCAGGGAGCGCTGAAGTGTAGTGTGGCATTCTCTTTACATGTGTACCTGTAGCCTGGAGATGCTAATGTTCCAAGGAAGGAATCATTGATTCAGAATACTGAAACCTCTGAGGAGATTGGGGAACCCCAGAGGCGCTCTCCAGGAAGCCCCGGTACTGCTGGGCTCAAACTCCTGCTTGCGGATGGAGAGGATTATGCATTCTGTTTGCCGAATGTCAAGCTTGTAGGTGGCTGGGGTGTCAGCTTGCGAAGCCTGAGCGTTTTTTAACACCGAAGCAGTGAAGTGTGTGTGTGTGTGTGTGAAGGGTGTTTGACATGTCTTCTATCCATTCGGTTTGTTGAATTTTTTGGTCCAGTGGAAAAGAAATCGAGAATAATTGGGTATTAGGGGTTATCATCAAAGAATCTCCCCCACAATCCTCCTGAGTTAAAGCACTGTCTCCCAGGTTTTCCGCTATCGTTTCTTTTTCCCTTTGAAACAACAGTTCAGGCTGGGACCCTCACAGCACCCATCAACTCTCAGTCCTCAGCTCTTGAATGGCCAGTGGACCAAGGACACTGAGTGTTAGAACTATATACAGCCTCAGAACCAGTTAGAGTCAAACATTCCTGTCCCCTTTGCCAGCAACCAGTCAGACCAGTTTTCCCTAGACAGATTTCTGCTCCAGTTTGCTTTTGGTTGCTGTGTCAAGCACCATGACCAAAAGCAGCTTGAGGAGGAAAGGGTTTACTTGGCTTACAAGTTACTATTGTTTACAATGGGTAGTACATGTTAATACTTTCTTATTGCACAAGGGCAGAACCAGGGAGCAGTAATAATCAGATCAAAGCAAACCCCAAGTCTAACACCGTTGCTCAAATTTTGCAGCTCAGTGTTTGACAGTTGGTATTCGTTCACAATCTTCTGAGCTCCAAAGGACGGGAGGCCTGTGCTGCTTTGAATGAGAACGATGACTCCCACGGGCTCATTATTTAAATGTTTGATTCCCTTGGTGGACTGCTTGAGTGTTGGGAGGGTAGCCTTGCTGGAGCAGGTGTGACACTGGGTGGGCTTTGAGGTCTCGAAAGCCCTTACCAGGCCCAGTCTCGCCTTCTCTGTTTGCTGCTTGTTGATATGTAAGCTCTCAGCTTTTGCTCCAGCACCATGTCTGTCTGCTGCCTACGCCCCACCATGATGGTCATGGATGCAATCCCTGAAACAGTAAGCAATCCCTGAACCAAATGCTTTCTTTTATAAACTGCCTCTGTCACGGTGTCTCTTCACAGCCATAGAACAATAAGACACAGTCCCTCGTCTCTGCCTCTGCTATCTGCAGCACACACAGCTTGTCTAGTAAGCTTAGGCTGGCTCCTCTCTGTTAACTGTTCTCGACTGATATCCCAGTCTCCAATATGCTGGGGTCTTCACTGCAGCTAGGAAGGCTGTGCCTTCACCAGTGGCTTCTCTTGACCTCATGAGCTCTGGCTCTTTCACATGGTGCCAAACTTCAGCTTCTCTCCATGACCCCTTCAATGCTGATTTCCTCTAAAACTGAGACTGCACCTTACCAGTGGCCTCTCTGCAGAGTCTGCCACCAGCCACAGTACCAAGTCTGCTGTGCTTGATGACCCCTTTGTGCCTACAAGCCAGTTCCATGTGGGAGGCGTTTATCCATTACCAAGTTCAGCTACCAGCTTGAGATGCACCTAGCCCAGACCACAACTTCTGTATACTGACCCAGAGGAAATAATTTCCAGATTTCACCTCAGGAATTCTGGCCTCTTAATAACTGCTGCTGCTTTCTCAGCATCTGTCATCCCAGTAAAACAAAGAAGGCTTTACTTCCAGTTTCTGGATTCCCATATACCACACAAATGGAACTGAGAAAGATTCTCAAACTTCCCTTGGAAACATTGTAAGCCAGTCTCCATTATCTTCTCTTCCAAGGTCCTACAGAACAGTTTGCTAACACTCAATGGCTTTTCCAGTCCAAAGATTCAAAATCCTCCACAGTCCTCCCCCAAATCAACATTGTCAGGTTCAGCACAGCAAAAACCCACTCCTAGTATCAATTTCTGATCTAGATTGTTTGCAGTAGCAGTTACAAACATCGTGAGCAAAAGCAGCTTGGGGTGTCTGTTGGCTACTTTATCTCAGCCTGACACAAACCAAAGTCATTTGGGAGAAGGAAACCTCATCTGATAAACTGCCTGCACCAGATTTGCCTGTGGCCTGTTTTCTTGGCTGAAGACTGATGGATATGGGAGGACCCCAGCTCACGGGGTGCTACTGGCACCATCCCTGCGCTGGTGGTCCTGAGTGCTATCACACAGCGCTTAAGCAAAGCCAGTAAGAACACGCCATGGCCTCTGACTCAGTTCCTGCCTACCAGTCCTGCCTACCAGATTCCTGCCTTTGACTTCATTTGATGATAAACTGTGATTTGGAAGGGTAGGTGAAATAAATCCTTTCCTCCTCTAGCTGATTTTGGTCATGGTGATCACGGTAATAGAAACCCTATCTAATGGAAGAAAGAGTTGATTTGACTACAGGTCACAGTCTGTCATTGAGACAAGT
Organism: Dicrostonyx torquatus; assembly: GCA_028555095.1. Taxonomy (NCBI): domain Eukaryota; kingdom Metazoa; phylum Chordata; class Mammalia; order Rodentia; family Cricetidae; genus Dicrostonyx; species Dicrostonyx torquatus. The sequence goes on along the minus strand of JAQHUG010000139.1, from coordinate 736,059 downwards.
CACATAGGGAACTCAAGAGGGAACCTGGGGGCAGGAACAGAGGCAGAGTCCCCTGAGGACTACTGCATCACTGGCTTGTTTCCTCCTATTTGTACACACTCAGCTTTCTTCAAATGATATTTTTTTTCCTGACAGTTTTCTTTCTTTCTTTCTTTTTTTAAAACACTTATTTGTTTATTATGTATACAACATTCCTTCCATGTATGCTTGCATGACAGAAGAGGGCACCAGATCTCATTATAGATGGTTATGAGCCACCATGTGATTGCTGGGAATTGAACTCAGGACCTCTGGAAGAGCAGTCAGTGCTCTTAACCTCTGAGCCATCTTTCCAGCCCCCTTCTGCCAGTTTTCTTATACATCCCAGGACCACCTACCTGCCTGGGGTAGCACTACCCACAATGAGCCAGACCCCTTATGTCAATTAGCATTGAAAACAATATGTCCATATTCACATCCACAAGCAGTCTGGTGTAATGCAGGCAGTTCAACGGAGGTTCCCTCTTCTCAGGTGTGTCAAGCTGACAACCAAGATTAACCATCAAGATAGACAGAATCCCAAGAGAACAGACTCCCATCTGGATAGCCAGACAGAAATTTAGACGAGAAGACAGACATCTAGACAGATCAGTGGTCCCAGAGAAATAGAGCCCCGTTTCCTTGCTGACTAAAATTAATCCCAGCCAAGCAGAAGACAAAACATCCCCAGCAATTTAGTTTCCCCAATGGAGACCCATCACCTTCCCAGTCAGTATTCAGATGCATAGACTTACTTATTAGCCAAACTTGAGCCTATGAGAGAAATAACCTTTTTCTGCAGAAGAGATACCTCCTTCTGGAGAAATAGACTCCACTGGGCCTCCCAGCTGGATTCTCATTCCCTGCTTGGATAGATGTCCAGTTACCAAAGCAGAGATTCTCCATGTATTGGGTCAGCTCTCCTGTCTCCCTGCCTATTACCATAGCTGACCATTAACCTTGCAGTGCTGCCACTGCTCCTGGGTACCACCAGTAACCAATGGCCACTGTCCATCAGTGATATCTACTCTGCTCCATGGAGGCCTTTCACGATCCCTTAGTGACACTCCTCCATTTGCTCTGGAATCACCTGGCTTAGAATGACTGCCACTAGTCATCTCGGAGACACAACTTCTGTGACTCCTATTTTCTCGGAGTTCATAGACCTATGCACTGCCTCCCTGAGTCACCCACCACCCATGTCCATCCAAGAGGCATCAGCAATCCCATTGGCATTTACTGGTCACCTACTTCCTTGGGAACCAATCCTCCAAGTCTCTGTGGCCCCTCAGTTAATGAATTGACCTTCACCCTGCCCCAGGTGACACCAACTTCCAATCACTGGTAGTCACATAACTGACCTCCAGTGAGCCCACAATTACTGTCCATTCTCAGTGATCCAGACTCACCCCCTTAGAACACACAAACATGAACAGTGGCTCCCCAATAACTCACGATAGTCTTGATCATATTCCTCCCACTGCCCTCTCTAATCCCCTTCCTCTTCCTGCAGACCCCCTTTGTCACAAGCCCCCTCCTACTTGCTTGTCTTTGGTGTGTATGTGCTCCACCGCAGTGAACTGGGGTTCTGAATAGGCATGGGTAGGGTGGGTTCACTTACTTGAATGAGGGGAACTTACCAGTGGCTGCACTATTGAGGAATGTGACCTCCCCATGACTATAGCTTCTCAGAGAGGGATGAGGCCTGCTGAGTCCTTCTCATTCATGATGGTACATTGGTAAGCCCAGAGTTACGGGTTCATGGGTGCAACTGCTATGCCATATCCAGAAGACAATGTTTCATGGCACCCCCCATCTTCTGGCTCTTGTGTTCTTCCTGCCCCCATCCCCACCCTGCAACATTCCCTGAACCTTGGAGAAGGTAGTACAGATGTCCCTTTTAGGACTGAACACTCAGCAGGCACTCACCCTCAGCACTTTAACCAGTCTGATTTGACCCTCCTCTCTCAATATTGAAGCTAGGTCCAGCAAACTAGAATCTGCAAACCACAAAATGTAAAAATTGTAACGAAATTAAAGGATTGCTGCCAACACAGTGTTTAAAACGTTTTTAAAAATTTGGCCAGGCAGTGGTGTCGCACGCCTTTAATCCCAGCACTCGGGAGGCAGAGGCAGGTGAACAGTACATCCCCCAGGTACACAGAAAATAAAATAAAATGGGGGGGGCTGCCAAAACACAGGCTTCAGTAGATGGGCTAGCAACACCTGCAGGGTAACCAAAGAATTTCAGGGGTTACCAGCCCTCTGTTGAGGGAGGGCTCAGAGGAAATCATTTGAGATTGAGTGTGGAAGGGTAGGGCTGAGGACTGGAAGTGCTTTAAGTCACTGAAAGATCAATGGGGTCATTGGTAACAGGCTGTCAACTTAGTGGTCATCACAGTGTTTACATGAAAGAATGGAGAGCATCTTGAAAAGCCAGACAAGAACTGGTTTGGGCTTTATTACTTGATATCTATCCTATGTACTTTCACTTTGCCAACATAAAAACAGCCAGATAGTGGGGGATATCCACTGGGCTTTCCCATGAACTCTTTTTCCAGTACCTTAATTCTCTTTCTCTCAGAGAGATGTGGGTTAAGAGCCTTGTGTTAGGACTAGATCCTGGTATCCCCGCTTTTCCAGCAGATTCCAGAAAGACAAAAACTCTCAGGAATAGGCCTTTTCCAAAAGCACAGCGGCGGGACAGTATTTTTCTTCGAAGCCTGCCTTTCCCCGACCTCTCTCATACTCGGCTGTGGCACAGCTGTGGATGTCTGCGTGCTGCATACAGACTGGGTGGTCTCGCTACTCCGGTGCAATCTTGGGAACCTGGCCTGCAACACTGAGGGCGCAGCCATCCACCGGGAAAGGGTCATGGTGGTGAACCCGGTCTAGGGACTGATTCAATCGGGTCCGAGCGTTCCATGAGGACTCAGCCGCTGCTGCACCGCCGTCTAAGCACCTGAGGTACCATCGGGGAATTGCGGGTCAGACAGCCACAAGACGTCCAGTTCGACAGCAGTAGCTGCCCGCGCCCGTGGGTGGAGCGAAGTGGAGTGAGCTCCTAATGCAATTGGCCAAGGGGCGTGGCTTGTCAGCCACTACCAGCCTTCATTGGCTTCTGGTACAGAGGCTCCGCCCCGCAGAGTCTAAACTCTCGGGGG
>JAQHUG010000139.1:710519-721656 GCA_028555095.1 Dicrostonyx torquatus | reverse complement strand
AAAAAAAACTTTATTTCATGCGCACTGGAGTTATAGACAGCTGTGAGCTGCCATGTGGGTGCTGGGAATTGAACCTGGGTCCTCTGGAGGAGCAGTCAGTGCTCTTAACCACTGAGCCATCTCACCAGCCCCTAAAGATATTCTTTTGAAATTAAAAGAAATATGTAATGAGAATGTACAAGGAAGCAAAAAGAAAATATAAGTCCACTGACAATTGGGAATTCTAACAAGGACACACTAAGTAAGCTAGCCCAACAGAGTCTGAATTGGAAGCCATGCTCAGAAAGCTCTCTCGTCTCTCAACAACATGGGAAATAAGTCTGTGATCCCAGGAACCAGCACTGCAGGCCAGAGATTTTTGTTTTAATGTTTTAGTATTTGATTTTTTTTCTCAAAATGCCTTGCTTGCACCAAGCATGGTAATATACGCATGTCATCCCAGCATATGGGAAGCTGAAGCAGGAGGATCTCATATTTGAGGCCAGCCTAGGGCTCTACGGCAAGACCGGTCTCAAAACCAAAACCAAAACACAAACCTTTGCTTTCTAGAAATATGAAATGTGCCCCTGCAGATCTCTGTTTGCCTTTTGTTCCCTCTCTTCTCACATGCTCAGATAAAGGAGACACCAGTGAATGCAGACATCACTCTCAGGACCCTCCGGGTTACATTCCAGAAGGTACTGAACAGGCAAAAGATGAAGGGACTCTTGCATGGGAGGAGCTGTTTCCACCACTGTAAACTGGGCTCTCTCGATGGTTTTCATCACCCTCAGTGATTATGCAGTGGGTGGGTTTTCCTTTGCGGAGCTGGGGATGGAGCGCACAGCCTCGCACGTGCTCTGCAAGTGCTCTTCCACCGAGCTTTATCTGGTGGATTTCAGTGGAATACGCTTAGAGCTGTAGTAGGTGCTCTATAAATGTGTGCTTTTCTATTCTCTATTCCCCTGTCCCAGGAATCCCGCTCTGTGCACCAGCTGCAGTATATGTCCTGGCCAGACCACGGGGTTCCCAGCAATCCTGACCACATTCTCACCATGGTGGAGGAGGCCCGTCGCCTCCATGGAGCTGGCCCTGGACCCCTCTGTGTCCACTGCAGGTTTCGAGAATAGGCTTTCTGGGATCTGTGGAAGCAGAAGGTAGAGGGTGAGGCAGAAAAGCAAGGAAGAGAGGTTTTGGCTTGGAACCAGCCTTTTCCTTTCAGTTGCCTCTTTTTGAGAAACTTCTGGCCCTATGTTCATGATACAACGAGCTGGAATCTTTAGCATTTGTTGAACACAGACTGCCTACTGGGGAATAAGCATATAGCTGATACTTCATAAGCCCAAGTGAGTAAAAAAATGGTTTTCCTGTGCTGAAAAATTAGCTCGGTGGGTAAGGTACTTGCTGTACATGGTCTTGAGCTCAGATCTCTAGCACCTAGGGAAAGCCAGGACAGGCAGCTTGCCTCTGTGACCCCATGGCTGGGTGAGGGGGAGACAGGTGGATCCATGGGGCTTGCTAGTCAGCCAGTCAAGCCAATTTGTGAGCACCCCATTTAATAAGAGATCCTGTGTCAAATATAATGTTGATATTTACACACACACACACACACACACACACACACACACACACACCATGTTGGCACACACTAGTGTATATATAAAAACAAAACTGCTTTATTTGAAATTATAATCTAGGGATCCTGCAATTTAAAAGGTACTGCAGGGGATCCGACTCAGCTCAGCCTCAAATTCTCCGTGTAGAAGGTGTAGTGGCATCTGTATGATAGGCAGGCCCGCCATCCCAGCACTTAGGAAGTTGAGGTCAGAGGATCAAAGGGTCCAGGCCAGCCTGGGCAACACGGCAAAACCTATGGGAAATGGAGGGGGAGGGGCAAGAACGGAAAAATGGGGAAAGGGTCTTGTGGGCAGGCTGTGATGGAGTCTGCTCCGATTCTTGCTTGTCAGCGCTGGCTGCGGCCGAACAGGTGTCCTGTGTGCTGTTGATTACGTGAGGCAGTTGCTGCTGACCCAGGTATGATGCCATCTTCTTCTGTGTGCAGCGTGTCCCACGTCTGCCTACCAGGGCCTGTTCACACTCCCTGTCTCTGTCCCAGACAATCCCACCCAATTTCAGCCTCTTCGATGTGGTCCTCGAGATGCGGAGACAGCGTCCTGCTGCAGTGCAGACAGAGGTGTGTGCTTGCCCTGCCTTCCTATTCCCCTGGACACGGGGAGGCTTCTGTGTTTTCCCTTCTCAATGGCCACTCTCCCCAACAGGAGCAGTACAGGTTCCTGTACCACACCGTGGGCCAGCTGTTCTCCCGGACTCTCCAGAACACCAGCCCCCACCGCCAGAAACTAAAGGAGGTACGGAGCCCCCAATTCCACTCTGTCAGCCACCAACACTCTGACACTCCTGAGAACAGCAATGGACTCACTGTGCCAGGGCCCTTGCCTCCTCAAGACTACTTCCTCAGGCTGTCCCCTCATAAGCTTATCTCAGCACCCACAGTGACCAGCATGGCCTCACGACCCTCCCTGCCTGCTCTCCTGTAGAACTGTGCCCCAATTGGAAAGGATGCCTCATTCCCCAGGATCTCCCCAGCGCCCGCTGCCACATCCCGCCCACCAGGTGGTGTTCTCAGGTACTGGCTGACCCACACTCTGCGTCTGGACCGCCTACCCCTGCATTCTGAGTTAGCCTTTCCCTTACTCTAGCAGACGGTAATTAATTAGGCAAATATGTTTTTAGACTCTCTCTCTCACTCTCTCTCTCTCTCTTCCTCTCCTCCCTCCTCTCTCTCTGTGTGTGTGTGCACACGCAGTGAGAGGTCAGAGGACAATCTTGGGTATGGGTCCTCACCTTCCATATGTTTTGAGACAGTCTAGTCTCACTGTATACATCAGGTTTTGGGGGATTTCTGTTCCTCTCTCCCCTCTCAAGTAGGAGTTCTGGGGTTACAGCCACACTCGACCAAGTCTGCCTTTACATGGGTCTTACTTGTCAATCTGTCCCTGTCCCCCTTACTGTAGGGGCACTAGAGACGCGAACCCCCGCTTTCAACCCTTGGGTGGCCCGCCCCTTCCCTCCTTTCCTGCGCTGGGGACTGGGGCAGGCAGGCAGGAAGGAAGCCCGCAGCCTGGGGTGAGCTTGCTCCCTCCCCTGCTCTCCCTGTACTCTGCGCTTTCACTTCCTCTGCTTGTTGCCCGCTGCAGGAGCATCTCCGTACCCGAACCCCCGACCCGGACCATGGCCGAAACGTACGCTGTGGTACAGAAGCGTGGCGCCCCCACGGGCGCAGGGCGCGGGACGCGGGCGCCCAGCAGCACCGACACCATAATCTACAGCCAGGTGACTCCACGTTCCCAGAGGCCGGTGGCACACACCGAAGACGCGACGGCGACGACGCCACTGGTCCGTGGTGAGTTGGGGCCGGTCCTCTCGGAATGCGGGGCTGAGGGCCACCCGCGCGCACCTGTTCTCACGTTCGCCACCTGCTAAGGCTCGGGGTGGGGGTGGGGGATCTAAGCAGCCACGCGGGGGTCAGCTCCGAACCTAGTCTGGCCACGTCTTGAGCTCCTGATTGTCGGGGTTCAGGCCCCAAAATGAATCCCAGGTCAGTTGAGAGGTTGGGTCTAAGATGGGTCCCAAAGATAGACCTCTTGGTCTTGGCCACGCCCATGGCTCCGCCTCCAACTGTTTACCTCTGGGAGGGAAGTCTGTGACTGCGCCCTCACAGGAGTCCCCTGGGACTCGAGAAGGCTGCTTGAACTGACCGGTAGGGGTTCTTCTGCCCGCAGCTCCTGTGGATCAAAATCCTCCCGGGCCTGATGCCTATGAAGAAGTAACAAATGGAGCGCAGACTGGTGGCCTCGGTAAGTCAGAGCCTACCGTGCAGCTTGGGAGAGCCCAGGAATTTGGCAGTTCTGGCTGGAGCTTGGGTCTCAGGCTGTCCTTCATATACCAGGGCCTGGGGGCACGCGAGGGTGTTTTGAGAGAGGTTACCCTTTCACGCTCCAACTTCTTTCCCTTCTCTCAGGCTTCAACTTGCGCATTGGTCGACCCAAAGGGCCGCGGGATCCTCCAGCGGAGTGGACGCGGGTGTGAGTGCTGTCGCGCAGTAGTGGCTGGACTTCTGCAGCCTTGCTGCTGTACACTGATGGAAATGGGACTTGTGGGTCTGCATCAAAATAAAAGTTTCTCAGGGCGGAAAAAATAAGGGCTTTGCCCCAGTGTTTATAGCAATCAAAGCCCGAGGCTTGGAGAGGTAAGTGGGAGATCACTGGTGGTGGGTCTACCCTGAGGAAATTTAAGGAAGAACATCAGGAGTGGGCGTTGCAACCCCCTCCCCACATACCCAAGAGGATATAATCTATTGGTAAGCTTCCAGAGACGTCCCCTCACCACAGAATGAGAGGTGTATCCTCAGTACTGGGGCTTCCTTTGCCCAGGCACTCACTCAGGTGACCACAAGGGGATGAGGTAGACGGTCCCCGAGGATGGGTAGATGGACTTCTCACTATTCAGACAGATCCAGATAAAGCCTAGCTATGGCCAAGTGGACTGACCCCAGACAGGCAGATTTAAAAAAAGAAAAGAAAAGAAAAAAAGATTCCAGATAGGAAAACATAGCTCACCAAATCTGGACATAGAGCTAAATGGCTAAATACCCACATCTTCAGAGGGGATGTCTAAGGCAAAACAGATGGACCTCAGCCAGAGAGAAATAAACCAACCAATAGCCTTTAAGACCAGTCCCAGCCAGTGATCACCAGTCCCCCCAAATCAGAACCTCACTCTGCCTGCTTGACTAGCTAGCCAAATGGACTCCTAGTCAGACAGAACTCCAGACATAAACGTTCCAGATGAACGGATACCCAGACATCCCAGCTAGACTGGGTGGACTGACTGACCTACCAGCCATAGACAGAACGGGACTGTACAGACATCACAGGTCATCCGCTAAACTCCCAACTATCCAGACAGATAGAGCTTTTCTGACATAGAATTAATTCCCATTTGGGTGGACACATGGATATTGCTCCTTTTGATCAAATGGCTGCCAGATAGCTGAGTTAACCGGCTAGGTAGACAGATATACATCCCTAGTTGGGCATGCGTGATCTGGACACATCCCACTATTTAGATCATGAGCAGCTAAGCTGGTTGGCATAGTCTTAGATAGAATCCTAGCTAGCAGACTGGTGAACTTCCAGCCTTCATCTAGATAGGGACCCCATATAATAGATGGACCTTTGAGTGACAAACTACTTTCAGGTAGAGATAGATAGATCCCACATCAAGATTTGCAAGCCAAATTCCAAGCTAGAGAGATAGATATAAGCTAGCCAGGTTGCCAGGTGGACCCCAACTGACCAGACTTGACCCTGTAGGTGAGCCGACAAACCTCCTAAATGCGTACAAATACATCTCTAGCTATACAGGAGGAGGCTCAACCAATTAGAGTCTGTCTAGACAGACCCTGAGGAGGGAGAAAGATCTGTGTCCAAGATACTGCACATAATTGTTCACATAGTCTGTAGTTAGTCAGCCTTGAGTAGAGCAGATATCCACAGGCTCCCACTTGGTGGGCATGCTACACAGACTTCTAGCCTAATAAGACAGATGAACCAAACCCCAGAGGCTTGAATGTACACCTCAGACAGAGTCTTAGCTTGACAAAGCCTCAGACAGATGCCTGCCTGAATTGCCATGTAGACCTCCAGCTAAAGACACATATAGCTAGACCCTCATGTAAACTCCCAATGAGCTAGAAAGGTCTCCGGCTGGTCAAAGAAATGGATCACCCAGTAAGATAAATGGTACACCATCTAGAAAGACAGAACTTTGGGGCTGGAGAGATGGCTCAGTGGTTAAGAGCATTGCCTGCTCTTCCAAAGGTCCTGAGTTCAATTCCCAGCAACCACATGGTGGCTCACAACCATCTGTAATGAGGTCTGGTGCCCTCTTCTGGCCTGCAGACACACACAGAGACAGACTACTGTATACATAATAAATAAATATTAAAAAAAAAAGACAGAACTTCAAACCTTCTTGAGATGCAAGAAAGTGGATTCTCTGAGATGGAAAGACAAGAATAAATATATGCACAATGCTCTAATCCTGATCCTGCCCCCCATGATGCCCACAAACAAGTCAGTATCCGTGTGACAGCTGTTCATCTAGTCACCTCTGGCTACGCCTTCGACGGCGTGCCTTCTCGAGGCTCTTGGAAAGGCTGACCTGACTTTGATAAGGGCTCCGGCTGGCTGGGAACTTCCTTAGCTGGGCACATGTCACTAAAATGATCAGTGTGAGAACTCAGCGGCGAGCAGGTCATAAACTCAGCCCAAGAGCCTTATGCTGTGCTTCATGAATGTCGGACCGCAGTCAGCTCCAGACTCCCAGGTTCACAGCGGTTGTGGGAAGTCATTTGCCTTTCGAATGTTGGTTTAAAAAAAAAAGAGTATGCCTTATTTGGCTACATTGTCGAGTGCTCAAAGAACTTTGTGCCATGAACAGCTCTGCCAACAGGAAGCAGGGGTGACAGGGAAACCTTGGAAATCTTCAGCACCTCCGATGAATCTAAACTCTAAGAGGAAAGTTGGGGCTGATCATACTGAGAGGTAGCTTGGAGCAGAAAAGGGTCAAAATGCCATTTTTAGAGCCTGGGCTGGGAATGACCACCCTGGGCTGACAAATGGAAGGGCAAAGTGGGGATAGGATGTCATCTGGGGTGTCATCTGGCACATAGGTCAATCTCAAAAGCCAGAACTATTGAATTCCTCAGTCCCAAAGAGCAGCAAGGAAAACAGTAAATTCCTGGAAACAGGGAACTGTTACAGAAAGAGGAAGATCGGTTCATCCCGACAAAGAGAAACGAACCAAAGTCCTCTCCTGGAGGTCAGAAGCCGGGATGGTCTGCAGTTGATAGTCAGTGCTGAGCTCAGTGAACACTTCCGGTCTTGGCTGCCCTGTCTGAACAGAAAGAGTGGCCATGCTGAACTCCAAAAGAGCACGTCTCTAGGATGGGGAGACTTAGGGTAACTGTTGGCAGGTCCTGGCAGGTCTATCTTGGAAATCTGCCCTAAGCCAGACTGCTGCTCCCTACTGACTGGATTCTGCAGCCATCTTCCTAGCCTTCCTCTTAGTCCCTTTTTGCTCAGGATAAATGCCAGCCTGCTAGTTTTGGTTGCCTTTAATCCTGTATGTATTCAATGTAGTTACATTGAATGTCAACTTGACAGAGTCTCGAACCACCTAGGAGGCACACATCTTTGTGAGAGTCTATAAACCGAGTTAAGAGAAGTGGGAGGACCCACTCTCAGTGTGGACAGCACCAGGCCCTAGGCCAGGGTCCTGGACTGAATGGGAAGAAAGCGATCTGAGAGCCTGAACTCTTGGCTGCTTCCTGACTGCAGATGTAAGGTGACCAGTTGCCTCAGGCTCCCGCGTGACTTCCTCACCACGATGGACGACACACTCTGGAACTGTGACCCCCAAATAAAACTGTCCTTTCTTAAATGGCCTGTATCCGGTGTTTTGTCACAATAGTAGAAACGTCACGGATACAGGAAGTGAAGTCTGGTCTAGAAGAAAGTCTTAGGCATTCTTTGATCTTGTTCCAAAGACACAGGGGTTTTGTCGCTGTTGTCGCTCTGCATTTGTCTTGTTATACGAGAGATTAAACCTCAGGCCTCATGCATGGTAGCCTGGTTCTTTACGACCGAGTTATAGCCCCAACCGTCGTTTAGTTATTTATTTATTTTTAAAGTTGAAAATAATTATATGTATGAGAGTTTTGCCTGCTTCTATGTCTGCGCCATGTCTTCCAGAAACTGGAAGAGAGCATCAGACCCCCTAGAACTGGAGTTACAGATGGCTCTTAACTTCCAATTGGGTGCTAGGACTCAAATTCAAGTCTTCTAGAAGAGTAGACAGTGCTTTTACCCACTGAGCTATTTCTGGAGCCCGTATTTATTATTTATTTATTTATTTATTTATTTATTTATTTATTTATTTATTTATTTATTGTGGTGGTTTGAAAGGAAAAGGGAATGGCCCTACTAGGAGGTGTAACCTTGTTGGAGTAGGTGTGGTCTTGTGGGAGGAAGTGTGTCACTGTGGAGGTGGGCCAGGCCTTGAGGTCTCATGTCCACTCAGGATAGTGCTCAGCGTCTCAGACAGCTTCATGTTGCCTGCACAAGACGTAGAACTCTCAGCTACCTCTCCGGCGACATGTTTGCTTGCACACTGCTGTATCCCAACATGGTGACAATGGACCAAACCTCTGAAGCTGTTACCTGCCACCTCAGTCAAATGTTTTCCTTCATAAGAGCTGCTGTGGTCATAGTGTCTCTTCACAGCAATAGAAACCCTAACTAAGACAGTTGTTTTGAAACATGTAACTTGGGTTGACATTGAAATCACTTTATAGACCAACGCTGGCCTTCAACTCCTAATTCTGCCTCCATCTCCCAAATTCTGAGACTATTTACACCTGTAATCATGCCTGATTCTTCTTTTACTTTTTATTTTGAGACATAGTCTCAGTAAGTTTTCTCAAGTCAGCCTTGAGCTCACTCTTTAGGTATATATATCTTGAGGTTCTTTTGTTTGTTTGTTTATCAGACAGAGTTTCCCTGTGTAACCCTGGCTGTCCTGGAGCTTTCTTTGCAGATCAGGCTGGCCTTGAACTCAAAGATCTGCCTGCCTCTGCCTCCTGAATGCTGGGAGTGGAAGGTGTGTGCCACCACACTTGGATTTCTTCAGTTTGTAATCCTTCTGCCTCACCTCTAGAAGAACTAATTACAAGTCTGTGCCACCAGACCCAGCTGTTTCTTCTCCTCCTCCTCCTCCTCCTCCTCCTCCTCCTCCTCATTCTCCTCCTTCATCCTCCTCCTCCTCCTTCTTCTTCTTTAAAGGAAATAGACACATTCTTCCTTTCCTTGATAACACAAGGCCTACCATGTTTGCTTCCTTGCTTCATTAAGCAACTATTACTCTATAGTGATACACTAACAAATAAACCCTGCCTGAAGATCAGAAGGTAAAACTAAGAAACTAGAGGCCAAGTAGTGTTGTCACACACATTTAATCCCAGAATTTGGGAGACAGACAGATAGGTCTCTGTGAGTTCAAGGCCACCCTGGGCTACACAAGATCAATGCAAAAACAAATCCAGGTGATGGTGGCTCACACCTTTAATGTGACTAGGGAGTCACATGCCTTTAACCTCAGCACTTAAGGGTAATATAAGACAGGAGGATACAGAGGCTCAGGGCTCAGTATGCAGTTGCCCAGCCTTGGTAGAGGTAAGACTTCTCTAGTAGCTTGGCTGTTTTGCTTTTCTGATCTTCAGTTTGAACCCCAACATCTGTCTCTGGGTTTTTATTGTTTTGTGCTACATTAATCCCCCTTTCGAGACCTGGTAGAAGAGGATGTTTGTTGGCTAGTCAGGCATATAGGGAGGAGAATTTTTATGACAATCAAAGTGAAAGCAGAGTTTAACAGTGACACCCGAATCTGAGATAACCTGCTATCTGGTGAGGATGGCTTTCAGAACATCTCTGGGTGGTGAAGGAAGACGGCCAACCACATCGGTGCGTTTCTTGGTTGGCAATGGCAGGTCTTAGGTTGATGATATGGGTGTCACCATCCAAGCCCCGGTTATTTCTTGGAGCTAAGGTGGGATACACACCTGTTTTACAGAGCTTCCTTCGGAGTTCTGATGGGAACCTGGAAAGACAGGTTCTTGTCTCCAACTCTCAGAGACCCCAAGTCAAGAAAGCATGAGAAAAGTGGGAACCAGTTTGGGGACTTATAAGCAAATATCAGGAGAAAACAGAGGGGTGTTGACAAAAATTAAAAATGTGCAAAGCAGAAGATAATTGGTTTACAGAGAGGCAGAAAACAGCCAAGACCACAAACAGGTTTCGGGTGGGATCAGTGGAGAGGCTGTGCTTTTCTGTTGAAACATCAGATTTGCCAGTACACCCACTGTATGAGTCCTGATTAGAACATTTGTCTGACACGTTACATTTGCTATGATTATTTATATTTATTTTCAGCAAAGAGTACTTGACTGCATTTTTGGTCTTTTCCGTCTTCTTCACTGGAGTTTTTCTGCAAAGAATCTTATTAAATTTCTAAGCATGTGTTAGCTGGAAAGCCAAGTCGCTATACACTTTGCACCAGTGGCATTAGCCCAGAGATTCAAATGCAGCCTTTATATGGAGCAAAGGGAGGCCCCATGAAAGTGTTGGGGAAAACCCCAGGCAGAGTCTCTGAATACAGGTGCCACCTGCTTCCTTCCGTCCCTCAGCTGGAGGTGCAGCTTGCCCTTGTCGTCTCAGACAGAGGAGGGACAGCACAACACCTACCTGCACTCATCTTTCCTTGTCTCCAGCAAGCATGGGGGCTTTCCTGTGATAACAAAGCAAAGGTTATTTCTGCCAAGGGTTCCTTTCGTGCCATTGCTCTAATCTTTTGTCTTTAGAAATTGGTGATTGACACACGCTGCTCCAGTGGTTCCTGTCAGGGAAACTCTTCCTTCCAAACCCTGTCCCCTACATCTTTGCCCCTTGGCTCTAATCATGGTACAACATGAGGGCTCACCTTCAGTACCACACTACCTACCAGACTCCCGTTTTCCTCTTCTTTGAGATTGTCAGGGCTCCTGGGCTGAGCAAGAGACCACCCATTCTCATCCCGAGGCTTGAGACATGGTACTTCAGTTTCAAAGCTGGATTTACCACATCCTTCATTCAAGATGACTCAGACAAAGGCTACCTACTTTTCCTGTACCTGAAGCTGAAACAGGAAAGAACCAGTGACGTACCAGATAACATCATAAAATTATTTGTAGCATTTTCATTCAAATATATATTCTTTTTTCCTTAGAAATTGCATTAGGGGCAGGGCCAGTGGTAAGCATGCCTTTAATCCCAGCATTTGGGAGACAAAGGCAGGAAGATCTCTGAGTTTGAGGCCAGCCTGGTCTACAGAGTGAGTTTCAGGACAGCCAGGGCTACACAGAGAAATCCTGTCTCAAAAATTTTTTTTCTTGCATTAGGATACTCGTGAATCTATCAGTCTTAACATTCAGCTGTGGGAATTTCTGAGTTGCTCCAGTGGAGTGGTGTGGTCTGTCTGT
>JAQHUG010000139.1:567078-579464 GCA_028555095.1 Dicrostonyx torquatus | reverse complement strand
AATATTAGGGTGATTGCTGCCCTTGCAGAACAGCTTTGAGGATTGCTATTGAGATGTCAGACCTCGGGGACCCTCAAAGCTCAATGTCAAACTCTCTGGTAGCACTGTTGTGACTTTGGGCTTGTAAGATGCCCCTTGTGCCTGAGCTGGGGCTTGCTCCAGGAACACAAGGCAACATAGCGAGGGCTTGGCCCAATACAGTGGCTTGTTCTTCTGAAATAACACACAGCGTTAGGGGGCAGGGGTGGACTATAGTCCAGAAACCAGTTGGAAGAGATTCAACTCCTACATTGGTAGGCCAGCTCCCTGGCTGTCTCAACCACTGTCCCTGCTTAAGGAGGAGGTGACCTTCTGGAACTAAGCAGCTGGGAACCCTGAAAGAGGATGAGGAGTTGGTATGAGGGAACAAAAAATGTCAGAATTCTCTTTAGTTTTTTGTTTTCCTTTATTATTTATTTATTTTTTTAAATTTCATCTGACCTAGGGCAAGTATGGCTTCAGATGGACAGGTGAGCCCACAGATGGAAGTATGGAGATCAATATCCAGGACGCTCACAGGACATGCTGGCTGTTCAAGGCCCTGTGTGTCTGTCACAGGTTCCTGAACTAACTCAACTGAAGAAGGAGGACCCAAGAAGACAGCAGGACCATGCAGCTCATTGGCTTGATGGCAATGCCTTGGTCTTTGTTACTGGTCCAGGGATTTCCACCACCAGGGGGTCTTTGATGGTGAGGGGGCCTGTTGGGCCCCTGTGGCTTTGGGTCAGGCGATGCTTTCTTGTGTTCTTTAATCCAGTTGTCAAAGTAGGAGACCCTGGCGAAGACACTGGGACTGGAGAGTGGGGTTTCACACGGTGTGCTCCAGCTGGTCAGCCCCACCAAGTACCAGGAGCCATTCAGTAAGCAGACAAGGGGGCCCCCAGAATCTCCCTGAGGAGAGAGAGGACACAGAGAGTGGGGCGACCACAGGGAAGGACACACACTGACCAGGATGGAGAGAATGTAATGGACACCAAGTGTCCCTGCCATCTGAGCGGTCTCATTTGGATCATAGGAGCAATTTTACAAATCCAAGCACAGGCGGCCTCTTGGGTCAGTACATTCATGGAGCCCCATTCCTCAAATCTACCAAGGAACCCTGGGTACCATTTGGTGGAGAGTCTATGAGCTGAACATCTGCTCTCTGCTGTCTATGGGAGATGTCGCTGAAGTCTCAAATGCTCACTATGGTGGTTTGAAAAAAAAAAAAAGGTCCCCAAAGGGAGTGGCACTATTGCCTTGTTGGAGTAGATATGGTTTTTTTGGGGGGGAAGTGTGTCACTGTGGAGGCGGGCTTTAAAGTCTCTTCTGTGCTCAAGACGCTACTCAATGAGGCAGTCTACTTGTTGTCTGAAGGATGCAGGACTCTCAGCTACTTCTCAACCACCATGTCTGCCTGCATGTTGCCCTGTCCCCCCACAATAATGGATTGAACCTCTGAACTGTAAGCGAGCTACCCTAATTAAGAGCTTTGCTTTATAAGAGTAGCTTTGGTCATGGTGTCTTCACAGCAATAGAAACCCCAACCCAGACAGTCCGTAACCGACTAATGGGCCTGGAGACATGGTCCGTCATCTTTGGCTGAATCCCCTGTCCCAGAACATCATCCCACGAATACCTTTGTGTTTTACTTAATAACATTACGAGTGATTCTTCTGTTCCTTGTTTGAGCTCCTTTAGAAGATGCCAAGCTGTAGGATGTGCTAAGCTGTCACAGGGGCCCAGCCAGGAGAGAACCACAGGGAGCCCTTAGGTTCCAGAAGAAAGGAGAGGACTTCAAGCACAGCAGGGCTTTGAGATGGGAAGGTCCCTGGGATTATGGGTAGAAATGCTCCTGTCTCAGACCAAAGCGCAGGAAGCAAAACAACACAGTCCCCAACAACCTTGTGTTGAAACACACTTCAAGACAGTCTTCGTTCACAGAATGCTCAGGAGACAGGGAGGATTGTGGGCATACACCTGAAGACCGGACATAGGGATAATGGGCAGCACGGACAGCGGAAGAACACTCAAGGGGATGCATAAACTAAGTCGTAAGAGGGCTTCTCTGAGCCAAGACTGGATGGATCACTGAGGCTTGACTGTGACAAGCTGTGGGCAGAGACACAGCTGTTCAGCAGGGAAGCAAGGGGCCCTGGTGAAAATTCTGGAGCTTCTGAGATAGGGCTGCAAGCCTGGTCTTGGCAGGTCACGGTAAAAGGGGAGGCAGTCAGTGGGTGGAAGCACAGGATAGACCCTTTCTTTCTATTGTAAATGCAAAGCATGTGAGACAGGTTCAAACTCCAGAAATTGTGTTACAGAGAGAAACAACTACCATAAGCTACTGTCTGACCCTCACATATGCGCGTAAGCACATGCACTAGCAAACACACATACACACGAGGGGCAGGACTAAATTAATTGATTCTTCTAAAATGTAAAGCAAGCTGGGTACTATATACATATAACCCTGGTACTCCAGAGGCAGAGGTGCAAGGATTGCAAGTTCAAGACGAACCTGAGCTACACAGTAAGATCATTTCTAGACAAACAAACATGATAGATTAATATATTAGATAGACAGATAACAGATGAACAGATAAATAGATTTAAAACAAACAAAAACAGCAACAAGAAAAATTCAAATCAAGAGCAGGAAGCTTGCCAGGCGGTGGTGGCGCACGCCTTTAATCCCAGCACTCGGGAGGCAGAGGCAGGCGGATCTCTGTGAGTTCGAGACCAGCCTGGTCTACAAGAGCTAGTTCCAGCGCAGGCTCCAAAGCCACAGAGAAACCCTGTCTCGAAAAACCAAAAAAAAAAAGAACAGGAAGCTAAATTGTGAGCACTGGTGTCAGAAAGAGGAAGCAAGAGAACAAAAGAGCCAAGGGCCATCAGAGCAGGAGCACAGGATGAAATGAGCTAACAGGGTTAGGATAATTCAGGGCAACTGCTGATACTGCAAGGCGAGCTTGGCTGGAAGGGGGTGTTGAGAATCATCTGGGTTCTTGAGGGGCAGGGAAGGTGCACATAGGATGCAAAGTCATACACTTTTGAACCAAGAGGACAGCCAAGGGAAGAGAAAGAGGAAGACAGGCACGAGGGCAAGCAGAGGCCACAGGAGACGCTTCTAGTTGCCCACTTCCTTTCTGGCTTCAGTGCCCCCATCATTAAATGTAAACAATACAGACTGCACATGAACTAGTGATGGGCTCATGCCCCAAATATAAGAGTTTCTATGAATCATTATGGGAGACACATGATGGACCAATGGTGACAAACCAACCTCTCAGCGTTGAGAATATACTTCATGGAAAAAAAAATGGCCAACATTAGTTATCAGAAAAATACAAACAAAAAAATTACATACTGCTGGGCAGTGGTGATACAGACTAATCCCAGCATTTGGGGTGCAGAGGCAGGTGGATCTCTGTGAGTTCAAGGCCAGCCTGGTCTGCAGATCAAGTTCCTGGACAGCCAGGGCTACACAGAGAAATCCGTCTTGAAAAACAAAACAACAACAAAGATAGAAAAAGCATATCTAACGGTTAAAATGAAATGGCAGATAATCCAAAAAACTGGTACAATGTGGAGCAGCCTAAACTCTGCACGGTGGAAACACAAATTGGTGCAACCACACTGGAGAGCTGCCTGGTGCAGGTGTACAAGAACACATGCACATCTCATGGCACCGTGGTTCTACTGCTAGTGTGATGACCCCTCGGGCCTGTTCAGGGCAATGCCATTGCAGAGTCCTCTCATAAAAACTGCCACATGCCACCAGGGTAAGAACAAATAAGGAAGAGTGTAGTGCATCCATATAGCGGCATGAATGGATAACATCCTGTTGACTAAAATGCATCAGGCAAAAGCCTGCACCTCGCCTGATGCATGTTTAGATAGGGTCCCAGCATGAAGCTGTAGTGCTTCTAAAGCCAAGATAGGACAATTCTGGGAGCAAGGAAAAGGGAAGGGCACCAGGAGGACCTTTTGGGTGCTGTTTACGCCGTGTATCAATTTCTCATCTTTTAATTAAATGTTAGTTCATTCATTTTGCGTGTGTGTACGTGCTTGTGTGTGTGTGTGTGTGAGCACAAGTGTGCATGCACACACCCACACTCAAGACATGGGTGTGGAACTCAGAGGCTACTTGCAGGAGTTGGTTTTCTCCTATCAAGCAGGTTGCATGGTAGATCAAATTCAGGTCATTAGGCTTGGTGGCAAGCACCTTCACCCACTTGACACTCTCATGGGCTTGTTGAACTGATTTCTAAAAATCCCCAAGGCATGACAAGTGATGCCTGTTTCCTGATGGGCTGTTTCTCAACAACGTGTTTGAAAGCCCAACCAGACGGATGAGACAAGGTCTGGGGAATACACGGAAAGGAGAAAAGGGCTGAACCAAGACAGAGGGACAAGGGTGGCCAAGCCTGACTGCACATCGGAGCAGGTGTCACTTACTGCACAAATTGATCTCGTCATCGAATAATCGGCAGCGCACACCATATCATCATATATGTAGTAGCTTCTAGTGGAGCCAGGTGCTGGCGGCGGGAAAAACGATTTACACTGCTCGTTGTCCATGAGGATGAGCTCTGCTTCATAGAGGTCGTCAGGTAAGGGCAGGATGACTGTGGGAGGGGGAATCAGATGTGCTCCTGAGCAGAGAGAAGCTGCCATTGCCTCTCCCAGGATGACGGCTGGTGGGGGTGGGGCAGCCATCCTAGATCACAGTGGCAGAGAAGGGATCATGACAGGCCTGCAGTAACCAGGGGAAAGGGACAAGCAGAGGGGCTGTGGAAGACAGGAGCAGGCTGGAAGTCAGGATGGCTGCAAAGGTCTCAGCATGAGAACCTTAGGCAGATCCTCCTCAGCAGGTTAGGGGACTGAGACTGTACCCTGAGGACAAAGCCAAGGAAAGGGCAACTCGGCTTTCTAGAAGCTCTGGCTGCTCTGTGGAGCCCAAGCTGGGTACATGGACGCTGAAGTCTGAGTGCAGCCATGGCATAGGACTCGGTTTAGGACCGCGACAAGAACACTGGCCAATCACAAGGAGCAACTGGACCTGGAGATGTGAACTCCGTTTCCAAGTGCTCTCACAGATCTGGCCTGGGGTCGCCCCATGGGAGCAGACCAACAACAGCATGGCTCACTTCATGCAGGAGTCACCGTGCACATCCCTCAAGGTTGGTCAGGGGCTGCCTGTGTGTAGCAAACCCAAAGCTGCCCCGAGGCCCAGGAACAGTGGTCAGCAGGGGGCATGAGGGAAGATGGCTGAAGGTCTGGTCTCTTAGAAGGAGGCCAGGTTCTCTGCTCTGAGAGCCCATACTTTCCTTCTGTGTTCCCACTCTCTTTGCCTGGCCAGACCTGAAAACCCTCCCTGCCCCACATAGGCCCTTAGAGAGTGAAAGTCTGTCCCTTCTAGTGCTGCTGACCACTGTTCTCGGGACAGACTGTGGGACTAACACTTAGGCTAGCAGCAGGGATGGGGATCCTAGACTTGATCTCAGAGAAACATCTGACTGTAAACCTCCTCGGAGCTGCTTTGCCACATTATGACCCTAAATTTCATGTCAAATTTATAGTCATTTTATTTTTTTTAAGATTTATTTATTTATTATGTATACAGTATTCTCACTGCATGTATGCCTGCAGGCCAGAAGAGGGCACCAGATCTCATTACAGATGGTTGTGAGCCACCATGTGGTTGCTGGGAATTGAACTCGGGGCCTTTGAAAGAGCAGGCAGTGCTCTTAACCACTGAGCCATCTCTCCAGCCCTATATTCGCTTTATTTAACTTGCCATTATATGGTCTTAAGTCAAGAACATCCTGTGTAGAATCCTTGCCAAGGAACTCTGTATTCTCAACCTAAACATCTACAGCTGCCCCTTGCTGATAGCAGGCTCTCCCTGTGACCCAGGATACCAAACTCCAAAGACACTGAGTTCTCTCTGCACACTGTATGCAGAGAACCTGTGCACTTGAAATTGTCTCTAGATGACACACTCTCTGACCCAAGGCAAATGTGGTACAGAGACTCACAATACTACAGTATTATTTAGGGAATAAGGACAAGGAGAATGTCAGTCCCCAACACTCAGGCTTTTGGTCCACAGGTGAATGATTCATGGGTCCCTGGATCGGAACCACATGTATACAGTTGGACAAACTGGTAGAACAAGCAGTCTTCCTTTGCCTTAAGGGTTGGGTAGTGAGGCTCTCAAAGGCGAATGGCTCCCAGTCACACACCGCAATGCTCCATGCCTGGTTACTTTCATCTCCTTAAAAATACTCCGTGGCTTTCCCGGCCAGGGTAGAGCAACCACTGTTTGGTGAGAACCTTGCAGTGCACAGAATCAACCACACTTAGAGCTCTGGAGTCCAAGAGCCCACACTTCTGATCTAAAGGTCAGAAGTTTGCTTTTGACCCAGAAACCGAGGTTCCCAACCACAGTCTCTTGCCCCTCACCCTCTTCACCTGCCCTGTGTACTCACCATCCTCTCTGAGATGCCCCCAGCCACTCGCCCAGCAGGCCTTATGGCTGGGAATGTTTACGTTTTTATCTGGGACACAGGCTGGAAGGATGTGGGAACTGTACTCCACAGGCGACTCCAGCTGCATCAGGACAATGTCGCTTCCCTGACGGTAGAATTTGTCGTAGTCTTTGTGAACGATGAGCTTGTACACTGACATCTCCCTGCTGTACTTGGTGGGACTGCTCAGCTTGGTGTACCCTAGCCTGATCTGGTAGTCATTTGGGTTGTGAGACCTATCGCAGGGGGGAAGAGCTGTAAGTGTTGGCTCAGTCCTGTCTCCCTGACTACCCACCCTGCAGGCAGCCAGACCTTGTCTCTTTCTCATTTCAGGTCTCTCCTCCTTTTCTAACACTGGTTTTTCCCTCTCTCTTTCTTGAGGGGCAGAATAACCACACACAGCCTAAGTACACAGATCTTTTGAAGGCTTCTGGTACCTCAGAATCCATGAGGCTATCAATCTCATGATTGGATAGAACCATCAGAGGTTCGTCCAACTGCACCCCTTCATCTTGGAGAAGCAAAGACTCACTGAGCCTGCTCAGATCTGTCTTATAACTAAATGGCTTCTCAAAGACTTCACCTCCTGTCTGGCATGACCTGTACCCCAACTATCACATTTTGTCTTTTCTCAAGATTGTTTTCCTATCTAACTATGGGCACTCAAGAAGTATTTGTGGGGGAAATAGAGTAATAAATGAAAGCTTACTATTTCTGGAAGACAAATTATATTCTAGTCCACATGTCTGCTAATATGGCCCTCTTACATGCCCACTCCACATTCCTGAGTCTCCTTATGTAAGGGGCCCTCTAGCTGTATGACTCATAGTCTCCTTGGCATACCTTAATGATCTGCCACTATGGGAAGTGGCCTTTGCCTCACATCCTCCGCATGACCCTCCACATCGGGTCTGGCACACAGAGATGCTGAGTATGTCAATGGAAACCCCTATGCAGTAATTTCTCCTCCTTGCCTCCTTTGGGTACACAGTGAGCTCAAGTTATATCTGCTTGACTCTGCTAGTACATAGATCATTCCAGCTGAAGGAATAGTGACAGCTCCCACAAAAGGAAAGATAGGAACACACACACATACACACACACACATACACACACACACATACACACACACAAACACACGGTACCAGGATGCCTCTGCAGAGAGAATTATGCTCCAGTGTAAGTGTGGCCTGAACCCAGATAAACTCCCAATAAACATGCCCTGGATAGACCCTGCAGAGAGCCCTGGACAGAGGATGCTGGATGCTGGTCCACAGAGGTTCTGGTCTTGGGAAGAGGGGTCTGGGATTGTCACTTTCATTAAGCACTGAACCTGTCGCACGTCTAGCTAGTTCAGGACACAGTAGCAATGGATTCCAAGAGAAACCAGACCTGCTGCCATCTGCAGGGACTGTCTGGAGGTGAGCAAGGGTCAGATACTGAAGTGTACTTGAAGTTTTGATCCCTAATGTTCATGAAAGAGAAAAGAGAAAATTGGAGGGGACCACTTCAAAGCCAAAACTGGTTTTCCAGCACTAATTTAATCATACTTGAGGGAAGAAATTTCAGGTAGTTGTTTAGAAGTAAGATGTATATTACTGTGACAGTCACACTAGTTAGTCCCCGGGAGCAGGAGAGGACGTCCCCAGGGTGAGAGACAAAATGAGAGATCTTTGTCTGTAATGCTAGACTAACACTGGCAGGAGATGAGCAGGGATTGCAGTCCGGGTGGAGGACGCCACTCAAGGGCAGGGCTATCCCAGAACCCAGCCTAGAAGGAACATCAGCTCTGCATCCTTCACCGCTCTCCTTCCCTCCTAGTGACTCTCTCCTGCACCGCTTTCCCAGCAGAAGGGCCCCTGGGGAGGGAACACGCACCCGGGGAGGGAATGCGCACCTTTGGAAGCAGTGGGCAGCACTGGCTACCCAGTTTTTGTCGATGAGAACGGCTCCACAGATATGCCTGCCATGTAAGCGCAGACTGGCCTGCCACGGCCACCGCTGAGAACCTGCTTTCTGACCACCAAAGATCTTCCCTTGGAAATTGGTCCTGCCACATACTGTGGAGACAATCCCAGCCGCGAGGCACCTGCATTCAGGATGCATGTGCTTGGTGCCCCAAATGTCAGCATCAGCAGGACCCAGGGGATGCAATGACTTCTCTTCTCCCTTTCCAGGTGGCCAGAGCCCAGTTCAAGGGTGGAATAGCATGGCTCATTTGACAAAGAGCAAGGAGAGAAGATTAGATTAGCCCAACACTTCCTCTCAGCAAGGCCCACAGAACAGAGGTGCAGGCAAAGGGGTGGGTGCCATTAGGCTCTCCTTAGTCCTTATTAACTTCAGGACCACAGCTCTGAAGAGGCAGAAACCATTATTTTTTTCAGGTCCATGGTCATTTTAAGCTCTCTCCCCCCCCCCACCACCTTAACCCAATGTAAACAGTGGTGGTACAGCCATAACACAACCTTGACCCTGAACTGAGGAGACTTGGGATCAATGGGCAAGAGCCAGCAAGACCGTCCTGTAGAGAGCCCCAGTCTCAAGCCCCTCCCTTTAAACGTAAAGGCCTTCAGGACCCTCCAACTGCCTATGTTCTGAGGGGAGTGGGGGAGGGAACACACCCACTGGAAACCCGCCTTTTACTTTGGGGGTCACTCTTACCCCTGCCTGCTTACCCTGAGACAGGGATGGAGTACTTCTCGTGGCCAGGATGGTTGTTATATTTGTAGCGCTGTTGCTGCTGGCAGATGTGGTGGCCTGGGCATGCTGGGGCAGGAGGCTAAGCCAGAGCAGAGCAGCTAGCAGGCAGGCTCCATACCCACCCAGGCCCGATTGCTGGGCCCACATCGCATCTGGCCGCCCTGTGTCTGGGTCCCAGACAGGACAGAAAGCACGTGCAGACAACCGCTGACACTGGCAAACTGCTTCTAGGTACCATCGCTCGCCCATCCTGACCTCGCGGGAGGTGAGCAGGTGTGCTGAAAACCTACCTCCAAGGGAGGCAGCCCGCACTGGAGAAAGTTTAGTCCTCAGGTCCTCTTCTCTGCCTTCCGCAGAAGTACGCTCCTTCGGGAGTGGCAAAAGCATTCACGGCACCCCAGAATCTCCCAATTTCGTTCTGTTACAATATGCACTCAAAAACGCAAAGTCTCATCACCCAGATTGGCATGTCATTAGCTCATCAGCCCGAAGTCCCCAGAGTCAGAGGAGAGCATTGGAGTTCCTGAAGCTAGCGTGTGAATCTTTGGGAACCAAACTCGAGTCCCCTGGAAGGGCAGCAAGTACCCTTAACCACAGAACCATTCTAACGCTCTACAATTAAAATTTTTTTAATCGATTCTTTGAAATGTTCATACATCTACACAATGATCTTGGTCAAATTCCCCTTTCACACATGCCCTCAGTTCCCTTCAGCACCCCGCCCCCATCATATTTCCCAACTTCATAGTCTCTTACTTCTTCATTTATGCAGTGAGTATGGCCCATATGCACGTGGGCGCGGGGTTAACTACCGGGACACGGGGAAAGTTACCAGTGGCCACACGCCTAAAGAAAAGTGACTCTCTTTCCCATAGCAATTGCCAGCTCCTCAGCTGGAATCCTGCCTCAGAAGCCCCTCCCGCACTGTGCTGATTTTTCAGTGACTTGATTTTGTGTAGGTCTTGGGTTAAAGACCATAGCTGCTGGGAGTTTTAGCTGTTCGAATTCCTGTTTTCTTTCTGGCCACTTTGATTCCATTGATATAACCTCAGCGGAGTGGCTAGTTCTGAGTTTAGGCAAGTTTGGTTTTAGCATCCAAATGGTATATGTGCCTCAGCTGTGAGCACAGGCTGGGCAGACATTAGTGGATGCCAAAGGACAAGCTATGCTATGCCCCTCACCTACCTTGTGTGTTGAGACTCTATCACTGGCCTGTTAACTTGCCGAGAAGGCTAGGCGGGCTGGCCAGTGAACCCCAGGCACCCACCTGTCTCCACCTGTCTCCGCCTGTATGGTTTCTGGAATAATAATAAAGGTAGGGCCACCAAGCCCTGCCCCTCTTCTTTCCTAGTCTCTGAGGGTTGAACCCAGGTCTTCATATTTGCAAGGTAAGTAAGTTCTTTACTGACTGCATCATCACCCAGTCCCAACATCTTTTTGTAACTCCTGTTTGTGATACCTCATCTAGCTCATTATTTTACTATTAGCATTAGAGGAAGAACACAGACATTCACATCACAAAAGGAATTGGATAACAGTTATTTTTAGCGCCCCCATTAACATCTTCTATATCAGTAACAACATATTAATCCAACTGGCTGGTCCCTGTTAATATTTTCCTTTTTTTTTTTCTTAGTATAAAAATGTTCTATTGTTTTTGACTCTAGGAGTTTGGATTCAAATAGAAGCACTTCAAAATGAAGCTCCTTTTGCAAGATTTAAGATAGCTTGCTGTTTGTTTAAAAGCAGGATTTGAGAATCCAGATTGTAGTGAATAGTATGAGAATTATTTTAGGAGGGCACTGAAAATTTTGAATCTTTAAAACATGAAGGCTGGGTTCAAGCTAGGCAGAGGGATATATAAGCAAACAGTCATTGTTATACATGATTGATCTAGTACCACCCTTCTCGTCTGCAGCTTCATGAAAAGCAAGAAAAATAGTGCTCCCATCACACAGGAAGATATGCCAATGAAAACCCCATCTCAGACCACTTTTAAGATCTCTAACAGGGCATAAGGACTGTGTTATAAGAGGGTGAGAGTTGGCAGACATGCGTTGGGTTCAGCACCTGGGGTACTCAGTTCTTGCTGCTGTGGAAGAGGCATAGCACCCAGATTTCCGTTTTGAAATCCACATAGATGTGCGCTCAGCCGATGCTGGCACAAGTCTGAGCTGAGAAACACAAACCAGAGAGCTTATGTCCTGAAGTCTATGGCACAGAAAGTGGCTGGAAGCACAGCACTGGGACCCATCCTCGCACTGGAGACGGTCTTGGAGGTGGTGTCGTCGGTTATTGGCAGAATGCCCTGGGTTTAGTTTTCACTCATTTCAGGTCTTCATCTTCCAGGAGCTCACTGTGGAAATCTCTGTAGCCAACTCTGGTGTTTAGACATTACTCTTAAAATAATAACTTAGTCCTTGTTATTATTGCTATTGTGCCCCCCTTTATCAGAGACGGCATCTGCTGTCTTTTTTTTTGTTTTTTACCAGCTGCCCAGTAATTACTTTATATGGAGGTAGTAGATGGTTTCCCAGAGGAAAACATCTTAATTTAGGAATTTAGGGGAGTCAGTGTGAGTGACATGGGCCAAGAAAGCTGAAATCTTTAGGCAGCTTTGATACATTCTTTCTCATGCCATTTATTCATTTAACACCAACCCAAAGGACTGAAGATCACAGACATAGTGAAAGTCATGTAAAACAGCTCAGATTTTTACAAGTATATTTAAACGTCTG
Source organism: Dicrostonyx torquatus (assembly GCA_028555095.1). Lineage (NCBI taxonomy): Eukaryota > Metazoa > Chordata > Mammalia > Rodentia > Cricetidae > Dicrostonyx > Dicrostonyx torquatus. Next base: position 567,475 of record JAQHUG010000139.1, on the reverse strand, counting down.
GTCATTAAAATGAGTTCTGCGATTACTGTGTAATTTAGCAGACATGTTCCAAGTAGGAATAAGTCTTTCTTTAAAAAAAAAAAATTTGCTGAGGAGACTGACTTTCCCACAAGGCAGATTTTTAACCCCATGGGGAACCCTTCCTCCTTTTTCCTTCCTCCCCCCCTCATATGTGTATGTGTGAGTAGTGTGTTTTCAGGTTGGAGACTGTACTGGCTAGTTTTACGTCAACTTGATACTTGCCAGAGTCATTTGGGAGAGGGACTCTCATTTCACAGAATGCCTCTGTGAAATTGGTCTGTCTGGAGGCATTTTCTGTATTCATGATCAATATAGGAGATAAGACTACTGGAGGCAGTGTCAGCCTTGAGCTGGTGGTCTTAGGTTCTATAAGAAA
>JAQHUG010000139.1:513605-560570 GCA_028555095.1 Dicrostonyx torquatus | reverse complement strand
CTTTGAGGTCTCGTTTGCTCCAGCTCTTCTCAGTATGACTCTCAGACCATTTCATGTTGCACGCAAGACGTAGGACTCTCAACTCTTCCCTAGCAGCATGTCTGTCTTCATGCCACCATGTCCCACCATGATGATAACGGACTGAACCTCTGACCTGTAAGCCAGCCACCCCAACTAAATGTTTTACCTTATAATAGTTGCCGTGGTCATGGTGTTCCTGTTCTTCTAGTCCACAAGCCACAGCAAGGCTCTAAATATCCAGGAAATTGTATCCCCCTCAACCACTTAGGCAGCCCAGGGTACAGGCTGCCAGTAGGCACACACAAGTCTACACAGGCTGCCAGTAGGCACACACAAGTCTACACAGGCTGTCTGGCAAAGGCAAAAGGCACATGTCTCTGACCACAAAGCCATATTTATACAAAACTTAAACAAAAGCGAAATAGTATCAGAGAAGTTTCCACCCCATAGAAAATGCACACAAGTCAGTTCAGACTCTGGTGAGGGCATGCTTCCAGCTGGAATCTTGCATGGCAGTAAAACTGGATAGGAAAAGGCTTACATAAGAGGTAAGCAGGGAAAACTGCACGTGGGTTCTGGTAGCTGTGTTTCCTTATGTTCAGATTGCTCTCTCATGCAGTTCAACATCCTTGAAGCTGCAGTGAGGTTGTTCCCATCGTATTGATCTTCTGGTCTTTATTCTTGTCACACTCTGTGTCACCTTGGCAACAGTGCATCCCCCTCAGCTGGAACAGTTGTTCTGTTTGCAGCCTGGAGAGAAAAGAACAAGCTCTACATTCTCTACTGTATTGTTACCATGTTCGAGCACACACCAGCGGGGCATCCTCTAACTTAATTCTGTTCTCATACTGTAACTGGTGGTAGCATCAGATCCACAGGTTGGCATCTAGTCTCCCAAGACCACCATGTTGCTTTGCCTACACTTGTGACTAGCTGGCAATAGATCAATGTTTCCCATTGGCACCAATCACCTGGCTAAAGGTTCTATTGCTCTACCTGGTTAGAAGCGAAGAAGGCAAGATTTTCAATGCTGGTCTCAGTGGTTTTCTGTTTTCTCAGAATTAGTGGTCACAGTAGGTGGACAGATAGCAGCAGTAGCCGCAGCAGCAGCAGCAGCAAGTGGTGCCCCCTAGTATTATTTTATAGTACATGTGCGGTCCTCCATACTGGGACCCTCTGTCCCAGGAAGAGGCTAGTGTCACAGAAACCCTCCATCCTAATAACTTGGCTCCCTTTCAAAAATGGAATGTAAGCTGCAGCCCTCACCATTGCTGCTCAGGAGATGGGGCATCCAGTGGGTCCCTCAAGAACTGGGCGTGCCTGGCATGGACCAGGTACAGGGGTAGGTCAGATTGCTGAGTGGTACAAGTGAATGACCTAGGCTGCACCCATTGCTTGGCTGTGCCAGGTTAGAGTCAGCCTGTAGGCACTGCCAGTGCACAGGTCAAAGACCTTGTCAGCTGTCAAGTGACAGTTACCACTATGCTGCCCAGAAAAGCTGGGGCTAAGCTGGTGGTTACAGCTGTTCCCTGCAGGGACATGACATTAAGTGGGTAGGGGACAAAATTCTAGGCCAACTGACAGATAGCCAGGCTACCTCAACAACCACAAAGGTAGAACAGTCTAGATGTTCCCTCAGAGCACGGGCTTGGCCTAATGAGGAGGGGATAGGAGTGGGTTGGGGGGCAGTCCCTCTCCGTGGAAATGAGAACGTTCCATTGTCATTGCAAAGAGGGAGAAACTTTGCTTCTCAGGTTGCCTAGGACCTGGGGCCTCAGAGAATTTCTTAGTGTTTCTTGACAATCTCCAGAACTGTACCTGTTACCAGTGACCTTGGGGGGAAACTGATGGATGATGAGCCCCAATGAGCTCAGGCAGAGAGCTTAGACAGGAGTCAGGGAGGAACAATGGTTCAGTAGTTAAGGGTGCTTGACCTCCTGCTCTTGCAAAAGACTGGAGTGCTGCTCCTAACACCTACACTTGGTGGTTCACAGTCACTTCCAGAAGGTCAGATGCCCTCTTCTGGCCTCTGCTGGCACTCTTACACACATGGCACACATAAACTCATGTAGGCACACAAAAACTCATGTAGGCACACACTCATAGACATAAATTAGAAAGGAAAAGAAAAAGAAGGTTTATGGTATTTTCTCTCTCTGAAGGGTTGAATCCAGAAGGGGTCGGAGAACACAAAGAACTCTTTTCTGTTTCCACAGAGGTGATCCACCTGAGTGTACTCTCTAGGCCAGTGCCAAAACCAAAATTAAAATGAAAGTTCAACAACCATGCAGTATTTAAGAGAAGCGTTTGAAAGACCCGGATAAATCCAGACCCCTCTAGCAGAAAAAATAGAGTCAAAAATCTAAGCAGGGAGAGAAGAATCAAAAATCTAGATTAGCCGGTTCAGTGACTCTATCTCAGGAACTAGCTGAAGATAAAGGTAGATTATAATCTTGAGAAACAGGGAGTTACCCCCTTGTGATCATCACTGGTATTTTTGGAATTTTTCAATGATCACTAGTATTTTTGGAATTTCCCAATGACACTCTCCCTACCCCCTTTGGATGGTTTCTCCCCTTAAATACTCCCTCTCCCAGCTACCTGGGGTTGAACTCTCTACCCCTGCGTGGGAAATGAGTTTCGACCCCAGAGCACTGGTTCCTGTCCTGTCAATAAACCTTGTGTGATTGCAGCAAGGACAGTCGCTAGTGAGTTCCTGGGGGGTTGTGTTATCCCGAGACTTGAGTGAGAGTCTCCCCACTCCGGATTCAGGGATCTGAACCTGACTCCCTTTCCATCGGCTGAGGGCAATGGAGGCTATCGCCCATGCTGCGGGAACCGTGATGCTTTCCAAGGCACAGGCTCCTCCCTCTCTTGGGAGGAATCCATTCCAGGGCTCCCTGCCCATCATGAAGAAAACAGAACTCTCCCTGGGACTCCCGCTGGCTTCTCTGGATCAGTGCACATTACCGCACTGGATGCCTCGCAGCACCCATCTCCACCACTCCAGATTCGGGGATCTGAATTCGACTGAGAGTCTCTCCACTCCGGGGGTCTTTCACTTTCAAAGTGAAATAGAGAGAATGGAACAATGGGTGTGACTTGGTAGTGGAGTTGTCTATGTCCATGAAGATCTGGGTTCAATTCCTGTAAGTCAGAAGAAAATAAAACAGACTAGAACACATGGCTTAAGGAAGAGATTTTGTGAGAAGAATCAACCCTAAAATCTGTGAGACGCTTTCTGAAAACAAACAAAGAGAACACCAAAAACACCACAAGAGAAACTTGGCATCCAAAGAGACAGGAAGATAAGGAAAAACAAACAAACAAAAACTCTACCAAGTAAAGCATTCTTAAAAATTCTAGGATTGATTTAGGAAGTCTAAATACCGGGAGTTCCAGAAGGAGAAAAGGGAATTACAAAACATCCAAGAAAATCCCCCAAATGTAATGTTCAGATTTGAAGAACTCACTGAGCAAGTATTCAGTCCAGTGAGAGAAAAGCAAAATCAAGTCATATAATGGGTGCATTTCAGAACACAAAAATAATGCTAAAAGCTTCCAGGCGGGGTGTGTGTGTGTGTGTGTGTGTGTGTGTGTGTGTGTGTGCGCGCGCGCACGCGCAATCCGAAGTAGGACTGGGAAGATGTCTCAGTGGGTTGAGCACTTGCTTTATAAGCATGAGGACCTGACTTCAGATGCCCAGGACCCATGTAAAGCTGGACGAAATAACAAATGCCTGCAATTCCAGTGCTCCGACAGTAAGATGGAAGTGGAGACAGGCGAGTCCATGGAGATCACAGACCACCTGGCCCAGACACAGCAGCAGAAAACAAAAGAGGGAGAAGTTGGGGACAGACAGCAGGGGTTGCCCTCTGACTTCCCTGTGCATGCCATGGCAAGGGAGCAAGCACCCACCGACCTCCACGTGCAGGCATTAAAAATATGAAGGAAATAAATGACCAGAGACTTGAAAGCAGTAGAGAAAGCAGCCACACTTCCAGAATCCTGAGAGAAAATGATTCCTCAGTAAAACCATCAGTCAGATCTGAGAATAGAACAGTTATTTTAGACATTCAAGATGTGCAGAACTTTACCTCAGAAAGCGTCTATACCATAGATTACAGCACAACCAGAGTTAACCAAGAAAGAGGGACATGATTTGTGACAAACCTGTGCATCTGGCGAGCCAGGCTCTGTAGCGGCAGAAGAGGGAGCCAGAACCACGATTTTAAAAGATGAAAGGAGAGATTGACAGGTTAGGGATGCACTTAACCACGTGGAAAATACACAGTTTGTTTTCATACTCACTGAGTAGTGTGAGCAACGGCAGATACCTGGGAATTTAGAGGAGCAATTGAAAGACATGATAACATGGTTAACTCCAGGGAAAACAAAACAATGTGTAAGGAAGGATTTCTTCCTCTAACTATTGAGCTCATCTGTAACTAATAGCTGGGTGTACTTGTGTGTGGTGTGTGGGTACACACATGTATGGATAACTAAGCTTGTATGTGTGTGCATGTGCACATGGAGGCCAGAGGTTGATGCTAGGGGGCTGACTTCCTAAACCATTCTCCATCTTACCTTCCGAGGCAGGGCCTTCCACTTGAATCCAGACATCACCAATTAGCCTAGTCTAGCTAGCCAGCTTGCCTGGGGGTCGGGGTGTGTGTGTGTGTGTGTGGATCCCCTGTCTCTTATTTCCAGAATTTATGCTGAGCATTTAAACTCCTGTTCCTCACACGTACTCAGCACTGGAGCTTCTGGCTCACTTGCCCATCCACCTTCCCAGACCCATTTACATCGTAGTGACCTCCTCCTTCACACCAGGGAGACATGTGCAGGTATCTTTGCTGGGACGGGGGCGGGGCTTCTCAGAAACTGTCTCCACACTCACGGCTTCATCCTCTTCTAGTCATCTTGCGAGGACAGGCAGCTCAGTCTAGCTGTATGATCAGACAGATTTATCTCTCTGGCAGTCTGCAGTGAGCAGGCTAAAGCGGACAGAATGCGAGTCTGGGAAGTACTGCTCATGTTGTCTGCGCATCCTTACAAGACAGCCTGGCTCTGAGGCAGTCATGATGAAGACAGGTAAGGTCTGTTAGAGGAATAGGTCAGAGTCCAGGGCACACATCCACTGAAGTTCCAGAGCAGTGAATTAGACCAGAGATATGGGGAGGCAGTTTATTGTGGGAAGTTGGTTGAATGAGCTAGAAAATCAGTCAATCAAAGCCAGCATGAAGTGAGTTCTGGCAAGAAGTTTATTATTTACAACAGCACCCGCCTACAGAAGCTAATAGCAGGCATCATATAAATGCCCTATCAACCCTTCAGGAGTCACATGGTCTGACTTCGGCGCAGGGGGGGCGGGGCTTTCCCTTCAGTTCACTAGACCGTGGCCACTCTTGGGAGCACCAGGTGAGACCTTGTGCCAGACAAACGCTACCATGAATCAAGAGAGCAACAATCAAACATCTCGTATCTCTGCTTGAAGAAAATCAAGCCTGGTGAGGCAGCCCAGTGATGGGGCACTTGCCTATCGTGGGTAAGGGCATTAATTCGGTCTCTGACACCACAACCACAGAAGGAAGAAGGGATGGAAGGAAAGAGGGAGAGCGGAACAAAGGAATTAGGCATCTGTTTTAGTCTGCGTTTCCATGGCTTCATGGAAATAGCCCTGTCCTGGTTGGTTTTTTTCAAAACTTGATACAAGCTAGAGGTGTTCAGTTGAGAAAATGCCTCCACCAAATTGCCTGTAGGCAAGTCTGTGGTGCATTTTCTTAATTGGTGATTGATTGTGGGAGGGCCCAGTCCACTGTGGGTAGTGCCAACCCTGGGAAAGCAGTCCTATGCTACATAAGAAGGCAGACTGAGCAAGCCATGGGGAGCAAGCCAGTAAGCAGCATCCCTCCATGGCTTAAGCTTCAGCTCTTGCCTCCAAGTTCCTGCCTTGAGTTCCTGCTCTGACTTACCTCAGTGATGAAGTGTGACCTGTGAGTTGGAAAATGATGGAAACCCTTTTCTCCACAAGTTGTTTTAAGTTTGGGTATTTTACCACAAAAGTAGAAAGCCTAAGCAGAAAGCAGGTAATTAATAAACTATTGAAACTTACTTGTAAAAATTCATTCTTGCAATTCTAGAGGCTAGGGATTTAGAATCAAGGCTCAGTATTTGGTTAGAATCCAGTCTCTTGGACTCATAGATGACACCCCGTTAACAGTTTTCTATTGAAAAGGGATGCTAAATGCTCACATAGAAAATCAGAAGAGAAAAGAGAGCCTCATGTCTATGCGTATGTAGTGTGTGCTTGTGTTCATGTATGTAGAGGCCAGATGAAGCACCATATGTCTTTCTCTATTGATCTCTGCCTTATTGCCTGAAACAGGGTTTCTACCTGAACTGGAAGCATGCCATTTTGGCTAGCCTGGGTTGGCCAGGGAGTTCCTGAGTTTCCCTGTCTCTGTCCCTCCTTGCAGGGGTTATATGCATGTACAGCCATGCCTAGCTTTCATATGAGTGTTGGATATTCAGACTTGGGTCTATGCCCAGTTTTGTTTTGTAGATTTGCAGTTCTATATTAGAAAAACAAAACCAAATTCAATTATGATATTTAATACATTTTAAACAATATGTGATCTTGGGGCTGGGCAGATGGATGGCTCAGCATGAGGACCTGAGTTAACATCTCCAGCTAGGTGTGGGAGCCACCTTAGGGTTTTCACTGGAAAGTTTATGTGGCTTACACTTTCTCACCACTGCAACACCCAGAAGTGTTGTACCCAGCGGTGTCGTGCCCAGCGGTGTCGTCTGTGTATAAACACTGGAGGTTGAAGGGGAGGTTAGTACTTGCGAGTTATGCCTCTGGAGTTCCACGGTAATCAGATTAAGTTGTAAACTTGAAGGATTTTGCTATCACCGCTGCTCCCACTATCTGTTTACTGTTAAAATCTTCTGCCGTACCTGGCCAAACACGTAAATTTACCAGAGGACCCATTGATGTCCCTGAAAATGGCAATTCTGACTTTGTTGTTAATACAGCACTCAAGATGTCTCCAGTGTTTCAAGCCCTTGTGCAAATTCTGGTCTAAGCATTTAGAGATCAATAAAGAAGTATTTTAGATAGATTACAGCAAACAGGAAACTCTAAGTAAAAACTGACAATTTGGGAAAAGCATGGATTAAGATCCAATTGCTACTAGAATATCTCCATTCTAGAAATATAGAAACTAGGAAAAGATTCCCTTACAAGTTTAAGCATTCCAGCCCATAAAGTAATTCAACCAAGGGGGGAATTTATGACCCACCTAACAAATAGGAAATTTATGGTAGGAGCCAGCCAGGAGCAGAGAACTAATTAGGCATGTTTGGTCACTAGATAAAGTAAAGATAGGATGAGAAACAGGGACAGCCACAGTGAAATAAGAGCTTCCTAGATAAGGCGAAACCACTTATCTAAGATCTGAGTTCTTAAGGGCAAGAATTTCTCTTCTAAATATACCTTATCTAATACCTGTCCCGGATGATGTACTCTCCCAAAAAATTCACTGAAAGAAGCTTTCTCGCTTTGTCAACTAACGATATATGACCCTCTGAGTTGTTCTTTGTTTGAAAGACTATATAAGGCAAGCGAAAACTCAGTAAAGTTGCAGCAGATTCAAACCACTCTCTTGTGTATTGGTCTAACTCATGCTCTCCTGGGAACAAGGCCCTGATTCCTCACGGTTTGTGAAGCTTCTCTGAGCCAGTCCGTGGCAACTATTGTTCATTGTCAAGGGAAGTCAGGCCAGGAACTCAAACAGGGCAGGAATCTGGTGCAGGAGCTGATGCAGAGGCCATGGAGGAGTGCTGCTTACTGGCTTGCTCTTCAAGGCTTACTCAGCCTGCTTTCTTGTAGAACATAGACCACCAGCCCAGGCATGGCGCCACCCACAATGAAATGGGCTCTTCACCCATCAATCACTAATTAGGAAAATGCCATGCATTTGGATCTTATGGAGGCATCTTCTTAATTGAGTTTCCCTCCTCACAGATGACTCTAGCTTCTGTCAACTTGACACAAAACTAGCCAGCACAGGTGGTGCATTCTGTAACTCCAGGAAGGTGTGTGTGTATGTGTGTGTGTGTGTGTGTGTGTGTGTGTGTGTGTGTAGACAAGCAGATCTCTAGAGTTCATTGGCTATTCAAGCCAAACTGATGAGCCCCAGGTTAAATGAGGGTCCCCATATTAAAAAAAAAATAAGCGTGCAGACACGCACGCACACATATAAACACAGGCAACACACACACATACACACCATTCCAGCTTGGCAGAGCCCCTTGGAAAACCTGCAAGAAATTCATTCTGATATTTTCTCAGGTAGTCAGTCAGTTATTTATTTATTTGCCTTTTTTTTTTTTAAAGCACAGAATTCACCACAAAGTATTATGACACAGTCAAGAGCCAGGAGAAAAGCAGACAACAGAAACAGACCAAGACTTCAAAGCAGATACACAGCAAAGAGTTTAACATTAAATTTTTTGGCTTTGTTTGAGTCTTAGAAACATGATCAAGAAGAGACAGTCTGAGGTCGCAGCCCGGTGGAACAATACTTGCATAGCACACACAGACAAACCAGTAAGCAGTGTTCATCCATGGCCTCTGTTTAAGTTCCTGCTTCCAGGTTACAGTCTTGACTTCCTGCCCTGTCTTCCCTTCAAGATGGACCGCAACTATAAACTGAAAGAAGCCTTTTCTTCCCCAAGTTGTTTTGGGTCATGGGATTTATCATAGCAGTAGAAATCTAATGCCGTTTCTTCCCCTAGTTGATTTGGGTCATAGGATTTATCACAGCCATAGAAACCTAACTAGGACAAAAGGGGAGGACAATTACAGTTTCCGTGCCTCCTAGAGGTCACACTGCTTTGCAAAACACAAGTAAGTATAAAACTGGAATATTTCCTTAGAGAGAACAATGCAAATAAGGTTTGTTTATAATATGAACAATGCAAATAATTGTTTTCATTTTTTCTTTTTCTTGAGAGTTTCATACTTGAGTACAATATACTTATTTTATTTTATGTGCACATTTGTCTGTGTGAGGGTGTTGGGTCCCCTGGAACTGGAATTAGAGACAGTTGTGAGCTGCTACGTGGGTGCTGGGAATTGAACTCAGGTCTTTTGGAAGAGCAGTGCTCTTAACCACTGAGTCATCTCTCCAGCCCTACAAATTATTTTTATCATACCCAATACACTCTCCCCTTACAACTCCTCTCATTCCTCCTATATACTCTTTTCAAATTCATGTCCTATTTTATAATTATCATGTGCACGCACATGTGTGCATGTGCACACACACACACCCTACCAAGTGCAGTTAGTGTTGTCTACATGTACACATAAGACTGGTTATCTATTCTATTTCATTGGCCTACATGTCTGTTTTTATGCCATACCATGCTGTTTTTATAACTCTCACTCTATATTATAGCTTGAGATCTGTTATGGTAAACCCTCCAGCACTGTTCCTTTTGCTCAGAATTATTTTGAATATCTTTTGCGTTGCCATATGAATTTTAAGATTCCCCTTCCCCATTTCTGTGAAGAATGTCACAAGGAGTTTGATTGAGAGTGTTTTGGATAGGATGTCCACTGTTAATTCTACCAATTCATGAACATGGCATCTTTCCATCATTTACTGTAAATCTGTAAATTGCTTTTGGTAGGATGTCTACTGCTAATTCTACAAATCCATGAACATGGAGGTCTTTTTACCATCCAGTGTCTTCTTCATATCTTTCTTTAGAGATTCTAACTTCTCATTGCTCAGGTCTTTTTGTTTGAAGAGTTTTGTTTCAATAAGGTCAAAATTTCATTAATGCCAAACAGAATCAATGTCTGTTAGGGAAAATAGGATAGTAGGAAAAAAAGAAACTCAACAGAAAGCAAAAGGGAGTCGGGAGTAAGAAATGTGGCAAATAGAGAACATTATAATGGGTAGAAATATACTTAGACATGTCAATCCAGTGTTAAATTTATGTATAATTTTTTTCAGATTAGACATTGACATAAGTAATGTGTATATGTGTGTGTCTACAACTATATATATAGAATTTTGTAATAGACATAATGATTTATAAAAATTTAGAAAAAGAAATCCACCTGCAGGGCGGTGGTGGCGCATGCCTTTAATCCCAGCACTTGGGAGGCAGAGGCAGGCAGATCTTTGTGAGTTCGAGACCAGCCTGGTCTACAAGAGCTAGTTCCAGCGCAGGCTCCAAAGCTACAGAGAAACCCTGTCTCGAAAACCAAAAAAAAAAAAAAAAAGAAATCTAGTCATCCTGTTCCCCCACTATTGTATAGCAGCTTCCTTCCCAACAGTACCTTCAGCCTTGGAGGGAACTCATCAAGACAGGGGATGTTCCTCAGGGAGGTGAAAGCTTCTACCCAACAGGGGAGCTACTTAACTGCAGGATAAACACTTCAAAAGGCTTCAGGAAGTCCCAGAAACTTACCAGATACCCTAGGCTCCTCCCTCCCCAAGCACATATAAGCAGTAAGGTCTTTGAGACACTCTAAGACCAGCTGAACTGCTTGGAAGAAACTCAGAGCAGACAAGCTACCTGCTACAGGCTAAACTCTCTGGAGAAAGCAAAGACCAGCCAAGAGGTCTGGAAGAGATGGAGACTGACTAGTCTGCCTAGAAAGGACACTTTCCAGCCTGTTGAGCTGTCTGAAAGTTTTGCAGGGGCTTCCAGGTCTCCAGCTTTCATGAACTGCTTCATGCTAAGGAGGGCTTTTGGTGATGCAGCTCTCTCTGAGTTATTTCTACTCCTGTTAAGTAACCCCTCTCCTATACTTCTGTGACTAACCCCAATGAAACCCAATTTACTAGCTAGTACTCTACCTCTGAGTTTTATTCCCAGTATTACTAATGGTATGATTATTAATCTGATTGGTAAAAATAAAAAAGCCAACGAAGGTGGTAGAAAACAGAGCTAAGCCACAGCACCAGGACAAGAAGTTTTAAAATAAAAATATTTGCATACTTGCCAAAGTAGACTGGGGCAAGGATGCAGTGATCAACACTGTATAGTATCTGCAAAATGACAGATACACAGACCAATAAAATAGAATAAGCAGTCCAGAAATAAACCTTTTATATATAGTCAAATGATTTTTCACCAGGAGGGCATGTCCATTCAATAGGGAAAGGACAGTGCTTTCAACACATAGTGGTAGAAAAACTAGATTTCTTCATGCAACAGTATAAAGCAATCTGTTTGCCTTACACCATACAGAAATCACCTCAAAATGCATAAATGACCTAAAACTAAGACACAACACCATAAGACTCTGAAAAGAAAAGAGTAAGATATGTTATTAAGGTTGGATTGCAGTGGTTTTCCTGATAAGACACCAAAAGCAAGGTAATAATAATAAAAGAGATAACTTGAGGGTCACTAAAATCAACTTGGGCACCTTGAAGCACGCAATCAACTGTTTTGTAATGTTTGAACATTAAAGTCTAAAATATATAAAGAACCCATGCTAGTTCTTTATATGTTATGGAATCATGTTAACCATAATTTCAGCCGGAGGCTGAAGTGGGGGATCTCCAGAGCAAAAAGTTTACCAAAACTAGCCAATAAAATTATACAAAGTACAATGTGTGTATGTGTGTGTGTGTGTGTGTGTGTGTGTGTGTTAAATGAAGTTATCTCACTTGGGCTGGCAAAGGTCCCCACAAGAACCATAGACTAGCTAACAAAAACCTCAGAACCAGACATGGGAGACTCCCAAAACAATCTAGGCTATTGCTGTTGCCCTTGGTTGCCTCCCAAAGGTTGACAGTATGACCCTGCTGTGAAAGACACCACACAGGACTCAGAAGATTTGAAATCTCACCTGGAAGCCTCCTTCCTAAGATCTAGCTTTTCTAGTACCAGAAGGTGCTGTGCAAACTTCAAGGGGAGGCAAGAAACCAATAACACTGCCCAGCTGCGACCTTATAACAGCAGTTATGACGAGCATGGCAAGTTCTCCCTCAAGGTGCAGTAGTGGCTCTCCTATCTTGGGGGTAACCAACAGCTGACTAATTATACTTAAGACCCTCTCAGCAGGAGGGGAAATCCTGCCTGGCCCTAGAAACATAGCTAACTGCTAAGGGCCAGTAAAGTCATGGATTTCAAAGGAGAACCTATCACCACCATTTTACTAGATCCACACAGTTCCTAACTGCATTTTAAAATGCACCCTTCTACCTGTGGATAAGTGTGGCTCTCATGTCAAACGTCTCTTTGCAGAAAACAGAGACCATTAGAGAAAATCACATGCAAAGATCAACTGATGGTGAGGTGTCAGCCCCAAGGGATGCATCTACAATACAAATCCTCATAGCCAGAGCTCTGAGAAAATCAAAGAGAAGGGAGCAGATAGATTGTAAAAGCCAGAGGGCTAGGAAATTGCCCCACTAAGATTGTCTACCAGAAATGACAGGAAAGCTGTGCCAGTGGTAACTCAACAATGTGGTTAGGCTACCTAAGCAAGACCTGAACAATGACAACACCAACTGATATGGTAACATGAGGAAAAAAATCTCACAGGGCCCTACCCCTAAATGATGAACTACAGAAAACTAGTGACTGCTGAGAAGGAGGCTTCCTCTTTCCCAGGGATGAGATTCTTAACTGGATATCCAATATGAATATTGGCCAGCTCTGAAATCATAGATACCTAAGCAAGAATAAACAGCTTGAGCAGGCTGTACTTATATATCTATATATGTAATAATAAAGAAAAAGAGACCATCAATTTGAGTGGGAAGGGGTATAAGAGAGAGGATGGGGGAGGAAAGGGAAGAGAGAAGTGATGCAACTATATTTTAATTAAAACTTAAGAAGTAGTTTAAAATTAAATTTTTGAGAGATGCATACACACAGAAAACACAAACCATTGTCAAAGCCTAAGAAAAGTGGCACAGAGGCTTATAAGGGACAGAGAAAAAGGAAAGAGAGTCACAGACTCACCCAGCCCCTTGTGGTTCAGGCAGGCACGTGCCATGATGATGAGCAGTGTTGACTGAGTTTTCTGTCCCACCAGGTCCCCCAGCCGTTTAGTCCCAAGAAATCACACAGAGGTCTACATTAGTTATAAACTAATTGGCCTAGTAGCTCAGACTTCTTATTAACTCTTATAACTTATATTAGCCCATTATTCTTGTCTATGTTAGCCACATGGCTCCGTACCTTATTTGGCGTGGCAGTCACTTCTTGCTTCTTCTGTGGCTGGGACAGGACTGCGGACTCCTCTTCCCAGAATTCTCCTGTTCTCCTTGACTCACCTCTACTTCCTGTCTGGTTGTCCCACCTATACTTCCTGCTTGGCTACTGGCCAATCAGTGTTTTATTAAAATATAATTGACAGGGTACAAACCATTGTCCCACAGCAGAGCAGGTGTGTGACAGAGAAACAGGAGAGAAGGTGAAGTAGAGTGGTCCATGCACTATGGAGAGAGACAGAATTGAAGACGCCATAGTGGTGAGGAACAGGCTGATATGGGTGGCCGAAAGTCAACTGAGGTCATGCTGATGTCCATCTCAAGTTGCAGCTGACAGCCATGTCTGGGTTATCATTGGGAGCCATGGGAGAGCTAGCCCCAGTGACCTGGGCACAGGAGAACTGGTCTAGTCCCTCACCAGTGACCTCAGCAGGAGAACTTCTCCCTCTCCCAGGAGAACTGGCCCCAATGATGTGAGCACAAGAGAGCCCCAGCCATTGACAGCCCTGGGAGAACTGCTGCCACCTGGCTGACCACCCCAATGGGACAGCAGGACCCACCCCTTACCATGCGCTTAGGAGAACTGGTCCCAATGGTGTGAATGCAGGAAAACTGGCCTTGACACTTGCTTGAAGAAAGTGGTCCCAGTGGAAGCCTGGACTACCACCCAGGCCCACATCCAGGGCTTTGAATTGGTCCACTCCAACATCTACCCCATCTATGGCCTGCTGGAGCATACAAAGAGACTTGTCCTCTGGTCCTATGGAACAGCTGCAGGACCTCCATGACTTGGGGCAACAGCAGGATATCCAAGAAGCTTTGGTGAAGGTCCAAGATTAATGGTGTACCAGAAGCCAGAGGTCTTGAACCACACCAACAACTCACTGCAAGACACATTTGCAAAGAAAGCTGTGTGAGCAACAGGGTATACTGCATGTGTGATACACTGCAGCTCCCAAGGCCACTATGACAAAAGAATATGTGATGGGTCCATCTACTGTAAGCAGATTGGTGACTTCTCTGATTGCCATCAGAGATACTCTATCCTGCAACTGATGGAAACAGAGGCAGAGATCCACTGACAAGCGCTGTGCTGAGCTCCAAGAGTCTTGTCAAAGGAAGGAGGAATTGTACCAGCCAGGGAGGCCATGGTAGGGGAACCCACAGAGACAGCTGACCCGAGATTGTGGACGCTGGATCAACAGTCAGGGAGCCTGCATGGGACCAACCTAGGTCCTCTGCCTGCGTGTGACAATCATGTAGCTCTTAGTAAGGCTTCTAACAGTGAGAGCAGGACCTCTCCGTGGTGCTTAGCAGACTTTGGGTAACCTGTTCCCCATGCTAGATTGCCTGGCCTGCTTCTACTTAAAGGGAGATTCAGCTCCATGTACTGCTTTGTGCAAGGCTGTGGGAGGCCTGTCCCTTTCCGAATGGAGATGGAGAAGGAGTGAATGGGGAGGGGGCAGACGAGGAAGGGGAGAGGAGGCGAGGAGAGGAGGGAAGGGAAACTTGTTGGTATGTAAAATAAATAAAAATGTTATTTAAATAAAAAATAATATATAATGGAGAGGTGGGAAAAAGAGGAGCAAAATGTTTTTCTTTTTCTTTTATTTTCTTTTTTAGGGGAGGCTACAAGGGTGGAGGGCAGACACAGAAGGACTGGGAAAAAAGTGGGATTGGAGTGCATGATGTGAAATTCTCAAAGCATCAATTAAAAATGTTAAAAAAGAGACACAGAAGGACCCTCACCATATAATGTGTAGCCCATGTGCCTATGAAATTGGAGTTTGTGAAAACTGTGGAAAGAAGACATTGATATTCTGTTTAATAATGAACCTGAGAACACAGAAAACATTGAAAACAAAGTGCCAACCGTTAGTTGAAATACCAATTGCTAGTATTTCCCCATGTTTCTTTATGTCTCTGTATGTAGAGATTTCAAAAACAGCATTATTGCACTCAGCAAAAGGTAGTCCATTGTGTCAATCTGCTATTGCTAATTTATTTATATTTCTCTAATTATTAATTCCCATTTTGCAGTGTGGATTTTGATAGCAGATGCCACTAGGGACATTGTTCATATAAAAATACTATTATAAATACATACTAAAATATTTCAGTGTGTAATGTCAATTTATTTATAGTATTTTAGTGCAGATTAAGTAAAGACATTTCAATGACATCAAAGCACATTACTTAAGAATAAAAACACATATATTTATGTTAAACCCAAAGATGTGAGGAGTAAGACCACTTACCCAAATAATTATGTCAAATTAATTAAAACATTTATTTTTATTCAAGTACAAGGCTTCATCTCCCTAACACAGAGTTAGAGAGGTCAGTGTTGATGTAAGGAAGACAAAATTTTTATAGCTCAGGGGTAGGGGGTTTCCAAATGGGGCATATGTGGGCAAAATAGGTGGGTTACAGGAGCAGAACAGAAGCATGAGAAGTTAGTCCCTCCTGAAACAAAGACATGGTTGCAAGGTAGGCATAGCACAGTTGTCATAACAACAGGTAGTCATAACAAGGTAGAAATAAAACCTTTTGAAACAGAGGTAGGATTGCAAGATGGTTCTACACAGCATTTTGAAACAAAGCCATGGTTGCCATTTCCTGGAACAGGCAGTATAGATGTATTTGTAGTTAAGGTTACAGGTGGGGCATAGTTCAATTCTTGAGAAACAGAGGTTTAATCGTAAACACGAATGGACCTAGTTTGTCTTTACTATAAGATGGCTTTTGAGCCCAAGGCAGAGGCAGGCTGTCAACAAAAATGCAGACAGATTTTTTTTTCTTTTTTACTGTAATCTAGCATGGCTTCTCTTTCATATAAACTAATTTCAATATAAACATTTATTTTCTTCACTTTTGTTTAAACATTTACTTATTTAGTTTTTAAATGTGATTAAAGAACCAGTTAAAATTTATAAAGACTGGGGAGACAGCTCAGTGCTTAGTAAGTAAAGTGTTTACCAGTCAAACATGAGGACCTGAGTTCAATTCCCAGCTCTGATATAAAAAGCAAGGTGTGTGGAAGTACATGCATGTGTGTGTGCGTGCGTGTGTGTGTGCACGTGCACGCACATGCATGTGCATGATGCATGAGCCTATGCTGGGGGAGATGTCATGTAATACTAATGTCCTAATGCTGGTGAATTGGAGATAGATGGATCCCTGAAGCTCATTGGCCAAATCTGCCAGCCCTAGGTTTCAGTGAAACTTCCTTGCTTGAAATTAAGCTAAATGGTATCTGAGAAATGACATCCCCATTGACCTCTGGCCTCTGCACACCCCCATAAGCATGTTCATTGTACCTGCACACACACGAATATGCATGCACACCAAAAAGAATAAAATATTTTTTATTGTTTAAAATACTGTAGAAAAGTATAAACTGTAATAAAATAAGAAAGAAACCACTTGTTTCTTTCTTAAGAATAAGCAACAAGTCGCTCCATCTGTTTGTGTCTCTAATCCTAGTTTATTTAGGGTTGGAGAGGTCATCCTTCTGTGTGGGTCTCTTCCAAGGACTAGAACACTTCTCTCCATGCTCATCCCTGCTGTCATGGTTCCTCCTCCCCATCCAATCATCCACTCCAGACCGGGACTCCTGAAGCTTGCTTTTGACAGACAGTTCCAACTCTGCCAGCCTTCCTCAACAGTATGGAGTTCCACTCCTTCTCCCCTTAAACCCCCTAGATGTGGGGCTCCTCATGGCTGCAGATCTGGACCCTGTAACTCCTCTAATGCAGCTGATCCCACTAGTGCAAAGACTTCTGGCTCTTTTGGACTCCCAGCATGGGGAATCTGAAAGGAGTATGGCTAGAAAACTGGCCTTCAGGACAGTCAAGTAACCAGGTAACCAGTGCCAGAAAAGAAAAGAGAGAACATGGTTACAGTCACAGTGCAAATACAGAAGGTTTGGGGGACAGCTCAGCCATTTAAGTGCCTGCCACACAAGTATGAGGATCTGAGCTCGAATCTCCAGCACTCACGGAAAAGCCAGGTGCCACATGCAGGTCTGTACCCCATGGCTGGGGTTGTGGTGGCGGTGGGCAATGGGGTGATCCGTGGGGTTCATTGACTAAAGCATGAGCTCTTGTCCACTGTTCAGTGAGAGACCATGTTCCAAAATAACAACGGGGAGTCCTTGAGGAAGACTCTTAGCCTTTGACCTCCACAGGCATATGCAACTCACGCACGCGTGCACCCATCCATCTTCACGAAGACACACGTACACCACACACTTAAGGGAGGCGTGTGTAGCTAAGTTAGCCACTGAGTAGAAAGAAGATTCAACGGCGCAGCTCATCTAGAAGTGGAGGGTCGTCCTGGCTGTCAAGTCTTGTCAGGGAGTGACTCTAGACTCTGTTGACTGCTTATAGAGAGGTTTCAACTGGTTGCGACTTACCAAAGCACTGCACAAGGTGTTGGAACACCTTGGATACTGGAGCTTTTCATATGTAGGATGGAGAGGGAGCCTGCTGGCTCAAGGAAAGGCATGGCCCTTGTCAATCACCAGGTCCTCTTTTTCCCTGGTCCTCAGCCCAAACCTAACTGATTCCTCTGCGACTGCTCTTTCTGCCTGTGCTCCCTGCGGCTAGCCCCCTGTTAACATCAGCTTTTCACAAGCACTAGCAGTGCGCTCCCCACTCCTGGCTCCACTGGGGAAGGCAACAAGATCATCTAAATCATAGCGGAGTTTGCTCCACCCTTTATCTCCTAGTTCTGGACACTGGGCCGAGCCTGCGGACCCTTGTCCTCAGCTCTGCGGAAGGGGCTCCCCACATCGATTCTGCTTGTCATCAAGGCTACAGCAGGGGACAGCATCAGCAGACCACACAGTAAGCGCGTGGAAGGGAAATGCCTCTTTTATTCTTGGTCATAATGTAATGTAATCAGCTCCAAGAAGGGTACATAAGGAAGATTCTGGAATAGCCCACTTTGACTCCCGGCACTGGTTTGCCCCTTCTTCCAAGCCTCAGAATCCTGAATCTTGAGTAAGAATGCTAGAGAGGCTGCGTGTGACATTGCCTTTTGGAGACAGCAGGAGTCAGCCCGCCCTGGACCTCCGGGATGTAGGAGGGCGGGGCACCCACACCTGTAGTCTCCTGGGATGTGGGACCCCCAGACTGGGGGCAATAGGGCTTTAGGGATGCAAAACCCACAGCATTATGGGAGCGGCTGAGTGGGAAGAGGGAGAGAGCTAGAGAGAACAAGAACAAAGCCAGCAAGCCGAGCCGTTCTGGGTGGCGGCGGCGCAGTGGCGGCTGAGTCCCCTCGCACTCCTCCGCAAGTCGGCAACGTCCTCCCGTCCCCGCCCTCTGGAGAGCGGAGGAGCCGGGGCTGGTGCTGCGCGCGGGTGCCCGGAGGCCCGCCCCCCACGGCGGCGCGGGGCCTGGAGCTGGCCGTGGTGCTGACGCTAGGCTCGGGCGCGCACTCGCTGCCTGGCTCGGGCGCGGCCGCGCCCTGCGACACTCCCCAGCCTCAGCGGTAAGTGGCCGGGGCCCCAAGAGACTGCGTCGGTCCCTGCCTCGCCCGTCCTCATCGGGAACTGGGGGGACTGGGGAATGTTTGAGCGCTTTTTGCGATGGACGGCTGAGTGAAGGGTCCAAGATGGGCACTCCCTCCACTCCGAGGCGCTCAGCAAGGATTCGCGGGGCCTGGGGGCTTAGCGTGGTGACTGGTTTAGGTAATGGGGGAAACCCTGTCACTGCGGACGAGGGGTCTGGGGAAGAAGGAGTGAAATGTTAGTGGTTCATCTGTCCACTTGGCAGGGGCTCCCTCAGAGGTGGTGAGCCAGGACCTCCACCCTAAGGGCCCATTGTCTCCCTAGTGTGGGAGTGGGTGGCTCTCACTGCAGATTCTATTTCTGCTTTATTACCCACCCCACCCCCATCCCAGAACACTAGAGCTTTTTCATCTCACTTGGGCCTTCACCATGCCAGCAACAAGGCATACTGCCACAGAAACAAACTACTGCCCCCTAGCCTCCACTACCCAATCCCAAACCCAATGAAGTCACTGGGCAAGGTATCTCACCTAGGCCTACTCTTCCTTAAACACCTCTTCTTAGTTCACTGCCTGCTGTGATTTGGAGGGATATGGGGTGGGGGCAGGGACAGACACGGGAGAGGCATTTCAAATACCAAAAGTACTGGCCATACTAGTCCCTGGAGGGTTTGTTTTTAATTTTGCTCTATAAGGTTTTCACAACACACACACACACACACACACACACACACACACACACACACACACACACGGAAAGAAAGGCACAGGATTACCTTCCAAGGGGAATAGAAAATCCTAGATAGCTGATCTAAAATTAGATCTAGAGGGGTCACTTCATAGAGTGTTCATTTTGCAGTAAATTCTTGTCCTGGTGTGCTGAACCAGCAGCAGACATTAGTGTCTCTGTGGCCACCTCTCTGCTGGCCTCTGGGTCACTTCGTTTCTAATCTGTCATCCTCTTGGCCTCAACTCCTGATTTTCCATTTTCACCTGTAGCTCCTTCCTGGGACCCAGGTTAGAAATGGTCTCCTGACTACTCTCCTGGCTTGGTCCTTCCTGTTGCTTGCTGTCCTGATCACTGCATCCACTTTTAGACATTTAAATGTCTCTTTCCCTTGTCCTTGGGGCCTCTTACAGGGTGTGTCCACTGGCTGGCTTATGCTTCCTGTATTTTTTTTTTTTGACTGAATGTCTTCTGCTGTCTTTTAAGTTTTATTTAAACAGCACATCCCTGGAACAGAACTGATTAAATAAACACACTGCATGGTTTCTGATCTCATGAAGTTTGAAGGTTCATCTTAGCTTTAGTGCTGTTGGGGCCTGTCTTAGAAAATTATCAGGATAAATTGCATTTGTAGAATTAAAATGTCCAGACTGGCATCTTAATTAGGAAACTGAAATGTGTGATATTTCATCAAATGAATCGTATGATCAAAGTGTTTCAAATATTTAAAACACTTCATTTAAATAAGCAGTATCATGTTTAACTGTCAACTGGAGTTGAAGCTCTGAGCCTTAAAGACTATTCCTGGAGATTGGGGAGAAAACCCGGTCAGGAAAGAACTTGCTACGGGGGCTTCCGGGATAAGTCAGTGACTAAAAGCACTTGCCGCTGAGCCTGGTGACCCAAGTTGGATTCCTGTGACCCAGACATGGGAAGGAGAGAACAGATACTGCAGGTTGTCCTTTGACCTCTGCACATGCATAATGGTGCTTTGGAGCACACACATATAGCAGCACAAATGAGTAATACAACTTTTGTTAAAATTTCCATGCAAGTGCGGACACCCGAGTTCAATCCCCAATAATCATATAAAAAGTCAGTCATGGTGGCATGTCCTTCAAATCCAGCACTTAGGGAGACAGATGGCCCTTGGGGCTCACTGTCAAAGGTCAGTTTGCTTGTTTGCTTGCCTTGGGTCCCAGTTAGAGACTGTTTCAAAAGCAAAGAGGATGGCTCCTGAGGAGTGGCACCTGAAGTTGACCTCAGATCCCCATGCCCACACAATATCACTCCCCAAGCCAAACACACACACACACACACACACACACACACACATACACACACACGTGCAAGTGTGCAATAGTGCATACAACTGTTGGCTACAGTTGAAGTGCTGGACTTTAGCAAACCTTAAACCTTGTTCTAGAGCAATGCCAAGCACTAGAATAATAGGATCAGTGGTGGCTGAGCTATGCAGATCACGAAGGAGAAGACCCTTAGGAAGAGAGACAGACGGCATGTGTGGAGGAAGGACATGTCATGAATTCCTACTGACAAGTTCTTAGCCACAGGGTTACAGAAACCAAGTGTGCATTTTCCGACTGAGAACCTATGTACATTTAGCCTTCACCCCGAGGCAGTGCTGGTTTATCATCTGGCCGTCTGAATAAACCCCACTCTGCTATGAAAGCTGTCATGGAAGGTGACTGCCCAGCCTGCCTCCCACTAGGGCAGCATGCCTTCCACCCATGTTTCCAAAGGGACAGGCTGGATTAAACATTTTAATAGGAAAAGTGACCGAAGCGACAGGTCACACTGCCCAGTACTGATGCCTCCGGTGCAGAGTTACCAACTTTACCACTTGTTCTTACTGTATGTAGAGTGTGATTACACTCAGGGCAGTCTTGGCTGCATCACTATAATGGAGTCCAGTCTTTGTATTTACTGGGAGGACCACGCTGTAAGTTCAGAATGGGACGGACTGTCCACCTTTTCCTGATCGGAGCTCAGTTGGTCACTCTGAGAGCTGGAAAGTGGTAGTTTGACTGAAAGAGATCTCTGCCCAAACGGTTTAGTTCTTCTAGGTGTGAAGGTTTGCAAACAGTGAAGCAGTCTTGATGGTGGCCGGATGGGGCACAGTAACTCAAATAGGCCCTCCAAACACTGAACGGCATGAGTGAGCTGATAGGTCATTACAAATATCTCCATTAAAATACGCTGCTTTCAATTAGAATCTTTCTAAATTTGGACGAGCTGCCCTTGCAGCCTGCAGCTTTCACCTTCATCCTATTTTCCAAAATTCCTCATGAGAACACGTTTATTACTCTATTTTAAGGTTTCTCACAAAAGATAGATTTAGTGGGATGTGGTAGTGTACAATGTGGTAATGTCGTAATCCCAGCATTCCAGAGGCTGAGGCAGGAGCATGACAAATTCAAGGCCAGCCTGGGCTACTGAGTGATGAGGGACCAAGTAGAGGGAGGTAGAGATCTTGAGCCATTGGTTCACAGGTTCAAGTCCCAGCCTTACCACCGATGGGTCAATTAATTGACTTTTCTAAAGCTGAATTTAAAAAAAAAGATTTCTTTTGTTTTTAATATGTGTATGTATGAGCATGTGCATGTGAGCGCAGGCACTGGAAGAGGCCAGAAGAGGAGGTCATATCCCCCCAGCCTCACCCAGAGCTAGGAGTTATAGGCAACTGTGAACTCTCTAGTGTGGATGCTGGGAACCAAACTCTGTCCTCCGAGGGAGCAACAAGTGCTCTTAAGCTCTAGGCCATTTCTCCAGCCACTGAATTTACACTCTGTAAAGTGATGTTACAGTAATTTGTCCCTTACCAGCTTATTGGTCAAGTTTTCTGCTTGGTTAGGAGGGTGTTGCCAATGCGCAAGTACCAGGCCCTGCGTACTAAACACTCTGCCATGTGTGCCAGAGTCCAACAGACCCATAAAGGAATGTCTGGGGTGGAATGTTTGGAGCAGAAATCTGCAGGTTCTGGGTAGGAGAGGCTTGGGTACTTGCCATCTCCCAGCAAGCTGAACAACCACCATGGTGCCTGAGGCACTGGGCCCATCCAGCTCCCAGTAGGCTGAGAAGCCACCATGGTGCCTGAGGAACTGGGCCCATCCAGCTCCCAGTAGGCTGAAAAGCCAGCATGGCACCCGAGGCACCGTGCCCAAGAGCTGGTGTTCTGTGCCTAGAGGAGCCAAGTAGGAGGAGGGCCAAGCCTAGGCTTTGTGGCTCTTTTGTCCCTGCAGACTACTTTTTGTCTTGTTCCCCAGCCAAAAGTCCCAGATGTCACCTGGAGGGGAGGAAGTGCTGCCCACAGGTGTGAGCAGGTGGCAGGAGCTCAGTCAGCTCGCCCATGAGTCCCTGTGATACTGGCTTTGGCAGCCGAGGGGAGGCAGGCCCTCTGCCCACTCGGAACTACATGCAGGGGCACTTCAGGGACTCTGGCCGGCCTTGACTGTCAGCTGATGGCTGTCACAGCCATCTGGAGGCAACCAGCATGCATCTTTGGGGGTGGTTTACAGGGCTGAATATCCACAGACCTTGAACCTGCTTCAGCTCCCCTCACAGGCTGGTACTCAGATGCAAGGGATGATCCCTGAGCAATCCCAGAGTGGGAAGGGAGTCAGCTTTAGTATCATGAGCCAGACTGACAGAGGCCGACCTTCAGGCTACTGCCAAGGAAAGGAGATGGGACAGGCAGAGAGAGTTTCTGCTGGGGTTGAGGGAAGAGCTCAGAAGGTTCTCCAGCCATGCTTTGGCTTTGCCATTTCTTGCTGCGGTCCTCTGCGCATTTACCCTACGGGCAGCATGTTCTAAACTACCGGATTAAGACAGGTCTTGGATATCCTGAGTGAACTGGGAGCATGGGGACCTTGGGAGAGGGTTGAAGGGGAGGGAAGAGGCAGGGAGAGAAGCAGAGAAAAATGTAGAGCTCAAAAAACAAGAAAGAAAAAAAAGACAGGTCTTGGTGCAAGTGCCCTTTGGCCTCCAGTGTCAGGATTCCCTTCCTGCCCTTTCTAATGTGTCTGCTGGATCCTAGTGTCGCTAGGATTTCTTCCTTCGGAAAACCCTATCTATGCCTTCACTTTCAGAACAGCCTTCCCCTTACTCCAGCCTCAGCCCCTCTGGTCAGCCTCTTGCCTGTCTTCATTGATTCTGGGAGGCCGGCTTTACCTGCTTCCTCCATGCCCTGCTTCCACCCACTCACCAGAATGGTGCCATTTCAGCGAACCTGGAATAAGGCCAGGTGAAGCCCAGCTATGACAGAACAACTGAGTCACTGGTGTATTCGCCACCAAACACCCTTCCGACTCTCAGTGTCACTAGCATCATCCCCTGTGAACTTAGCCTGGTCATCAGAAACCATCTCTAGATGGACTCCAGGCAGCATCTGTCAGTGACAGCTGCCTGCCCTTCTGGTCTGTGATAGTCTATGACATGCACCACGCCTTGCTGTCATGAGGCTCTCTCCTCTCCCGGCTCATGCTTTGCAAACCCTGTGAAAGTCTTGGCTGCCTCTCACTTGAGGGCCTCTGTGCAGACTGAGTCTTACCTTCCTCAGCAGACGCCTGGTCCTCCCATGGATGGTCAGCCACCTCAGGCCTGGGAGGCAGCCTACTTACTTGAGTCCTCCATGCTGGCATGTCCCTCCTGTGGATGGGGTTAAGGCATAGTGTAAGTTTTTCTTAGGGAGATCCGGACAAACATCTGTTCACCCCAGTTAGAGCACTAAAGATGGCCCAAATAAATTTTTCCTCTGTAGTCTAACTTAGTGAAGTAGCGAGTTCACTGGCGTGACTTCCAATAGTGTAGGGAACGGGCTGCTTTCAAGAAGTGGTGGCGACTCCAAGGAAGCTTGTACAACTTTCCCGCAGCTCAGCTGGTCAGAGATGACTGGCAACTGTTACTGCTTGTATAACCTGGAGAGGGTGTGAGTCTTGTAAATTTCCAGTGACTCTCCCGAAGAAAGTGTTTCAGTTGGGAAGAAATAGCTACATAGCAGAGAGAGGCGGGATTGTAGATTTACTGGGCCTGGAAATGGAAATCTGAATTGACTGGGGAGCTTAGGGAGGGCTTGGGCAACTTGGAAATGCAGGGACTGGGTGACCCCAGTCACCTCTCAATTTGGTTCTTACCATGTTCCTTTAGGCTTGGGACTTAATGGATCTGGGCCTCTGTAAAAGCAGAGCCATGTGGCAGGGTGGTGTTGTCCCGTTTTCCTTCTTTCCCTCGCCATGGAGAACCCATTGGCCCTAAAGCAAGCTGTGTGAGCAGGGATGAGCAGGCCCTTAAGAGCCCACAGTCTACACATTTTGGATCAGGCATTAATTTTCTTGTTGTAGTAACAATATACCTGCCCAAAGCAATTTAAGGATGGGTCAGCTTCAGCTCGCAGGTTTGAGAGATGCATACAATCCATCATGGTGGGGAAGGATGGGTGGCAGGAGCAAGACACAGCCTGCTGGTCACAATCAAGAAGCAGAAAGAGTTGATGGCTCACCTCCAAATTCAGGGTGTGTTTCTCCATCTCAATTCACCTAATCAAAAAACGTTTCTCAGGGACACATCCAAAGAAGTGTTTTCATGATGATTCTATATTTTTTTTAAAGATTTATTTATTTATTATGTATACAACATTTCTTCCATGTATGCTTACATGCCAGAAGAGGGCACCAGATCTCATTACAGATGGCTGTGAGCCACCATGTGGTTGCTGGGAATTGAACTCAGGACCTCTGGAAGAGCAGTTAGTGCTCTTAACCTCTGAGCCCTTCATGATGGCTCTAAAGCCAGCCAAGTTGACATTAGATGGCCATCATCCCCGATACTAAGTCCCCTCTACCTTCCTCCACAGTGGCAAGAACACTGGCAACATGGAGCTGAGGAGGGGAAAGACCTTCATCAAATCTAGCGTGCAGATTTCCCACGAGAAACTCATAGACCCAGCAGCCTCTGCATCAGCCAAGGAGGACACAGGCCCTTGGTCACTCTCACTGGGAGGGCAGCCGAGATCCCATGGTGAGAAGAGCTCCCAGACTTCTCCTTGCATTCAAGGGTATGGCCAGTGCCCCGACAAAGAGATACCGTCTGATCCTGAAGGGGGTCCCATGCCCGTCTGCGGAGCCACCTTCAAGTTGGTGCGCAAGAGCAAAACTCATGATAGTGTACCAGGGGCTGCAAAGGCAGCATCTGCCACAGGACAGATGGTGGGGAGCATGAGCTTCCCGGAGACCCCTGGGGGTCAGCGTATGATTGACTACCGCCATTTTGTGCCCCAGATGCCCTTCGTGCCAGCTGTGGCTAAGAGCATCCCAAGGAAAAGGATTTCCCTGAAGAGGTCCAAGAAGTGCTTTCGAAACTTATTTCACATCCGCAGAAGCAAGACTGAGAACTTGGCCTCACTGTCATCCAAGGGGAAGAGCCTGTCATCCCCTGGGGTCCCACTGGGTGCTGGGGTAGAGCAAGGCAGATCGTTCCTCTCTATGGGTGAGGGGCTGGGGCTGGACAGCCTATGTCAGGATCTGTCTGACAGTGAGTTTCTGCCTGACACACCCTTTGACCTCTGCAGCGCCCTGTGTGAGGATGTGGCCTCACTCAAAAGCTTTGATTCGCTGACAGGTTGTGGGGAGATCTTTGCAGATGGAAGCTCGGTGCCATCTGTGGAGATGAAAGAAGGTCCGGAGAGCCCAGCCCATTCACCTCAGGCTCTGGACAGCAAGACTCCTCGTGGGCCCTCCCAGGATAGCATGGAACAGCTGGCATCCCCTGCCCAGAATGAAGCATCAGACTTCACCAAGTTCTGGGACAGCGTGAATCGCTCTGTGAAGCAGCAGCAGCGTGCCCTGCTGAGCCCATGGCTGGTGAGTCCCCAGGGGACAGACACAGACCAGCTCAGGTTAGATGCCTGTGGGTTAGCTGAACTGCCCTTGTTGCCTTGCAGGGGTCCCCCCAGTGGCTCCAAAGCCAGCTCCATAGACACAGGTACCCCCAAAAGTGAACAGCCAGAGTCTGTATCCACAAGTGACGAAGGCTACTATGACTCCTTCTCGCCTGGCCTTGAGGAGGAGAAAAAGGAAGCTGCGAGCCCAGGGACACCTGCAGCCACTTTCCCCAGGGACAGCTACAGTGGGGACGCCCTCTATGAACTCTTCTATGACCCCAGCGAGACCCCTGTTGGCCCGATCCTAGATGATGACTTGTGTGTGTCTGAGAGTCTTTCGGGGCCTGCCCTGGGGACTCCGCTGTCAATGTGTAGCTTCCACGTGGGAGCCGAGGAGAACCTGGCCCCAGCGCCAGGCCCTGACTTACTCAGTCAGGGATTCCTGCAGAGTACCTGGAAGGGTAAGGAATGTCTGCTGAAGCTCTGTGACACAGAACTTGCCATCACCATGGGCATTGTCAACTGGCTGCGCCGGACCCCACCCGCCCCTGCCCCTGCCCCTGTTCCTGCCACTGCCCCCACCCCTGCTCTTGTTCTTAGGGAGCCTGTTGCCCCACCTGACCCCCATGGAGTCCTCAGGGCACCAACAGAGAGCCTAGAAGGCAGGGAAAGCCAGGCCTTAGGTACTGGCAAGACCATGACATACTTGGCACCCAGCAGACAGGAGCCCTGGGCACACCCAGGAACCAAAGACTTGCTGGTAAGAGAGCGTGAGGCCCAAGGGGAGCCTGCAAAGTCTATTACTGGCCCATCTAAGGATGACTCTCTAGAGGAAGGAACACAAGACCTTTCCGAAGGCCAGTCCTTCTCTGCAGCTGCCATGACAACAGGCATTTCCGGAAAAAGCAAAGCTCCAAACCCAGTCATCCGTGCTAGCTCTCAGAAGGAACTTGGGACACCTGGGGACCTGAGATGTGCTCAAGATCCCTTAAGACCAGGGCACGGGGGAAGTGCTCTTGACCCAGGGCCCATGCTTGTAGGTTGCGTGGCTCATGTGGCAGCCTTGCAAATTTACCCAGACAGCCATTCTTCCAGAAAGGATAGGGGCTGTGGGCTCTTCTGGAAGCCTCAGACTTGGGGTCCCAACACTGTGCAAAAGAAACCCACAAGCGGCCATCCCGATGGAGCATCTGTCTGTGGCTTCTCCTCCACATCCAGCCCACAAGACCAGAGATGTCATGACCTTTTCCTGGACCTGAGCCAGCTCAAGTTGGAACCCTCCAGGCTAGGAACCCAGGCCTGTGCCTCTGTGGACAGCCAGCCCCAGCCACTCAGTCCCAGGGCTCCAGAGCAGGTACCTCATAGGGGTTCAGTGGGATCCTGAACCATTCTGGACCTCTGCGGCTGTCGCCCGGAAATTCTGGGGCTTTTTTTGGACAGCAAGCAGTGGCAAGTTGCTTCTTCACACATGCTACAAAATGCTGCCACGGCCTTCTGGCCTGATACAGACTTCTTTGTGGATAACCGAAAGCGGGAGCTTGCAAACCAGCTGTGGCTCAGGCTCACCCACAGGACAGGCTCGTGTTTCTGCAGGAGCTGCATCTGTACGACCTCATTCAGAAGAACCAAGGACCAGAGTCTTCGTCCTTATTGTCCTGATGTGAGGATTGTATTTGGGGTAGAGACAGTGGGGCTCAGGCACATGGGGGAGGGGGAGGGGAAGGGGGATGAGATGAAAGAATCCTTGCCTGAGCCCAGGGCTGGAAGTTGGAAGGCTGGAAGTTAGCTGTCCTTCAAGCCACAGAGCAGTTAGACTGATGGCCAAAAGGCAATTCATGTTGTAAATGAAGGCTGGGGCAGCCAATCCATCTGTTTGAGGTGTATGAAAAGGATGAGGGCTAATAGCTCAAGAGACTGAGAACCCCTTGGGGTTGACTCCACAAGGACCCAGTGGCCTCATCCAAACCTACTCTTTACGCAGGACAGAAGTCCACAGCACACTGCAACGTCACAATGCTTCTCTTTGGGAATAACGAGGACCATCTCTGTCTTGGCCAGCAGGGCGCATGTGCACAGTTCTTTCGGGGCTGGCCAGACCCTACTTAGTCAGTACCAGTAAGTTCTGTCATAGGTCATTCTGTGCAAGCAATGACTTCTTTCACCTTGTTCTCTGAGGCCTTGGGTGGGAAAATGCCCACTCTCCTTCCCACCTCTGCCGTTCTGCCTTGGAGTTGCAAAGGCCTTGACTTCTGCCCTTACAGCATCAGTATCCCCATCTCTTCGCCAGGAACCCTCTGAATGGAGCTGTGCTCACCACCGCTAGCCCAAAGGCAACTCATAAGCAGCACTGAAGCATTCATAATCATGAAAGGACCTGGTGTCTGGTGTCCCCGGGAAGGGTCAGCATCTCTTCTGAACCAGCATGAGGGCAGGGGCAGAGGGCCCATCCTCACTGTCAAGGATTTGATTCTACCTCAGCCAAAATAATCCAGTGGCGGCCAAAGGGTGAGGATGGCAGGTAGCTGCAAACTTTGTTTCCAGGACTGTATGGCAGACAGGTTGCTGGAGAGGTCACACTTCATATACAGCTTCTGTGGAGAGGGCCGGGAGATCCAGGCAAGCACTGTAGTCTCATTGGCAGCATGTGCTCAGTGCCTGAATGCCCGAAGTGACATTTAGACTAGAAAGGCTCTTGTGGCCATTGGCATCAGCAGCTCGCTAAGGCTGCCGTGGTTGTGCACCATAGGTTCAAGTGGGCATCAAGGTTGGGGCTGCGTGAACCTGAACACACAGAGATGCTGGGCGGCTCACCTGGGAAGCCACGGCTTTTCCTCCTATGGCCAGATTCCATCATGACATCACTGAGTCTGGCTGTGAAAAGTGATAAATAGAAGGACATTCTGCATGACCCCAGCAGCAGTCTGAGGTAAATCTTATGCTCATTTTCAGACTTGGGGACTGGGCACAGCTTGTGTGACCTTCCTTTGGACACACACATGTAGTGTGTGCAGCTAGTGGGGTTCAGATCCCCTCCAAACCCTATTACAAAGCTCTGCTATGCAGTAAGTTCTGGAACATTCTGATGGCTTCCCTCAGCTGACACTCCCAGAGTCTTCACCCCTTTCTTCTTTCGGGCCACAGATGCCTGAGCGCCCTAGGGTGCCAATCACGTGTCTTGTAATCAGGCTGAGAGCACAGTAAGAAGGCTATTCTACCCCAGTCACAGCCCTGGGGCTTCCTACTGTACCCGATAGAGAAAGTGCTCAGTAAATACTTTTTTGAAAGAACATAGTGTCAAAATGTGTGTTGTTTTTCTGCTTTCTCGGTGACTCTGGGTCTCACCTTTAGAGAGAAACAGTGTTGAGGTTTAACAGGAACCTGGGGCTGGTGCAGTGGCTCCATGGGTAAAATGTCTGCCACACAAGTGTGGGGACCTGAGTCCAGATCCCCAGCATTCACATAAAAGCCAGACAAAGCGGTGTGGGCCTGTAATCCCGGGCAAAGTAACAGAGATAAGTGCATCCCTGAAGCTCAGTGTCTGGACACACGCACACACGCATGCACGCGCACACACACCAGGAGTCTGCTTGAGAACCATACCTCTTCCCAAAGCAGAAGACAGTGTTTGTGATGCAGAAACTTGAAGTGATGGAGGCAAACTATCCAGACTCAAGAGCACAGCAAATTACAGAACGTGGTCCCAGACCCGGTGTGGTCTGCAGTGGTGTTAGCAACAGAGCCATAGGAAACCAGGGCTGTGGTTCTGTCCCCAAGTAAGGGGTGCTTTATATGACCCCAGCACCCCCTGAAGATTTCCTTCAGGGTCTGTAGTGGATCCCGGGTCAGGGAGAATGGAGAGGGGTGATGGGAATTCTCTCTGGACCATCTTTCTCCACACCCAAACCTCAGGATAAATGCTCCATAGGTCTTAGGGACATTAGGGCCAGCTAAGGTGCTAACCAAGTTTGAGAAGTGGAAGAAATCTGCCTCCTCCTCCAATTCTGAACTTTCTGATCAATCTTGTTTTTCTTCTATGTATGACGGTGTGTGCAGGTGTGTGTGCACATGTGGAAGTCAGGGACAGACATTGGTTGTCCTGTTCTATCATTCTCCGCTTATTCCTATTAGACAGGATCTCTCACGGAACCTGGAGCTAGGCTGACAAGCTATGGCTCACACAGGCGCATGTGGTCACAGCCAGATTTTTATGTGGGTGCTGGGGATTCAAACTCAGGTCTTCAAGTTTGTGCAGCCTCTCTCTGGCCATTTCTGTTCATCTCATTCAAGCATGGCTGCGGATTTTATACAGCTTTGTGAGGGCAAGTGAGGACAGAGGCATGAGATGGGGTGGGGGGAGTTGGGCCTAGGGTAGATGAGAGGGAGGAGTGAGTTGGTGCAGGGCCTGGAAGGGTCTGAGAGATCCTCGCAAGAGAAGGCCTGAAGGCAGGACCAGCAGAGGGCGCCTTCAGGGAGTTCTCACCTTCCTGCTTTCCTATTTTATTATTTTATTTCATGTGATAGAGATAAATGCATGAGGGGCCGGAGAGGTGGCTCAACTATTAACAGCACATATTACTGTTGTGGAGGACCTGGCTTCAGTTCCCCAGGGGGCACATGTTGGGTGCCTCACAGACACCTGTAACTCCAATGCCAGAGGCTCTGAAGTCTGTGGCATCTGCGTCCTTAGGGTGCACATACCCACACACAGACACATGCGTACACACAATGAAAACTAAAATAAAGTCTTTAGAAGGAAGAAATAGATACGCAAAATAAAAAGATGGAAGTCAAAGATGGGAAAACAGTAATAAGCAAATTATTATCCTTCCTCCTTGTGGTGGTTTGAATAAGAATGGACCACATAGGCTCATATATTTGAAAGCTTAGTCACCAGGAAGTGGTATTATCTGGAAGAGTGTGTGGCCTGAAAGAAGAAAGGGGTGAAGGATCTCAGGGTGGGCTTTGATGTTTCAGAAGCCCATGCCAAGCCCAGAGTCTCTCTCTCTCTCAGCGGATCAGGATGTAGGTCCAGTGCTGTGCACACTGCCATGTTCCCCGCCATGATGATAAGACACTAAACCTCGGAAACTGTAAGCCAGCCTCCAGTTAAATGCTTTCTTTTGTAAGAGTTGCTTTGGTCTTGGTGCCTTCTCAGGGCAATAACAGTGACTAAGACACACCACTGGAGTGTGGAGGTCAGAGGACAACTTTATGGAATTGGTCCTCTCCTCCCATACATGTGGGTTTTAGGAATCAAACTCAGGCTGCCAGGCTTGTGTGCCAAGCTCTCTTACCTTCTAAACCATCTTGTTAGTTCCAAAATGTGTCTTTAAATTATAACATATTTTAATTGTTTTAAAATGAGCAAAACACAGACCTCCTGAACCCTGCCTGGTTGTCTTGAGCTCCTGTTGTTGACATCTGTGATACCAGAGGACATTGTCTGGACCAGTTGTAGCTCAGGTTCTTGATGCTCGCTTCAGAGAATTGAAAAAGTGCAGGCAGATGGCAGAGTAGGAAAGAATTTTATTCAAAAGCAAAAGTACAAGGTAGTTACAATCTAAGGGAGCAGTGGACTCTAGTGAGATGGTTCAAGAGCCCCAGGTTACATCGAAGGCTGCTTTTTATGGATCCTGGATTGGTTGCTAGGGGCGGAGTATTGACAAATTGAGAATCAGGGCATGGTGACCCATGCATTTAATTTCAGCACTTGAGAGGCAGGCAGAGGCAGGGAAGGAGGGGCAGAGGGCAGAGGGATGGAGGGACAGAAGGGAGGAAGTGACAGAGGGGTGGAGGGGCAGAGGCAGATCTTTGAGTTTGAGATCAGGCTAGCCTGGTCTACAAATTGAGTTCCAGGACAGCCAGGGCTACAATAGAAAGATCCTGTCTTGGGGGAAAAAAAAGGGAGGAGGAGGATGATTTTAAGTTTTAGGGCAACCACCAACATTTATAAAGGGGTTGTAATGATATGATGAAATAGAAGTAAAAATAGAATAATGTAAAGTACTTAAAGCAAAAAAAAAACAGTTAAAAGTATTTAAAGATCCACTACCTGCTGCCTGGAATAAACTCACTTACATGTACTGACACTGTTAGGTTAAGAGCAAAGAGAGAGGAAGACACACCTTATAAATACCAGATCAGTGAAGTGGAAGGCCACCGTGGTCACTGCAATGGCAAACTTAGGTCAGTGACATGGAAGGCCACCGTGTCTGCTGCAATGGCAAACTTAGGTCAGTGACATGGAAGGCCACCGTGTCTGCNCAAACTTAGGTCAGTGACATGGAAGGCCACCGTGTCTGCTGCAATGGCAAACTTAGGTCAGTGACATGGAAGGCCACCGTGTCTGCTGCAATGGCTAACTTATGTCAGTGATGTGGAAGGCCACTGTGGCCACTGCAATAGCTAACTTAGGTCAGTGACGTGGAAGGCCACCGTGTCCATAGCAATGGCTAACTTGTCGACTTGACAAGACTTGGAATGACTTAAGAGACTCATTCTAGGATTACAGAAGGGAGATACTCTTCCATCAGAATGGGTGGCACCTTCCGGCTGATAATGCAGATACAGAGAAGGCCAGCCAACAGCAGTTGTTCCCTTGCCTTTGCTTATTTCTGTTGTCACTGTGGCTACTACCTTCCACTGACACGAGATCCTTCAGCTTTTCCATGTGGACCAAAGACCAAAAGCTCCCTAGGAACCTTCTGGGCCTTCAGTGACAGTCTGCAGCTGCTGAAGCCACCAGCTCTGAAGATGAGGTTCTCAGTCTTCTGAGCATTCAGACGGCCAGCACTGAACTGCCCAGCTTGCATAAGTCAACCTAATAAATCTCTTTTTAAAATAGTGTCTTAGTCACTCTTCTATTTCTGTAAAAAGACACTGTGACCAAAGCAATTCTTATAAAATAAAGCATTTAGCTGGGGACTTGCTTACAGTTTCAGAGTTTAGTCCATTATCATTATGGTGGGAAAGCATGGTGCCACACAGGCAGTGTTAGAAAAATAGCTGAGAGTTCTATATCCTGAGGATATAGGAGGGAGAGAGAGAGAGAGAGAGAGAGAGAGAGAGAGAGGAGAGAAACAGAGAGATATTGGCTGTTACTTACCTGAGCTATCTGCCATGTTCTTGACTTTCTGGAATAGGGGATGATTGATGATTCAATCACACTGTGATCCCTAAGTATGCATTTGTGTTAATGAAATAAAATTAACGTTGAGTCAAGAGGTTGAGTTAACAACTAGTAATCATAGAGCATTAGCTGTCTTCTGGAAGAGAGAGACACACTGGAAGTAGTAGGGAGGGATATGGAGTGGTAAGGCGTTTTGTTTGTCAGAGTGGAAGGACCCTCTTTAGGAGACACCAGCAAGGACAGAAGGTTATCTAGGTGCTACCCAACCTCTCTGAACTAGTAGGTTTTCACCCCAGCCTTTGAATCTCAAGTTTTATTTATAAACAGAATGATAGAGATTTAGTTAAAGCTACCTTTAGCAGCAGCGACAGAGTTAGTGCGGGAACAGAATTCCCACCAGGCTGCGGCCTCAGTGGCTGGGCCCCTGCCAGAGGAGCAGGCTGGTAACTGTGGAGTCACAGTTGCTGGCTGAAATAGCAATAGATTAAGGTACAGCCACTGTGCTGAAGTTAAAACCACAAGAGTTCTTTTCATATCAAGGACTGTACATCACATATCCTTTAGGAATGTCCTAGAAACTGTTCCATGAATAGTTCCCAGAGGGTGTGAGCCCAGTAGTTGCCTGAGCTTTAGGGCCCAGAAGAAGGGACACAGACAAGTAAAGTTCCCTCCTGAGTTCAAAGACCTCCGGGCATAAGGGACAGCCAGCCTCTGTAGAGGAATGGTGGAAGAAGGTACTTTTGCCCTCAAGTGTCCATTGGAGACATCCGATGAAAGCTTAGAGAGTCCAAGGGCAAAGGAAGATGGGAGAATAAATGATATTGGGGGGGGTGAGAGGATGGCTAAGTCTGTAGAGCTCTTGACTTAGAAGTACAAGGTCCTGGGTTCACTTTTCAGAACCCATGTCAAAATTCTAGGCAGGATATGTGATTATAATTCCTCTGCAGGCAGAGACAGACAGATCTCTAGAGCTTACTAGCCCACCACCCTGGCCTGATTGGCGATCTCTGGGCCAATGAAAGCCTCTGTCTAAAAGGAAATAGAGTCATCCCAAGGATGACACCTGTGGTTGTTCTCCAAATGCCCCCCCCCCGACACACGCGGAGGACAGAAGTTGTCAGGTACCTTTGTCAATCACTATATCGAAGTTTGGGGTGTAGGGTTTCTCACTGAGCCTGGAGTTCATCAATTCAGCAAGACTGGGTGGCGAGCAAGCATGATCTGTCTCTGGTTCCCAAGTGCTGGGATTACACACTCAAGCTGCCAGACTCAGCTTTCTGGTTTATTTGTTTTTATTTGGGTGTTAAGGATCCAAACTCACATTCTTGTGCTTGCCCAACAAGCACTTTACTAACTGAGCCATCTTCCCAGTCCTGGAAGCTCCCCCCTTTTTTTTTTTACTTATTAATTAATTTATTTGCTTAATTACCCATGCTTTCCTGAAGAAATATTCATTTCTCATGGTTTCCATGTGCTTCTTGCACAAATTCAGGGTAGTTGTGTTATCACAGGCTGCAGCAACGAAGCACCGCAGACTGGGTAGCTTGAAGAGCAGGAATTTATTTGTCCTCTGACGTGAGAGCTGGAAGCCCAAGGTCAATATCAGTAGACAGCTTCCCCTGAGGCCTCTTCCCTTGGCTCACAGATGGCCATCTTATTGCTTTCCTCACAGGCCCTTCCTCATGTATACGTTCCCCAGTGTATTTCCTTACCCAGTCCCATCTTTGCAGAAGGAAGGAAACAGAGGTAACTGCTGCTTACAGGTGAAGAGTGAAGAGTGAGACAAAGGATCTCATTTTTAGAATGAGGATCTAAAAAAACACAAAACTATTATTTGTTCAAGAAGGAGGCAAGGAGAAAAAGTGAAGTATTTTTCCTAAGGCCCAGAAACATTTACACCATTTTCATTCAGAAGAAAGGAATTATAACAAGAACGCTGAGGTGACAGTCGGGATGCTAATCATAGGCTGAGGGTGAGCAGATTCAACTCCCAAAGACAAGCATGGGTGCTAATTTGGAGAAAGTTGGTGCTGTGTTCTCAGGGATGCATTTCCCTCTGTCAGGTCTGAAGAATGTGAGCTCCAGGCCAAGGGACATCAATGTAAATTCAATAACAATTGCCACAACCACCAACTCCTTTGTTCACTGTAGAATGTCTCCCAACCAGTTGGTTGGATCATCCCAACCAACCCACCATACCGATTGTAGGCTGAGATAGCTCAAACTAGGCTGGGAGGAGTTCCATCAACCTGGGTCCTGGAGTGGAGCCTACAGCGAGCAGCCAGGAAAGGGTAGATGTGGTCAGTAAGCTATGAAAGACTAACACACAGCAGACAAGTCCAGCTACCGGCACTGTTAGGACCTGAGTTCAATGCCCCAGATCTCATGGGGAAAAGTCAGGAATTGAAATATTCTTCTAATCCCAACACTGGAGAGGAAGAAATGGGAGGATCCCTGAAGCTCAATCAAATCAGATATCTGACACTGACCCCTGTCCAGTCCACACACCTACCAAAGGAGGTCACAGGTCATCTTCTGGGCTTCCTCAGATAGTGCTGAGCTGTACCACGTGATCTGAATCACATCTATAGCCACCAGCCTGAATATCTGAACTCTGCCAATAGCAACCCTCTTTAGAATTCTACTTCACCACACCGCTTCCTTAGATTAGAAACTTAAGATCAAGCCCAACCTTTCACAATGGCGTTCAAGGCCTCTGACACAAGGTTCCAAGTATCTCAACCCAAACTCAATGCCTTCATTTACCGTCTGCTCCCATGGTCTGTTTTATAACCATCCTGGCAGGAATGAGGGAGGATATTCTAAAGGGACACGTGTGCTCTCCCTTTGGCTATTGGACTATTTAAACCACAAACACCAAGACACTGATATCCCTCCACCAGGAATTTCATGCTAGCAGAAGGAGAAGGCTGGAGCCTAGTGACAGCCCAGAGGAGGACCTTGTCCTCTGGGAAAGAGATTTAGCCCATTTCTGACAACCTGATACACAGGCGACTCTTCAGGAAAGACGGAAACCCAGAGGACTATGGGTCAGTAATGGGCAGGACCACACCCTGACCAGGACTACTTAGCTACCTCTTGCTCTCTCCTAAAACCTAGACCTCATGTCGGAACCCCTGAAGATGGAGGGTCACTGTACATCTTTTTTCTCTTACCAGGGTGGTCATATTCAATGCACCCTGTTTCCTGCTCTCCACTGTTACTTGTTTGTTTAATTGGCTTGTTAAGGCAACCAAATCACAGGTTCTGACCCTAAGAACTCTGGGAATGGTCTCACAAGACATGCTAGCTCCCACAGTCCAAGCCATTGCATCCTGACAAGCTCTCTCTCTCTCTCTCTCTCTCTCTCTCTCTCTGCTTCAAGACTTTCTCATGTTGTGCTTTAGACCCCGTGTAAAATCTCCAACAAAACATTTCAAGCCTGTCGTTCATTGATTTGGAGCCGTTGAGTCACGCTCCAGCCAGCTTCAGTTGATTGGGATGCTCATCTGAGCCAGCTGCCTGAGGACACCTGAGGAATTAGACAGGAGTCAGCTTCATTTAGGCCTTCTGGGCAATGCGTTAGTAGAGGAACCCAGATGAACTAAAGAGCACTTGATTTAACAGATTCCTCAAGACACTTTTTGGTATGATTCATAAGCTTCACATGTTTTTTTTTATTTTTTAACTGGTTGACAAATTAAAACAGACTTCATGACATGTGAAGTTATAAAATTTTGATTTTGGTGCTCTGCAATAAATTTTGATCAGAACACAGATGCAGCCATTCACTGGCAACATGTATGAATGCTTTCTTGTTGTAACAGTAGAGTCAAGCACTTGCAGAAAGAGGCCATGTGGCCTGCAGAATCTAAAATATTTACTCTCTGGCACTTCACAGAAAAAGCTGGCTGCTCCTAACACAGAGGTTAAACCAAAACCCTGTAGTTAAATAGGATGACAGAGTTATAGACAGACAAGCTGCCAATACTTTGCCTGGCTCAAAGAAGTACCCAGTGATGAGCTCTGGGTGAGGCTCATTCTTCTTGTGGCTCATAACTTAACTTGCTCTTTCTTAAACACAATCTTCCCTCAACCCATCCCTCATGTGAACCTGTTTCTTCACATTTCCACTGAATGTCTTGTCCTAAACCTTTTGTTTCCCTACTCCAAACCCAGCCCCAGATTCAGTGTCAATAGCAATTTGTTTATAGCTGTTCATAGCTCATCACATCCTGCTACACATGATTGTCATGTATTGTCATATGCACATATCTACACAGTAAAATGTCCCTCAGCTACTGACCAGCAGGACCAAGCAGAAACGGTGCACAGGACATAGAAAATAGGTTTTAATAGGTAGGCAGATGGATGGATGGATGTGAATGAATGGGTGAATGATGGATAGGTGGGTGGATAGATGAATTGATGGGTGAAGAGATGACTAGATGTATAAGTGAATGGATGGGTGAATAGATGTGTAGGTAGATTGATGGATGGGCAGGTGATATGTAAATAGTAATAGATGAATAAAAGCTGAATGCTTTGAATGTTCTCATGAGAAGCATAACTAGAGGAACCCAATCAAATCCTGAGATAATTTATAGCATTTTGATCATGCATCTTTTTCTCCCTTTCCTAATGTGGGGAGTGACTTCTTTGTTTTATGGATGCCACAAGTGTCTCTCAGTGGACTCCACTAACATTAGCTTTATAGATAATGAGAGCTGAATGAGGATGACTCAGCATCAGGGTGACAAGGAGGATGTAGGAAATAATTCATATCACAGTTACCTGCCCTACTCTACAGGTACCTTGACCTATCTGAGCATGGCACATCTGATTAATAAAGGATGGCCTGCAACATTCGTTGCCATAGAAACCATCACAAAACGGAGCAAAGAGAACACCTATGGATTCTTGATAGGTACATCACATCAAGAAACAAAAGCACAGTTTGCTGAACCTAGCTATTCCTGAAGCCACACTGTCTGATATTTCCTGTATACTGAGTCTGGTTTGTGAGCAGAGAAGATGAAACTTTAGAATAGAGGATGTCAAGAAGCCTGTGTGGCTTGCTTGGGTCCTGGTACCGTGAAGAAATTAAGAAAGGACGGATGAAATCTAGGCAGGGAGTTGGCAGTAAATGGGTCATTACTACCACTTGAACTCCTTACTAGTCACTAAACGCAGCAGGCAAGCCTTGCTGGTGAGGAGCATTTACCATCCAGGTGTCACCTGGCCTGACATGTGACTGCTGACATGTGCCAACTTGAAGAATGTATGACTCTGGGAGAGATACTGATCTGAAGTTGGTGGACTTCACAGAATACCTGCCTTGCCCCATAGTCTTGGAGGCTGCGGCTCTGAACTGGTTTGACTTATCACTGCTTCGCTGAGATAGAATTTGCATATCATAAAACTTCCTTTCAGAGTGAACAATTGACTGCTTTCTACTCTGCTCCGAGTTATGGCATCCCTCAATCATACAGGTGCTCATGGAAGCCAGAAGAGGGTTTCCGGTTCATTGCAGGTGCCTGTGAGCCACCAGATGTGGGTGCTGGGTGCTGAGAACCAAACTTAGGTTCTCTGAAAGAGCAAGTGCTCTTAACTGCTAGTCACCTCTCCATGGCCCTACGGTTATTTTCTTACTCAGCATATAAAATTGCACATATTTTGGGGTTCCAACGTGGTGTTGACATGTGTACACGCTGTATAATGCTCAAGCAGGGTAGCCTCCATAGAGCCATTTCTATGTGATGATCTACCCAATTTTAGAACATTTTCATTGCATTCCCCAAAAGAATCCCCTTCTTCAGCTCTTGGCAGTCACCACTCTATTTTGTGTTCCTATGGGTTTGCCTAGTCGGGACATTTCATATAAATGGAATTTCACAGCAAATAGTTTGTGACCATTTCTCTTCAGGCAACCTGAATTGTTAAGATTCATGCATGTTGCATTTGTCAATGCTTCATTCCTTTGTACGGCTGAATAATATTCCATTATATGGACATGCTACACATCACCCATTCAAACACTCGTGGATAATCAAGTGGTTTCTCCTTTGACTACTATGAACCATACTGCTCTGAACATTCACATGCAATTTACATGTGAATGTAGGCTTTTGTTTCTTTTGGATTTACACCTAAGAGTGGAATTGCTGGACCAGATGGTAATTCAGTGTTTTTACAGGGCAGTAGCATTGTGCATTCCTCCCAACAGGGTGGGAAGATTTTACTTCCTCAAATCCTCAGCCATACTTATCCAGCCATCCTCCTGGGTAGAATGGTTTCTCATGTTGCTGTTGGGTTTGATATGCATTTACGCTACTAAGTGCCTTCTGTGTGCTTTTTATGATCACCTGAAGAAGTTTTGAATATTTGCCCCCCCTTTTTTTTTTAAAAAAAAAAGACTGACTTTTTTTTAAAAAGATTTATTTATTTATTATGTATACAACATTCCTTCCATGTATGCTTGCACACCAGAAGAGGGCACCAGACCTCATCACAGATGGCAGTGAGCCACCATATGATTGCTGGGAATTGAACTCAGGACCTTTGGAAGAGCAGCCAGTGCCCTTAACCTCTGAGCCATCTCTCCAGCCCTATTTGCCCTGTTTTAATGTGAGCATTGATTTTCTTTGTTAAGATGTAAGGATTTTTTAATTTGGGGTACTACACTTACCAAAAAATACTCTACAAATATTTTCCTTTTGTTATCATTCTCCTTTTCTATGGTGTCCCTTGAGGCCCGTTTTCTAGAGGCGAGGGGTCAGTCCCCTGTGTCCTCTAACACACAGCCCAGCATGTCACTCTCTAGTCATTCACTTCACAATGTGAAGGACATGAATACTCACTTGATTGTTTTTTTTTAAGACAGGGTTTCTCTGTGCAGCCCCATGGCTTACTTTGTGGACTAGACTGGCCTTGAACTCAGAGAGACACCTGTCTCTGCCTCCTGAGTGCTGCGATTAAAGGCCTGTGCCACCACCCTGTGACTTGCTTGATTTTTTTTAAAAAATGTTTTCAGCCCTATCCCTTCAATACCTGGTGTCCACAAGATGTGCTTTCTTATTTTTTATTTTTATTCTTATAGAAAATGGTCCTTGGAGCATAACAGCCATCACCATCTTCACCAGAGCAGGTGTGGTTACTCTCAAACAACCCCTTGACCTCTCACAGAAGGAGGAGATAGAAAAATTCATGTGATCTTAACCTGAGATTCCAGCCATTCCCTCCTTGGTTCCAAAATAGCTATATTTTCTGCCATGATTGCCCATAGCCTCCTGGTCTTGGGTGAAGGCACTCTGGCAGTTTGAGCATAGCAAACATGGCTCAGGCAGGCCCTGCCCTTCTCCCCCATTCCTTCAGATTTGCTAAAAGCCTTTAGATTATATCCCTAAAGCTAACCACCAAGGTCTAGCCCCCTTTTCTTTGGCTACTTCCTTCTTCTGAGGCTGACTACCAAGGTCCAGTTTAAAGTATTAAAGTCTAGAAACCAAAAGGTCCTTTTAGTTCACCTACCATGCCCAATCAAAATATACCACCACATCCTAACAAGACCCCCCCCACACACACACCTTTTCTCTTCTTAAAAATTATACCTGCAAGGTCATTTGCTGCAGCCACTTTAACTTTTTTTCCCCGCTTAATAAAGAATGTCTCTGAAAACAGGCGTTTGGTTGTGGTGTGCCTAATCCAGGGCCCGTGAGGGAGCCCCTGCTGTACAGGGCGTCTCTTTCTTTGAGCAGTGCTAAGAGGATATGGACAGTGGCAGTGGAGACTCCATCTATGCAGCTATAGAGAAGTCCTCATCCATGCTAGGGCAAAACATTCTAGCGACACAGTTGCTGTGGAGTCACCAATGCTCCTGTAAGGTAAACCCAACAAACTCATTGGCTCCCCAGGTTGGACTGTGGTGGAATTGTATATTGGCCTCTCACTGATACCCTTTTTTTTGGGGGGGGGTAGATGTTTACATCTCCCAGAAGAAGTTCATACCATAGCCTTGTCTGCTATGCTGAAGCAAACAACACAGTAAATGAGTTCTAGATAGTTCTTCCCTTAAGGAGCCATGGAACACAGACAGCCTCCTCCTCATCCCCAAACAGAGTGATGGTCGAGAGGAAAGTAATTCAGTTAGTACAGAAATGCCAGCAGAGCCGACGGTCTCGCTGCGGAGTGTGTGTTGTGGGGAGGAGTTTGAGGACTGTCAATCAGAGATTCTAGAAGAGTCCCTAACTCCATGGGTGGGCAGCACGGCAGGGGCGTTGAAGGGTTAAACTCTCCCACTCTCACAACTGAGCTTAGATTTCAGTTTTCTGAGAAACGCAGAACAGGTGTCTCTCCCACAGAGGACCATTTACCCACAATGCCCTTGCAGTCAGGGACGAGGTCTGAGTCAGCCTCAAGAGGCCTCAAGGACAAATCGAACAGCTCCCTTCTGAGTCACGTCCAGACTTGACCAAGCCTGCGCAAGTATGTCCAAAAATATAAGACTAAACCTCAGCTGATTAAAAGTATACTAATGTAACGGCTGCTTGCTTAAGCAATCGTATCTGAGATGCGCTAACTGTCTCTGGGACTCCCCCTGAGCTGTGGCGCCTGTCTGCTCCTCTCAGGGCCCTCACCAGTTTGTACAGGTGACGACTCCACATACATGCTGCGATAAACGCTCTTTGCTCTTACATACTACTTGAGTCTGGGGTCTTCCTTCAGTGTTTCCTAGGTCCCCACAGTGTTAGATTTAGTCAAAGACTTAGTTATTTCATACATGTTGGGGGTTCTGAAGAGAATACAGGCCCACAAAACAGGTTTCTTAGGGGTTTCAGCGTTGAGGAAGGTCCCACATCATCCAGATTCCCAGTCAGTGGACGAGGAGAAATATTTGGCCCTTCACCCGATTCGTAGCCATCATATGTGATGTGCCACCCAATTGCTTGGGATCTAGGTGCTTAGGGGAACTTTGTAAAATTCCACCGGGGAAAATGAGGATCACAGAGTCATATGAAGGTGCTTGTCAATCTTCTAGAGTCTGGGTACCTGGGAAGCCTGTTGGATGCTTTTAAGGGAGAAAAGATTACAAACACACAGACAGGCTCTCAGTGGGGGTGCTCGTCACTTCCTGTAGCAGGGAGAATTCTGAAGTGAGGGTAGGGAGAGAGCTGCAGAGGAGGACGACATAAGCAGCCCCTGGTATAGGATCCAACACACAGGACGTTCCAGGCAGCCTTGTGAGGGGTAAGAACAAGGGCCTCGAACTTGGGCAAAAGGGGGCCAGCTTGTAGCCAGTGCCGAGCTGGACAAGAATGGCAAGGCACAGCATAGAGCAGAAGAGCAGAAACAGGCAGTGCCCCCTCCAGGCAGTGCCCCCCCTCTTCAGCAAAGTCCTTCTTGACTTCTTGAAGGTAAGGTGCCTGAATATATCCTTAAACTCACACAGCAATAGAGTTTTGAGTAGAGAG
Source organism: Dicrostonyx torquatus (assembly GCA_028555095.1). Classification (NCBI taxonomy): domain Eukaryota; kingdom Metazoa; phylum Chordata; class Mammalia; order Rodentia; family Cricetidae; genus Dicrostonyx; species Dicrostonyx torquatus. The sequence goes on along the minus strand of JAQHUG010000139.1, from coordinate 517,555 downwards.
TTGATGACTCTCCCACCCCACTAAATTAAAAGTTAAAAATGAAGTCTATTCAGTACTATTCAGAAGATATCCCACTTGCCCCCACTAGCTGTAACAGTTTCCTCTGAAATGGAACCATTCCATCCCGCAGGGAAAATCTTTTAGCCAGAAGGTAAACTGTCACAGCATGGTGGGTGGCCCTATATGGACGTCCCTTGGAGGAGGGGGCAAGAAGGCGGGGAGTAAATGACACAGACTCCAGGAGTCAGGTGTGTAGCAGAAGCAGACTCGATTATTGTGGAAGTTGAGCCTGCCTATATTCCCCTACCCAGTGTCTCAGTGGCCCTTGTGAGGCTGCTAGGGATAAGTTGTCCTTTCTCCATTGGCTGCACCAGACGGACGCCTTCACGTGATAGACTCCAGGTTGGCTTAAGGGGAAGTTATTACAGCACATGTGGGCCTGGCCTGTCATGGTCCCATTAGGGCTACTCGTGTCCAACAGTAAACAGTTCCAAATAGCTTCAGGAAGTCCCTGACTGAGCAGGTTCACTAGGCCCCTTCTTCCGAGGAGCAAAGTTACAAAGAAGAGTCTGAGACCAGACCTGTGGGGAAGGAGCAGAAACTCGCTGAAAGTTGAGGGCCATCTGTCAAACTCAAGACTGTATCACAGGAAGTTAGAGAAAGCATTATTTCACAGAGGTCTTGTAATTATGTGTTCTGAGTTTGCAACTGCCTGGAAAGGGTTTAGACCAGCTGAGTCACTTGGAAAGGACACTCTCCAACCTGTTGAGCTGCTTAATCCAAGATTTTTTTAAAAAAAAATTCTATATGCACCTGTGTATATGCATGTGTGTTGCCTGTGTATGTATATGTAACTGTGTGTACACACATGTGTCCACACAGGCAATGTGGAGGCCAGGGGCTGACATAAGGATGTTTTCCTCAATTGCTTCCTCACCTTTATTTATTTGTCAAATCAGAGTCTCACTGAATCTGGGGCTCACCATTTTGGCTACACTAACTGGCCAGTAATCTCTGGGAATCCTCTTGTCTCTGCCCTCTTCCTCTGCACTAGGCTGCAGGGACATACTGCCACCCCTGGCCTTCGTGTACACATTGAGGGTCTGAACCCACATCTTCAAGCTCTTTATGCCCTGAGCCATCACTCCAGCCCCCAGGATCTTATATCGTAACTCAGAACACATAATTACAAGGCCTCTGTGAAATAATGCTTTCTCTCACTTCTTGTAGTAGAGTCTCGGTAGTTTAATAGATGACCCTCAACTTTCAACAAGGTTTTATCCGACAGACCCACTGGAACTATAGTAAGCTGGAAAATTCTTGTGACCTCTGTCACCACCCACTGAACCTCTGAGCTTGGCAGCATGGTGCTGTATGGAGTGCCAGCTGTCTGTCTTCGTGCCTGTGATTGACTGAACGTGAGGACTCACAGCCATTGTCCAGCATAGCGACAGTACATACCAACATCTCTAGCCAAGGAAAAGGTAAAAACAGAAACAAGCAAACAAACCTCCCAGCTTTTGATGCCAAGAACTGAAAATTTAACTAAGTCTGAGTACATGCTGCTTTTCTGCCATCGTAGAGCAGAAACACTCTGGTTTAGGGCTGTCCGTAGGCTACGGCAGTCCCTTCATTGCTGTTCTTTTTTGTTCGCCCTTCATTTGAGATGAGTTCAAGTTCTCATTGAAAGTTGGAAAGTGCCTCCCAGGACTGATTACTGAAAGCAGAAATCATTGAAGTTAAGCTTTGATGTTTCAGGTGAGAGACTGTTCCCACATACTCTGCACATACTGTTCACACGTACACTAAATGTACACTGCGCATGTGCACACACACACACACACACAGCACACACAACACGCACTGGGGAGATGGTTTAGTCAGCAAAATGCCTACCATGTACACCTGAGAACCTGAGCTTGGAGCTAGTCACAACATCGAAAAAAAAGTACTGGCATGGGGGCACATGCCATTTACCCTCATGATGGGAGGGGGTGGAGACGGGCAGCTCCTCAGAGTTCACTGACCAGTCAAGCTAGATCACTGAGTTCTATGTTCTAATAAAAGTAACTCTGTCTAATAATAATAATAATAATTAATAATAAGGCAAAGAGCAATAGAGGGCAATAGCTGACATAAACCTCTGACCTCTATATGCACACTCATACATGTATGCATTACAGACTTACATTGCAATCTATATATTACATATATATGATGCCACATACAATATGCACAAATTCACTACATGTTCACTGAACATGCACTACGCACACACACATACACCAAAAACACACACCACATACATGTCACATACTATATATACACAGTACATTACATAGACATTGAACATATACATAGACAGCACACATATTGCATGTATACTGCACACAACACAACATACAAACATGTACCATACACATATATACTACACAGACTGTCACATACAAACACTACAGATAAAGTACATACACATACCCTAACATACTCTGTCACACACATAGACTACGCAAACACAAATTTTAAAATTTCCACATCATTTTTATTTTCAATTCTCTTTTATCTCAGATCTCAGAATTAAAACATGTATGCAATAAATGCATAGAAAACAAAAATAAGGAACAAGATTGCACTATTACGATTACCTTTAATGTTGTTAACATTTTATGTGTTTATTTAGTGTGTGCGAGCGCATGTATGTGTTTGTGCAGTGTCAGGGGAGAACTTGTTCAAATAGGTTCTCTCGTCCCTCCATGTAATGCCAGGCACTGAACTCAGGTCCCCAAGCTCAGCAGACATTCCTTTACTTGCCAAGCCATCCCCACTCCCCTGTAACAGTGCTGTGATAGGTAGCTGGTGCCACCCTAAGTATTGGGTCCTTAGCATGATGTTCCTCAAAATTTGCTCTGTTTGGAAGAACATCTTTACCATCAAACCAATGGATTTATTGGGCTTTCTCACATAGCCTAGGTGAGGGGTTACTTACAGGAGTGTGGGCACTGTGGGCTGCAGCTAATTAGCTTTACCCACCTGGGATGAGGGCTTCCCTGTGCCTCCTGATGGAGCTCTGATCTTTCCTAGCCTATATATACTCTAATCCTTCCCCCAGGCCACATGCATCCTTGCCTGGAGGTAGGGAACCACCTGATAAGAATCTCATATTCTACTTTGAGCCTCTGTATATGAGTGGTGTAAACCATCAACCCACCAGGCTGGGATGATATTTTATAAGAGGGCACAGCTAAACTCTCCAAGATGACAGTTGCTTGCCCCAAAGGACACATGACAGGTTGTCCCAAACAACATGCTCTAACACAGAAGTGGTTTTATGTATTTTTTTTTAAGTTACAAAACAAAAAAGTCATGAGCAAGACGTTTCCCAAATATATTGATTGGGAACACCATACAGATGAGTTCCGGAAAAACAAGACATCTCTATTATTAACCTCAGATGCTTTCTGATGGCACCTTAGCTCTGGGCTGGCAGAAGCTAGTGGTCTGCTAAGAATCCACACTGAAGGCTTTACCGCCTAGTCACAGTGACAATAAGTCAGACACAGAGATGCTCAGTGGATGCCTATTAAAGGAACAATAGATAGCTAAGGTGACTTATCTCCTGGTTAACAACACACTAGATTCACAAAATTTTAATAAATCAGTCATCCAGACAGAGTCTTCAATCTAAATATCCTCCCTCCCACTACAGGAACATAATAATAATAATAATAATAATAATAATAATTCCCTCGTTAGATAAGCATCGCTTTCTGTGCATGCGGAAGTCAATGTTCCTTCATGTTCCCTAGTACTGAGAAGGCTCATCCTTGGGGTGTGATGAAGATGAAGCTGAGCAGGCAGAACTGTCTTCCGGAAGGAGAAAGGACTGGTGACATCATCAAGGAAGAAGTCCCGGGGTGTGGTGGTTTGAATAGGAATGGCTCCCACAGACT